>NHZP01000074.1:0-210702 GCA_003313425.1 Pseudopyrenochaeta lycopersici
GCACCAAACCTCATGCACTATGCACTATACACCACGATAATTTACTTTAAAAACTAAGATTTTGCAAAGTAGCTAGTGCATTAGCTACGTCAATTCAATGAGATTTCAGACCATTTTTGTTTATTACTTTTAATCAGGCTCCATACTTACCTTCGTTTCTGGGCAGACTGCACAGGCAGGGCTGCTCCTGTTATTCACGCACGTTTGATTCCAACGTTACCTCTCATTCACAACACCAGAACTGCGGGATTGTGCTGAACCACCTTGTTAACTCCACAATAGCCTTCTACTTATCTAAGTATTTCCTTTCTTAGTTCTTATAGTTTTTATTCTTTATCTTAAAGTACTCTATATCTTATTTAAAGGCAGTTATCTTAGACTTAGAGAGGTTAGCTGTTAATTAAGGTCTAACAGTAGCTCTTTAAAGCGTGTAATTAGCAATGTTTAGAGCTGCTAGAGGTTTTAGGTTCTTTAAGGAATGCGAGAGTTAATTCTAGACTAACTTTATGCTATATTCTGTACGCGTCGCACCTTGCTAATAGCTGCGCCTTCTATTTTATAAAATCGAGTTAGCTGGTAAGAACTACAGTAGGATCGCGTTAGGTTAGGTAGGCTATTATCATATTAATTAAGGCAGTAAGACTCTTAATTATTAGATTTAAGGACTATTTAGCTTAATCTTTAACGAATTTTAATAATAAACGTGATTAATTAATTCTGTGTTCTCTCCCCTCCTTTCTATAGATGCTTTTCTTCTAGAGGTTCTAAAGGCTGTGGTATCGGTCCTTCTATTAATCGCCCTTTCCTGTATAGTACTTCTAAGTTTATGTTTTATATCTAACAGGCCTTACAGCACTTATGTAATCTGACAACTATAGTAGAGCTTAATTCTAGTTACTTAATAAGGTTTAGGCAGCTTAAGCTTAAAAGGAGAGAAAAGAGCGTAAAGATAAGGAGCTATAACACTAAAAAGGTAAAGTAATTAAGATTTATAATTAGTAAAAGTAGCTTAAAGTTTTATAGCTTAAAGAGAGAGTAAAGATAAGGATAGTAGCTAGAGAGATAAGAGAAGTAGAGAGAGCTTAGAAAGCTATATCTTCTAAAGAGTAAAAGGAGGCTTATAAGCCCTAAAAATAACTCTAAAGTAATATAAAATTATCTAGATTAAGTAAGAGGTAAAGCCTTAAGCCTGCTAAGGCTTAAAAATCTATTATAGTAGACGAGGAGCCTGTTGTTGCTTAAGAAGCTCTGCGTGCTTAATCTCGACAAGGTCGGTCAATCAGGCCTCTACAGAGGCTTCTTGCGTGATCTAATGCTGCATAATTACTCTATATACCTATTCAATCTCACTACCAGAAGATCTTGTGATAATAGCTATTGTTGGTGCCTCTATAGCCTCATAAAGTTGAGAGCGTACATAGTTGTTCGCGTGCATCAGCTGGGCTCGTGCACCAGGTAGTGGGGCACGTTGACATGGTTTAATTACCGTGGTTTACCCCGTTATGCACAGGACGGCGTTATGCACGCATTTCCTCACCAAAATTCAGCAAAACTACCTACTTTTAAAGCGTAATATCTCTTTAATAAGTAGCTTAATTAAAAAACTCTTAATATATTTTTTATAGATCTTATATAAAAAATTAATTTTATCTCTTTAGATTTTTAAAATCACTTAGATATACTTTTTTCTAAATTTTTCTTTAAAGCTAGTAATTAGCTATAAAAATTTGAAATAAGCTAAAAGTTTTAAAACTTAATAGTATTCTCTAGTTTTAAATAAAAATTTAAAAATAGCTAGTTATTCTTAAATTATAGCTAAATATCTCTTTTTATACTTTTTCTAAATAAGTTTTCTAGAATAACTTAAGAACTAGATAGTTTTTAAGAAAAATTATTTTAGATTTTATTCCTTTATAAAAGTCTAAAACTTTTAGGCTTACTAGAAATCCTTATAGCTAATTCCTATGTTTAAAGAAAGAATTAAGAAAAAAGTACATCTAAGTAATTTTAAAAATCTAAAGATATAAAATATAATCTTTTAACGTGTCCTATAAGCGACTGCCGCACCCTACTAAATTTAAGCACCTCTACTAGCGTACAGCTTAACTACAAATTTAAGGACTCTATAGATATTAATATGTAAGGTTAAGTAGCACCTATAGTATCGTTTTTACATATACGCGAGTTATATTTAGTCTCTCTGCGCCTTTTACAGCGCGATACAGCCCAGCCGCTAAGGCCTGATTATTCCCTACTTTAACGCATTTTACGCCTAATCTGTTAATTAGCCTCTTATTAAGTAGCTATATCCTTTCTAACTCTCTTTATTAAGACTTCTCCTTTCTAAATCTACTTTCTCTTGCGCTACTTTTGCTAAGTTACTGCCTTATTAGCCTTCTTAAGGCTATTAATCCTGCCTTCTATAAGCTTAGCTTTATATGCCCCTGCTATAGCCCCCTTTATAAACTAATTAAGTGACTTAATAATTAAGGCTAGTAATAAGCTCTTATGCTGTCGAACGCGATCGCTAATTAGAGTCGATTGAGCCTTAAACTCACGTGGGTTCCTTAGTGTTTGAGGCTCCTAGAGAGCTCCTAGCTGAGCTCCTAGCTGAGCTCCTAGCTAAGCTCCTTGCTGAGCTCCTAACTGAGCTGCTGGTAATAGCGTACGCAGCTAGACATCTAGCCTTAACAAGACAACGTCTAGCTAGAGAGGGACAAGGCCTGCTCCTTAAAATAATAAGCGTATATTAACTAAAGTAAAAGCTTAATTAAAGGCTACTTTAAAGGCAGGCAGAAATTTAGGCTTAGTAATGTAGTTAATGTAGGCCTTTATTCAGCTCTCTATCTAACAGCTGTACGCCTTCTTAAGAGGAGAGAAGCAGCTAACGTTAACAGGCTGCAGCAGATAAGATAAGTGAGGTGGCATGCAGAGGGTATAGATGTTGCTCTCTCTGCAGATCTCTTAAAATTCAAGAGAGTGATGGCTCTCATAGCTATCAAGAATAAGCAGCCGACGCGCGCCTACTACCCTTGTCTTTATGTAAGCATTAAAGTGCTTTAGCCACGCTACTCTAAGCTGATTAGTTGTCTAGCTGTTATTACTAACTAAGATAGCCTAGTCGCGTAAGATAGTATCTTCCTAGTACTAGGCACGATAGTAATACTAGCTAGTAAAGATTAGGAAGGATAGGATTGCCTAGCTAGCAGCGTTAATACCTTAAATTGACGTTACCTACTTACAGTTACCTAGCTAGATAGCCTTTAGCCGCCCTCTCCTCTCTAACCCTATTATAACTAGTAAAGTTATTATCTTACTTATGATAAAGCTAGCTTTATTAAAGTTAAATATATCCTTATCTAGTATACTATACTTTACTTTTATCTCCTCTACTTACTTAAACTAGCTATTAACTAACTTTAGATCCTTACATAGAGCTCTCTGCCTATTATACGCTTAGGTAAAACGCGTTATAAGACTGCCTGTACGCTTAATAAAGTTAGATAGCTAATTTATCCTAACTAGACCTCTACCATGCGTTAATAGCAGCTTATTAGCTATATCACGTATAGCTACGTATGTACGCGGAAATCTACATTAATCTAGATAAAGTATATAATTAACTATTACCTCCTCTTCTAGCTAGGTAAGCTTCCTTAAGTTAGGCTAGTAATCGTGTTAAGCAGTAGTCCTAGCGCGTTAGCGACAGATTATTCTTTTAGACACGTTTAAGATTACTACAGCAGGCTAGTTACTATTAATTTAATACATATAAATAGCTAAGATAGTAAGCTAGATATCTAATTTATTTAAAGGTATTTAAGGGGCATAGTGTTAAGCTATTGTATGTTGAGATAAGAGAGGTGCTTAAACTTAGTGGGGTGCGGCGCTCGCTTGTAGGACACGTTATATAATATCTATAAAAAATATATTAAGAGATTTTTATTTAAGCAACTTATTAAAGAGATATTACGCTTTAAAAGTAGGCAGTTTTGCTGAATTTTAGTGAGGAAATGCGTGCATAACGCCGTCCTGTGCATAACGGGGTAAACTACGGTATTAATCCTTTTCAGCGACGTTTCTGCAGGGCAAGGTCGGTCTTGTCACAGGGTCTAGGTCCACCTATGGTATCGGCCGGTCTATCGTCCTCGGTGCTGTTGCAGCAGGAGCAAAAGTAATTTACGCATGCGAATTAAATGCGGGTAATTTTGAAGCATTAAAAGAGGTAACAGAGCAGATCAACCCTTCTTGTTATATTAAAGGACGCGTTCTGGATATTTCTTTAGAAGGGGATACTGTAAATCTAATCAAGGAAATTACGGAAAAAGCATATCCGTGCCAAGGCTTAGCTGATTACTCAGCTAAGTGGCCTTTGGCCACACTCGCCGTAGGCGAGTGCCGACTATCAATACGATAATACCATCAATACAATAAAATTTCCGGCACGTCTGCACGTTTACGCGTTGTACGACCACAACAATACCTCAATCAGGGCTCTTAATTGATGATCAGATTGAGTAGATTCTCGAATCTATTAAAGACGTTAAAAAGCCTAATTTTAGTAAACTCGCGCGTGAGCATAACGTGCCTTATTAACGCCTCCTCGCGCGCTTAAAAGGTCGACTAACGCTTTCTAAGCGTCCATCTGGCACATATAAGCTCTTAGATGCGTAAGATAAAGTACTTTACGATTATATAGCTCGTCTTGATTAGCTTGGGGTCTGCGTACGACTACTGATGGTTGTATCTTATGCGAATTACCTTCTTCAGCGTAGCTATGAGGGCGCTGATACCCTACCCTCTACGAACATACGATAGGTAAAGCGCTGGCTTAAGCGTAATCCTGAGCTATATCTCCGCCGCTAATAATCCCTTGACCTCAATTGCGCAGTCGCACATAATAAAGAGGCTATTTTTAGGTGGTTTAATAGCTTAATTAAGCTAATTAAGCTGCATAGTATTACTATAGCTGATACATGGAATTTTAATAAGACAGGCTTCCGTATTAGGATTGGAAAAGATTAGTGGGTAATTATATTTAAGCCTTATCGCCGCGTTTATCTAGCTACGCTAGATGATTGTACGACACTTATAATAACTAAGTGTGTTAACGTGGATAGCAGTGCAATTGAGCCTATAGTAATTATTAAGGGCGCTGTATTGCTTGAGCGTTACTTTACTGATCTACCTGATGGCTATCTTATTGCACGTAGCGGCAGCGGCTATATAAATGATGAGCTTAGTCTTAAGTGGGTAAGGCACTTCGTACGACAGACGCAGAAGCATCTTAAGGGCGTGTATCGACTTCTTCTTTTTGACGGCTTTGATAGTCACTGCACACAAGAGTTTCTTGAGTACCTTGAGGATTATAAAGTGATCGCTTATCGTCTTCCTCCGCATACGTTATACTTCCTTCAGCCGCTTGATGTTAGCTGTTTTTAACTATATAAGCACTGGCATGCTTAAGCTGTTGATAATGCGACTTGTACGGGCTGTACATTATTTAATAAGGCTGAGTTCTTAGCAGTAATTGAGTTAATTCGCGCGCATACTTTTAAGCCTCGTATGATACAGAAGGGCTGGCGAGACACAGGACTATATCTGCTGAATGCAGCGATTATTAAAGCAAATATTTAGCGAGATGTTGCTGAGCTTGAGGCTGATTATGCTAGTAGTAGTGATAGCGAGGCTGAGAATAAGGCTGACGGCACACCACTACTATAAGAGCTTAAGACTCTGCTAACGATTTGTACGCTTAAGCGTAATATTAATTATTGCCTTGCGAATGAGGACTTAAGTGAGAACGTTAAGCGTACGCTGGTTGGCGCGTTTAACATGTCTGTCGCTGGCGATTAAGCGATTGGTGAGCTGAGAATAATGACTTCAGTTGCGCAATTACGATGAGCTTGTCAGCAGCAGTCTCGTACGACACTTAAATTATTAATAGGTGTTATCTATTTACATTAGGCCCGGCGGATTACAAAGGGTAGGCTTAAGACTAAAATAAGAGAGCTTGAAGCTAAGTATGCAAGAATAAAGGGCGTGCTAATTGCGAAAAAAAAGCGTTATTTATAAGCTTATCAGCCTATACATAATTAATTATAGCTTGTGTGGGCATCTATGCGTACTGCAGGCCTCCTATCGTACGAAAATAAATATGAAAATTGGCGTGGTTAATGCGCTGTTTGAATTTGAATGAACGCGTGCCTCAAATTTTATTGTATTGATGGTATTATCGTATTGATGGTCGGCACTCGCCTACGGCGAGTGTGGCCAAAGGCCACTTAGCTGAGTAATCAGCTAAGCCTTGGCACGGATAGTCTATTCGATCTAACGTGCATAGCAAGCGAGCGGCGCATGTAAGCGAGTAGCACACCCCACTAACTTCGCGCACCTTATTAAACTTAACGTACAATAACTCTACGCTATAACGCTTAAATAGCTTTAAAAGAAGGAGATATTTAGCTTACTATATCTTCTATTAATACTAAGCAGATTTAAGGTAATCGCTAGGCTGCTGCTCTCTATAGTGTCGCTAAAACAACCCTCCGCCGCTAACGCACTAGTGTCTCTACCTAACGTGATTACTAGCCTAACTTAAAGAAGCTTACCTAGCTAGAAGAGGAGGTAATAGTTAATTATATCCTTAATCTAGGCCAGCGTGGATTTCCGCCTACGTACGCAGCTATATGTGATATAGCTGATAAACTGCTAGCCGCGTGTGGTGGAGGTTAGGTTGGGCAGAAGTGGCCATATAACTTTGTTAAGCGTACAGACAGTCTTACAACGCGTTTTACCCAAGCGTACAATAGGCAGAGAGCTCTCTGTGAAGACCCTCAGCTAATAGCCTGCTAGTTCAAGCTAGTACAGGAGACAAAGGCTCAGTACGGCATCCTAGATGAGGATACATTTAACTTTAACGAAGCTGGCTTTATAATAGGCAAGATAACGACTCAGCTAGTCGTAACTAGGTTAGAGAGGAGGGGGCGGCTAAAGGCTATCTAGCCAGGTAACCGTGAGTGGGTAACGTTGATTCAAGGCATCAACGCAGCTGGCTGGACAATCCCACCCTTCCTCATCTTTGCTGGCCAGTATCACCTGTCTGCCTGGTACCAGGAAGATGCTATCCTACGCGACTAGGCTATCTTAGTTAGTAATAATGGCTGGACAACTAATCAGCTTAGAGTAGCGTGGCTAAAGCACTTTAATGCTTACATAAAGACAAGGGTAGTAGGCGCGCGTCGGCTGCTTATTCTTGATAGCTATGAGAGCCATCACTCTCTTGAATTTTAAGAGATCTGCAGAGAGAGCAACATCTATACCCTCTGCATGCCACCTCACTTATCTTATCTGCTGCAGCCTGTTAACGTTAGCTGCTTCTCTCCTCTTAAGAAGGCGTACAGCTGTTAGATAGAGAGCTGAATAAAGGCCTACATTAACTACATTACTAAGCCTAAATTTCTGCTTACCTTTAAAGCAGCTTTTGATCAAGCTTTCACTTTAGTTAATATACGCTCAGCATTTCGAGGTGCAGGCCTGGTCCCCCTCCAGCCAGACGTTGTCCTGTCAAAGCTAGATGTCCAGCTGCGTACGCCATCACCAGCAGCTCAGCTAGCAGCTCAGCAAGGAGTTCAGCTAGGAGCTCAGCTAGGAGCTCAGCTAGGAGCTCAACTAGGAGCTCTCTGGGAGCCTCAAACACCAAGGAACGTACGTGAGCTTGAGGCTCAATTAGCTCTAATTAGCGATCGCATTCGACAGCACAACAGCTCATCACCAGCATTAATTATTGAGGCAATTAGTCGGTTTAAGAAGGGGGCTATAGTAGGGATACATAGAGCTGAGCTAATAGAGGATAGGATTACTAGCCTTAAGCAAGCTAATAAGGTAGCAAATCAGCGGAAACAGCGCAAGAAAAAGCAGATCTAGAGGGGAGGAGTCTTAACAAAGGGGGCTAGAGAGGATATACTTACTTAACAACAGGTTGAGCAGCAAATAGAGCGTAAAGAGCGTTAAAATAGAGGGCAAGATAGGCCTAGCCGCCAGGCCCTAGCGCGCTATAAAAGGTGCAGAGAGACTAGATATAACTCGCGCACGTGCAAAAAGGATTCTTTAGTTAGTACTTAATCTTATATATACCCTAACCCTATATAGTATATTATAACGTTATTAAGCTGCGCAACTTTTAAAGGGTTGAAGTTTGGTAGGGTGCGCCGCTCGCTTGCCATGCACGTTACCGAGGCTCACCTCGTAACGCCCGGCTCCTCGTAACGCCCGCTCCTCAACAATAGCACGGTTTTTTCAACACCACGTATCTGAACTAATATGGACCCAGTTACAGATGCGCTTACAGCTATCAACTCCTTAGAGTTTGGAGAAGATATTAATAACACAAAATTGGCGAATGCCTAATGCGTTAACCGTAGAACCATCGCAAGGCGGCACTAGCTCATTTCAACCTCGCGAGAAGTTAAAGCTTAAAATTAACAAAATCTCTATCTACACTAAGAAAAGGAGCTTATCTAGTACATTATCTAGCTTAATAAGCAAGGCCTGCCACCTAGTAGGGCTATAATTCGAAACTTTGCGTCTTAAATAGCTAAAAAGGAGATTAGAAAGAACTAGGTTAATTGCTTTGTTAATGTCAGGGTTTAATCCTTTTAGGTTACTAGACGCAGGTGAAAGGGTTCAATCCTTCCAAGTTACTAGACGCAGGTGAAAAGTAACAATCCTGCTAAGTTACTAGACGCAGGTGAAAGGTAACTCTTACCTCTTACCTTTCACCTAGCTAGATAACTAGATCGGGACTAGCCTACTCTAGCTTATGTATATAGGCAGCACCTCTCCCCTAAAGGTAAGAGGCATCTACTATTTTATCTATTTCCTTTTAAATTAAGTTTCTTTAACTAAGACTGTCCTAACTATACGTGTTGTAATAGGCTGCGCCCTTTAAGCAGGAGAGGCTTCGCTACTATCGCACGGAGAAAGAACTCCTTAATCTCTTCTGCCCCCTTTTCTTATTAGCTCGTATAAGTTAGCAGCTAGAGGAGCACGTTCCTCTTCGCTCGTACGAACATATATATATATCCTCTAAGGATACCTGTAACCTCTTCTCTATCTTTCTCCTTCTGTAGTATAAGATAAATGCACACTTATTAGTTAGGCCTCTTCGCCTATAACATAAGGAGAAAGATTAACAACCTAAAAAATAATAGACGGACACTAAGGGCCCTTAAACTAACAAGCGTACAAGCTATAACAATAAGAGCACCAGATGCAGATGACAGGAGCCTTAGGACAGCAGCAACACCAGCTGCACCAGCACGCACCTCAGCAACACTAGTTGCATCAGCACGACCCCTAACAACTACGCAATAACCAACCTTTAGCAGAAGATCTATTAGCAACAGTTAACTCCTTATAAGATAGCCTTAACGAGTTAGCTAGTTAACAGCAGAGCTAGCTGTACGAGTTATTACAGAACTAAGTTTAGGAGCTAAAGAACTTAGTCGCTAAATTAAGCAGTGCACAGACAGCACGCATAGTCTCTACCCCTTTTTTAACAGAATAGCAAGACTCTCCTATATAAGAGACTAGGAAACTAAGACTACTAAATATAGAAGTCTTTAAGAAAGGCTTACATAAGTAATATCTTTAATAGAAAATAAAGGTCTAAGTAAAGCTGTACAGAGACTATGCAGCCTACTTAGACGATAACAGTAGAGTAAATTACGTTATTACTCGTACAACAGGCTAAGCGTTTAACGCCCTTAGCCTATATGTAACAAACCTTATAAATAGGCTAGCAACGCTATCCCTCCTTAAGCTATAGTCCTACCTTAATAACTTCTTTAAGGACCCTATAGTAAGAGAGAAAGCCTTTAAATACCTCTGTATAACTAAGTAAGGAAGAATAGAATTTAACCCTTATATCTAAGCGTTTAACCTTAAGCTCCTTAAAGCTAGGTTAGATAACGTAAGCTATATTTAGAAGATTAACTATCTTAAGAGTAGCTTAAATAGTAAGCTGCTAAGGACCTAAGCAGGTTATTAACTACTATTTAAAGAAATATATAAAGAGTTCGTATAATAGACTAAGGTAACCTAAGAAAATTTAAGAGCTGTAGAGAGAATTACTATAAGTAAGAACTATATAGGCAAAGCGTATAACACGCAGAGCTAACTAATAACCTAAAGAGATAATAATAAGATAGACTAGATAACTTCTGTAAGAGCTTACTAGCTCCGTGCGAAACTTAGAAAAGAATTCTAGGGAACACGTAAATAGGTCTAAGAAAGAAAAGAGAACAGCGCCTGTTTAAGGTGCAGTCTGCACAACTACTAAGTAGCCTAGTATATAACAAAGTTATTAAACAGCTAAGAAGGCTATCGTACGAGACAGGTTAATAAACCTATAAAACTTATAAAGATTACATCTGCAACTACTAAATAAGTAATAGAATCCCTATCCTCCTTAGATAAGGGAAAAGAGTAGCTCTAGCACAAAGTTGTATACTAGAGCCCGCATAAGTCTAAAACCCTATATAAATAATAAGGTTACTTTTACTATAGCTAGTAACTATAAAACCTATATCTATAAATATTATTATTAATTCTGTATAACTAGCTACTACTATAATTAATAATAGTTACTGCACCTACTGTTTATTAAGTAAGAAACTTATAAGAGACTTAAACTTACTACGTATTAAGATCCTCCCTATAAAGATTAAAGGGGTAAATAAATAAAAGAGTATAGTGTTGTACGTTACTAAATTTTTATTAGACGTAGGAGGAATATAGCAGCACGCAGCTACGTATATTACCCTAACTACTTACTAATATAATATAATCCTTAAGAAGACTTAGTTAGAGAGTATTAAAGGCGTTATTAACGCAGAGAAGAAACTTCTATACTTAAAAGTATATAAGGTTACTATACGTAGTATAGAATATACTACCCTAGACTTTAGCTATACTCTAGTATTAGCTATAGCTTTCTAATACTACGTATAATACTATAGATAAAGCTATAGTAAGACTTAAATCTTTACTATAAGCCTAAGAGATATTAAGAAAGTACTACGCCTAAAGGTCTAGAAAACACTACAGGAAATAGATAACGCCTTACTAGCTTACGTACGACCTTATCTAAAGATATTCTTACCTAAGGAAAGAAATAAGCTACTCTTATAGTAAGGCCTATAATAAGACTACGTAATAGAGTTAGAAAAGAAGGATAGACAGAAGCTAGAGATACTGTATAGACCTCTCTACGTAATATTAAGAGATAAACTCTTAGTACTAAGGAAGACGCTATTAGACCTCCTAGATAAAGAGTTTATCTGTACAAGTAGCTTACTAGCAGCCTTACCTATACTATTTATACGTAAGCTAGAAAGAGGACTACAATTCTGTGTAGACTATAGAGCTCTTAACGCCCTAACTAAGAAGGACTGTTACCTACTACCTCTTATACGTAAGATGTTAAACTAAATTAGATAAGCTATATAGTATACTAAGCTAGACGTTACTATAGTATTCTATAAGATAAGGATAAGTAAAGGATTAGAATAGATAACTGCGTTTTAAACATAATTTAGATCGTACGAGTAGCTAGTAACGCCCTTTAGCTTAGCAAATACACTAAGTACCTTCTAGAGGTATATTAACTAGGCCCTATAAGACTTCTTAGACAACTTTACCTCTACATACCTAGATAATATCCTTATCTTTACTAAAAGATCCCTCTCTTAGTACTACGCTTACGTATAAAAAGTATTAGATTACCTATAAGAAGTAGGACTACACCTAGAACTAAGTAAATATAAGTTTAATATTTAGCGTATAAAGTACCTTAGCTTTATCCTAGAAGTATAGAAAGGTATATTTATAGACTCTAAGAAAGTCTAAGCTATTTAAGAATAGGAGGCCCTAATAATAGTTAAAGGCGTATAAAGATTCCTAAAGTTTACTAACTTCTATAGATACTTTATCCTAAACTTCTTCTAACTAGTAGAGCCTCTTATATAGCTAATAAGAAAAGAAGAGAAATTCCTATAGGATACAGAATAAGAGTAAAGTTTCTAAGCTCTTAAGGATATATTCTTAGTAGATAAAGTTCTTACTACTTTCTTACCTAAATAATAGATAATAGTAGAATATAACTCTTTAGGCTTTACTATAGGTAGAGTACTATTATAAGAAGATAAGTAAGGAACTCTTCGCATAGTAGCTTACCTCTTAAGGAAATTTCTAGCGTATAAGAGTAACTACCTAATTTACAATAAAGAGTTACTAGTAGTTATTACATACCTAAATAAATAGGACTCAGAACTTTATAGTATATAAGAATTTAAAGTAATTACTAACTATAAGAACCTAAAGTACTTTATAAAGAAGTAAAAGATAATAGAATAATACGTATAATAGTTAGTCTACCTATTACAGTTTAATAATATAAAGCTGCAGTACTATCTAGGTAAGGAGAACACCTAAGCGGACGCACTATCTAGAAGAGACTAGGACCTACTATAAAGAATAGACAACAGCTGCTTAGTAAGCAGAGAGTTTATTATGTTAGTACTAGCCTAATAGTAAGATCTAATAGTTATAGGGGTTATATAAACCCCTACGTTAACTCTTAACAGCTTAATTATAGCTAAGTCCCTACTAAAAGCTCTAATCCTTAAGGACTTAATTACTAAACACTAGGACTAAGCTGTACGAGACAACTTAACCTATTAGGAAGTCTACGACGCTATAAAGCTAGGTGCTAGGTTACTACCTAGTATAATAAAGAAACTTACTATATTACTAGGAGATTATATAATTAACTTAGAGAGAAAGCTCTAATAGAGATCTAGGATCTAGGTGCCTAAAAATAAACCCCTTTATACAGGAATTATCTAGTAAGCATATCTAGCTGTGCAAACAGGTCACCTAGGAAGAGAAGAAACGTACCGCACGCTAGCTAGTACCTAGTACTAGCTAGGTATAAGCGAAAACGTCCGCTGATTTGTATAGAATTATAGCTTATGTAGATAAAGCACCCTATAGAGAGACAGTAAGCACAGATACCTACGCCCGTTACTAGTACCTAGTCGTACGTAGCAAGACTTAATAGTTAACTTTATTACTAGTCTACTACTATCGTCTAGCTGCACTAACTTAATAGTAGTTAAAGACCGCCTAGGTAAAGGCGTAATACTAATTCTACTTAAGATAATTAAAGCAGATAATATAGCCTAGGCATTTATACGAGAAGTCTTCCGCTACTATAGGCTCCCTAGGTCTATTACATTAGACAGGGGTACGCAATTTATAAGCAAACTATAGGGAAAAATCTGTAAACTCTTAGGAGTACAGAGAAACCTGTTAACAGCCTACTACCTATAAACAGACAGCACTATAGAACGCGCGAATAGTAATATTAAAGTAGTTAGTTAAATCTTTTATAACTATAACTAGAATAACTAGGCAACGCTATACCTAATCCTTAAGCTAATACTAAACACTTGTATAAACTCCTCTACAGGCGTCGCTCCTTTCTTCCTTCTATACAGCTATCTAAACTCGCCCTTCCTAGAGCTACCTAGGAAATTAGCTAGCAGCGACCTACTTAACAGAGTAACACCCCCTAGCGAATAAGTAGAAAGCATCGTACAAACACTAAAATAAGCTACTAACTAGGCTATCTTAGCTATAACACACGCTTAATAATAACAGGAAGCACAGGCAAATAAGACACGTCGCCTAGCTCCTAAGTATAAGGTTAGAGACTAGGTATAGTTAGACCTTAGGCACGTACGAACTACACGCAGAAGCAAGAAACTTAACTAGAAAAGTAAGAAGTACTAAGTCGCCCGCGTATAAGACTCCTATTAGGTTAAGCTTTATGTACTATAGAGAACTAAATTATACTATATAGAGAAGCTAAGACTAGCTACTAAAGACCCCTTCCTATTATAACAAACTAATAACTTAAACCCTGCTACTATTATTATATAAGATAATAACCTACAGGAAGACTACCTTAAATAGGTAATTAAGAATATCTAAGATAAGCGCTTACGAAATTAATATAACAAGTTCTATATAAAATAGGAGGAGTACTATAACTTAACTTAGGAGCTAGAAGAGAATCTTATTACTACAGAAGCCTATAAGAAATAGAGGACTTATATACAGCCTATATAGCTACTATCTAGGAAACTACTAAAAGGTTAGAGAAATAAGCTAGCACAAGCTAATTAACCCCGTACGAGGCCCTCTAACCTAAGACGTCTAAGAAACGTTTATCCTCCTTAGGCTTAGTAAGGACTTAACCCTAACCTTAACTACGCTAAGGAACAGAGACTCCGTTAGAAGGTAGGAGAGGTAGAGTACGCCTAGCTATATAAGACGCACTGTAATCCTGCCATACGTAATTAGAGTAAGCCCTGCTCTACTTACTAGTAATAGAGACACACCTAGTAAAGGCTGTAAACGTATAACGCTCTTATATAGCCTTAGCATAGTTATTAGAATAGAAGTTAGTATTAAGGGAACCGCGGCTATAGATAAAGTAGGCTTTAAGGTAGGATTAACAACTAGAAAGGAGTTACTAAGCGTTAATTATATAATAAGTAATAATAGGAGAGAAATTATTAAGACTATAGCCCTACTAAGCATTATATAAGGATTAATTAATAAGATAAAGGAAGAATTTAGTAATATAAACTAGCTTAGGCTAAATAACGTTAGACATAGAAAAGAAAAGAGGAATAAGACGTACAGAAGCAGTTATAAAGAGACAGCAAAACTCGTCTGTAACTAGAGTATCTAAGATATACTAGATTACGTAGTTAGCAGGGAGAAGAGACGTATTACCTTAAGTAGTAGGAATAATAATACTAGCAGGTTAAGTTTAGTTAGGAGCAGTTTAAGTAAGCTAAGCGTAAGCAACCTAAGTAATATTAGCTCTAGCAGCCGCGTGCGTAGATATAATATTACTAGTAGTCGTACGAGTAAGATAGTTTATATTACTGCTATAACTACTAGGACCTTACACACCGCGATTAGGCTAACTAGCTAAGGGAGCTACTTTAGGAGGTATGTTAGTAATAATAAGAAGATAAGTCGTACGTAAGTAAGTTAAAGTTAAGCAGCAAAAGAAAAAAGAAAGAGTTAGAGGAAAAGCTCTTTATATACGCACGAGCGAGCAAATAACTAACCTCTCCTCTACTTTACGTTATTAGGCAATAATAATAGGTAAAGGAGGAAAATTACTTATAAATAAATAAGAAAAAGTACACGTAACATCTCTACTTTTGCAGCACGATAATATAACGCTACTTATATAAGTATAAAGTTAAGGTTTAACTACGTACAAAGAAGTAACACAGTTATTTAAGAAGGAGGAGGGTATTATAATAGGCTGCGCCCTTTAAGTAGGAGAGGCTTTGCTACTATTACACGGGGAAAGAACTCCTTAATCTCCTCTGCCCCCTTTTCTTATTAGCTTATATAAGTTAGCAGCTAGAGGAGTACGTTCCTCTTCGCTTATACGAACATATATATATATCCTCTAAGGATACCTGTAACCTCTTCTCTATCTTTCTCCTTCTGTAGTATAGGACAAATGCACACTTGTTAGTCAGGCCTCTTCGCCCATAACACGTGTTAACTACCTTACATAATAGCAGATCCTACAGCGCTTTAGCTCCTCTCTGTAGTTAATATATAGTTACTTAAGCTATTACCTCTTAGGTAAGTTTAATAGTAAGTTAGTACTAACGTACTAGGACTAGATCCTATCCCCTCTTAGGTAAGCTTTAGGATAGCCCTCGCATAATAGTTAATTTATAGTGCTATCCTCTACTACTAGTTTAGCTAAAATTTTATAAGCTATTCTCCTTTAGTTAAGCTTTAGAATAGCTTAGAATTTACTAAGTTTCCTTACTAGTAACCTATTTTATACTTTAGTACCTGCGCTTTACGCTACCTAAATACTAAGATTATTATTAATAAGATATATCTTATTATTCTCTTCCTTAAATAGGAATACTTTAAAGATTATTTTTACTTTTATATACTATAGTCTATATATGTATTTTAATTATATATATATACTACCTTAAGTACGTATTTACCCTCTAAAACTTCCTAATTAAGTAATTCTCTAAACTTAGCTTATATATAATACTCTTAAGTATTTCTTTTAGTCTTAGTAACCTTACTTAACTAATAATACTACTTAACTAATAATTAAATCTTTAGTCTACTTACTAAAACTTAAGGATTCCCTCTAGTTTTACTTTAACTTTTACTTTTACTTTTATATCTACTCTTACTTCTATCTAACCTTCTTTATTTAGCCTAATAGCAGACAGCTCTTATAATAAAAAGTCCTCTAGCTAGTAGCTTAAATTTTAAGCTTATTAGAAAGATAACGCGTTAGCTAAAATATAGGCAGCTTATAATTAACTTAGAGAAAGAGCTTATTAATACTAAGAGAAGAATAAGAATAAAGCTATAGAGGATTAAGAACTAGTTATCTTAGAAAACCTTATTATTAAAGACGTAGAGTACCCTAAATTTACGCTAATAAGCTCTTATACTAACTTATTAACTAAAGAAGTTAACTTATGTTCCTTCTCTTATAATATAATATAATATGCTATAAGAGCTTATTAGATATAGCTATATAAAGAAGCTACTAATCTAGGTCTCCCTAAAGACTTTAATAACTATCTTCTTTTAGGTAGCCTTCTAAGTTTACTACTATTTATAAGTTTAAGTCTACTTACTTTTATTTAGTAATTAGTACTTTTAAGTATCTAGCTTATACAGAACTACCTTAGTAAGTTTTTAAGCTTTAAGCCTATATAACTTATCTGCTTAATAATACTATTTAGGTATGCTATATATACTCTTAATAAAGATAAGAAGTTATTAGAAATACGCTACTTTAATACTTCTACTTTAAAGTAGGAACTAACTAAATTATAATATAGCTTTCCTTAATAAAAGGATAAGCTAATTAAAGAATATAATAAGCTTAGTAGGTAGTAGAATAAGCTTATTACTAACTATAAGACTTTAGAAGGTTTATTATAAGAAATTAATAATAAGCGTAACTTTTATGTTACGCAACTATATATTATCTAGCTCTCTTAAAGTTTTAGGCCTTACTAGACTTACCTTATTATAGCTAGCTTTAGAAGCTATAAATAAGCCTCTACTAAGAAGAATAAGTATACTTATATAAATTCTCTTATAAGGTAACATAGTAGGTATTATTCTTAATAAGTTTAGTTTCCTTTAGCGTGTTCTACTCTTAACTAACCTTCCTCTTACTTATAAATACTAAATATCCTTAAGTAATATAGTAATACTAAGCCTTTATCTAACTAAGCTCTACTATAAGATTAAGCAGTTATATTAGCTCTTGTCTATAAAGAATAAGGAAATTTAGGTACCTTTAATATACTCTAAGGGTCTTAATCTTTATAAGTAGATTATAAAGATACTTAACTATTTTAAAAATAATAGGTAAGACTAGTAATATAATAATATATAAGTATAATTTATTTTTTAAGCTACTAGTAGTTCTACTTAAACCTTACTATAAGAGCTTAATAGGTTTTTATATTAATTTAAAGATAACTTTAAGTATTTTTATATCTTTAACTCTATCTTTAGTAACTATAACTACTATATTATAGTAGAATAGTAATATAATACTTTAGTCTTCCTAGAATATAGCTTACTAGAATACCCTACTATAGTTAAAGTATAGGCTCTATTCTAGATAGAGTTTAACGCTATTACTACTTAGCTTAGATAGATTACTATAACTTAAGTATATAAGCTTTAAGCTAAGCTTCTACGCTATCTCTAATAGAGCCTTAGCAGCTCGCCTGCTATCTATATGTTAGGACCTGAAATCCTAGTCGAGGGGGAAGTGCTTTAAGAACTAGCGGCCAGTTAGGAAACGCTAGTGTTCTACTCTGTCACACGTCACGTGACCGCTCGTTCTCCCAAGGACGAGCGCGACGAGCGTAATATGTATATAGATTATTATAATAAGCTCTTAGGGCTTAGTATGTTTAACTTAATATTATACTCTATAGTATAGTAATAGTAATACTAATTATTCTTAAAACCCTTTAGTACTCTTTATAGAAGCGCCCTCTTGCTATCTTAGTATTAAAACCTCTGTCTAGTAAAGTCCCTTACTTTATGCTAGAGAACTAACCTTACAGTCTTATTAGTTATCCTTACTAATAGCTTTTAAGATCTTTATACTTTAAATACTCTTAAGATAAGTAATACCTCTATAGACACCCTAGCCTACTATACTACTAGGCCTAGTAACGCTGTTACTAAACCTAATCTCTGCTATAGAGACTAATTTAAGCTTAAAGAATAGTTACTTTAGTTTAACTTATTCTTTAAGTTTAATATAACTACTATAGAAGATAATAACTAAGTAGTACTTATAATAAGCTATATAAGGGGCGAAGCTGCTAGATAGGTAAAACCCTACTTAATTAAGTACTTAGGTAGTAATAAGAAGACTACAGACCTATTTCGTATATTTAAGGACACTAGTAAATTTAAAACACGTATACGTTAAGCGTTTAGGCTTCTAAATAAGATAACTATTATAGAATAAAAGATTTAAAGTATGTAATAAACCTAGTCTACTACTAACTACGCTAATAAGTTTCTAGGGTACACCAGATAAATTAGCTAGAATAATAACACCCTAAAAACTATATATAAATAAGGCCTAAAAGCTAATATCTAAACTAAGCTAATACGCTCTAGTATAGGTATTACGATATTAGATAACCTAATTAATAAAACTATCCAACTAGATGCTAAGCTCTATAAGCTCTATATGCGACTTACAGGACGATAATCTAGATAAGCAAAAGAAGATAAGAAACCTCAGAAAGATTATCGTAACTAGTTAAATAGTAGTTGCCTACGATATTAGTACTAGCTATAAGGAGTGCCTAGACAGTACATATTAGGAGGGATTAAGGTAATACACCTAGACAACCTTAACAGAGGAAACTCAGGTAAAGGTAGAAAGAAAAAGGAAATAACCTGTTTTAACTATAATAAGAAAGGCTATATAGCTAAAGACTATAGAAAGAAGAATAAGGTAACCTACTAAATTAATATATTAGCTGTAAAAGAAGAACCTAGCAATAATAAAATATAGGAAGTTATTATAACACAAGAGGAAAGGGCTTAAGATACAGAAATGTTACAGCTACCTCTCTAAGAACCTACTAAGAAAGAAATTCTAGGAACCTAGTATAGTAATAAGGAGGAGGAGAGCTGCAGCTCTTTATCCCTAGTCTATAAGAATACTAAGGAAGGCTTTAGTAACACTATAGTACTCTTAACTAAATAGTAAAAAATAGAAAACTTCTAGAACTAATATTAACTAAGAACTCTAAAGCTATTAACGCCTATAGAGGTAGAAAAAGATATAGTAGAACTTAACTACTAGTTACGCGTATAATATATATATAAAGTATAATATATTAATAAGCTAATCTTAGTAGAATAGGAAGCAGCTATAATATAAAGGATAGATATAATTATTTTAGCTAAATAAGTAATGCAGGATATATTATAAGAATACTATTATTACCTTAAATATTATATAAAAGTAATATAAGAATAGGCAGAAAAAGCTAAGAAAGTATAGTAACTTATAAGTGTTAGGGACGCGCCTTAGAAACTTTAATAAGCTAGATAGATATAGGTACTAGAACCCCTAATAGTTAAGACCCCTAAATATATATTATAATACTAAATAATACTACTACTAATATAGAAAGATACTTTTTATATACTAAGTACTAAGGACTTAGTATAGTAAGAGTACCTCTAAGTTAATTCTTATAGTAAGATTATACTTATAGATAGTAAGAAGTAAGACGCTTATACTTAGCTTAAATAATAACTATATTAGGAGGATAATAAAGAAAACGTTAACTCCTACTAGCTTCTTATAGAGGAAGAAGTTAAGAAATTATATAAGCACGCAAAGGCAGCTTAGGCCCTATATACTATACGCTAGAGACTATAGAAGAGGATACTAAACTATTTAATAGACCTACGTAATTAACGCTATAGTATTATCTACTAGTCTTTCTATAGTATAGACCTGTATATAATATACTATTCTAGTAAAATAAAATAAGGATATTTTCCTTATTTATTTTACTAGTGTAAGTACTAATAGTATAACTATCTTAAAGGTAATTATAATAACTACTTATAGGATAAGAAGACTATCCTCTATTTTCTAAGGAATAATAACTTTGCAGCTACTATAGTAATATAGCTAGTCTTTAATAGAGAGTATAATTAGTAATAATAGTAAACGTAGCTTAACTCTAATTACTTTAAGTATAAAGACGTTAAGATAATAAATAGGTACTAGGAGGAATCTTTTTTAGAGTCGCGCATACTAATAAGTAAGAACTATAAACTTTATATATAATAGGCGCATAAGGACTCTTTAAGCTAAATATTAAGCTTAATAGAAACTAGATAAAGGTACTAGTAGATTCTAGAGTATAATAAAGCTATATTTCTACGCAAGTAATAGAATAAGCTAGTCTTACTCTATTACTAAAATTAGTACTATATCTATTAATAGTAGCTAATAGATAACCTATACTATCTAAGTCTGTAATTATATAAGAAGTATAGAATAGATAACTTATTATCTAGAACTACAGGGAGATAATTAACCTAGACGTCTTTAGACTATTATAATATAACATAATACTAGAACTCTTATAGTTAAGAGAATATAGTCTAGATATAGATTAAAAAAAGAAAAAGTTCTTATTTAAATACTATAGAATAGACGTAACTATAAGTAAGCCTACGCTGCAGCTAAGTACCTAGGTAGATAAGAAGATAATAATAGGAATTCTTACTTTAAATAAGGATAACCTTAAGATATAAGAGTCTAACTTAGTAGGTACTAATAAGAAGCCCTTAGACTAATAAGCTAAAGTTAAGGAGTAAAGCGTAACTCTAGTAATCTCTAATAAGTATAAAGAATATAAGCTACTCTTTTAAGAAAAGATAAGTATAAAAGTATTATCTAAATATTAACTCTAAGATTATAAGATTATCTTATAAGAAAGAAAGTAACTAACTTTTAGCTTAATCTATAGTCTATTAGAAAAAGAACTTAAAACTCTATATAAATATATTAAAATAAACTTAAAAAAGGGATTTATTAAGGAATTATAATTCCTAGTAGGATACCTTATATTATTTATACTAAAGAAAAATAAGAAGTTAAGATTATATATTAACTACTAGAAACTTATAAATATTATAATAAAGAACTAATACTCTTTACTAAATATAGTAGAATTATAAAATTAACTAGCTTTTATAAAAGTCTTTATAGTATTAGACTTAAGAGAGGTATATAACCTTATTTATATAAAAGAAGGTAAAGAATAGAAGACTACGTTTAGAATATATTACAGCTACTATAAGTATATAGTAATACCTTTTAGTCTTACTAACGTACTAGCTATATACTAGGTACTTATTAATAACGTATTAATAAAATACCTAGATATATTTATTATTATATACCTTAATAATATCCTTATATACTCTAATAATCTATAGGAATATATTAAGTACGTTAAAATAGTTCTTACTTACTTAGAAAGATTTAGTTTACTACTTAAACCTAAGAAATATAAGTTCTATAAAAAAGAAGTTAAATTCTTAGAATATATAGTAAGTATATATAGAGTAAAGATAAGTAAAGAAAAAATAAGAGTAGTAAAAGAATAGCTTAAGCCTAAAATAGTTAAAGATATATAATTATTTATAAGATTTATTAACTTTAACTAATAGTTTATTAAGGACTTCTCTAAAAAATCTATTTTACTTACTAAACTTATAAAGAAAAAGATAAAATAAGAATAGAAAAATAAATAAAGAAAAGTATTTTAGATACTTAAGAAAGCCTATATTATACTACTAGTATTAATTATATTCTAAATAGGAGAACTTTTATAGTTTAAAATAGATACCTTAGACCTTATACTAGGAGTAATAGCTAAATAAGAATATAATAGGAAATAGCACCTAATTACTTACTACTCTAGAAAATTTATAGACTCTAAAGAATACTATAACGTATATAATAAAGAGCTTATAGTAGTTATTAATACTCTTAACTACTAGTAGATCTATATAAAAAGCTACTTAGATCTTATAATATTTATAGATTATAAGAACTTAGTTAACTCTACTACTACTAAAACTTTAAACTAAAGACAGGTTAGATAGGCTAAAATATTAAGATAATATAAATTTAAGATTATATATACGCTAAGAAAGAATAATAGTAGAGCTAATACTTTTAGCTATAGACTAGATATTATAGAAATAAAAGTAATAGTTAATAATACTATTTTTTAAGTAAACTAGAATAGAAGCCTAGGACTTAATAAGTTATTATATAATACTATAATAATTATATCTAAAGTACCTAAAGAACTATAAGAAGTAATTATCTAATAATAATATAATAACCTAGTATATAGTTACCCTAGAATTAAAAGAATAATAGAGCTTATATAGTAATACTATAGCTTTAAGAATATAAAGATTAAGATTGAATAGTTTATTAAAAAATATGCAGACTATTATAAGAATAAATATAGTACCTATATACTATATAGAGAAATATAAGCTATAGAGCTACCTAATAAACCTTAAGTAGATATTTTTATAAACTTTATAATAAGGTTACTACTATCTAAAGATTCTATAATAAGAATTAAGTATAATAATATTATTAATATAGTCTGTAGATTTATAAAAGTAGTAGAAATAATACTATTTAGGAATAACTATAATATAGAATAGCTAGCGTTTATTATTCTAGATAGACTAATATAATATTATAGTATACCTAAATCTATTATAAGTAATAGAGATAAGCTTTTTATATCTAACTTCTAGTCTATACTAATAGCTATAATAGAGATAAAGAGAAAGTTGTTAACAGCCTATTACCTATAGATAGATAAATAGATAGAAAGAATAATTAGAACTATAAAAACTTACCTAAGGATTTATAGTAATTAATAATAAAATAATTAGGTCTTATTATTACTAATAGTATAACTAGCCTATAATAATAAATTATTAGAATTAACTAGAAAGACGCTATTCTTTACTAACTATAGGAGATACCCTAATCTCTTTATAAAGTTATATCTTAGTAGAAAAGCTAAAGTAGCTATAAAAATAGCTAGAGAAATAAAGAAAATATATAAATAACTCTAAGAGAACTGTAAGAAAGTATAACGTAATAGTATCTCTTACTAAAATAAGAAAAGAAAAATAGTACTTTAGCTAAAAGAGGAGGATAAAGTATACTTACTTATAAAGAATCTACGTAATAAGTAACTAAGTAAGGGACTTAATTATATTAAGGTTAGACTATTTTTAGTTAAAGAATAAAACAGACCTATAAATTATATACTTAAGCTACTACTATATATAAAGATCTACCTATACTTTTATATCTCTAAGCTAGAACTAGCTAACTCTATAATACTATTATAGAAAATATTCTAATATAACCTAGAGGAAGAAAATAAGTTTAAAGTTAAGAAAATCTAGGGGTACTAGTAAAATAGAAGAGTTAATAACCTAGAGCTAAGCTTTAGCTACCTAGTTAAATAGAAGGGATACCTAGGCTTAGAGAGTACGTAGGAACTACTAGAATACCTAAGAACCTATTAAGAAAAAATTAGAGAATACTAGAAAAGGGAAGAATCTAGGTAAAAAAATAATATACCTTAAAAACCTAGGAACTAGAGGAAACTACTACATCTACTACTAACAGCCTGTTACTAATTAGGGTCTCCTAGTACTTAAGAGGAAAGCTCTTAAACGCACTCTAGGTGCTAAGCGATAAACTAGACCTAAGAGTATTAGAAACGTTTTTAGGTAATAAGGCCTTCGCTGCTTCTTACTCCTTAATATCTCGCTCTTTAACAGCTATTACTTCCTCTGTATATTAGTTAATTAAATTTATTTTTTATTATAACTACTCTTTACGAGCTTAAGTAATACGTAGCTCTTCTAGAGCTTTTTTATGCGCCTTTATTATAACCTTTTACGTATTTCTAGATTCTTTTAGTTACTCCTAAAGCTTTATCTTCTAATCTACTAATTATTTAAACTTTAACTCTATAACTCGTATATTATAACGTTACCCTTAACGTAGGTACTTACTATATTTCCTAGAGCGAATATAGACCTTGCATACCTAGTTATATTTTACGTACGTTACGCACTTCTAAACTATAGCTTCCCTAAAGGAGTTAATAAAATTATAGAGATATTAACAGCGAATAGTGCTAGATACTAATAGATGTTTAGGTATAGCGAGATATAATGCAGTAAGAAGTAGGAAACGCCCGCGTTATATAATAAGCACTAAGGACAGCGCTAAGACAGGAGGGGGATAGTGTTATAATCCTGCTAGGACCCTGTCCTAGTGGCCCTAACTGGACCTTATAGGCATTAGATTAACAACTAAGATTACGTGATGTGCTTAGTTAATTAGTCTAATTAGCGACACTAAGCACACTTAGTACACTAAGTAACCTGCATAACTTCTATGTATATAGACTACTATAATAAACCCTTATAGCTTATTATATTTAACTTAATATTATACTCTATAGTATAGTAATAGTAATACTAATTATTCCTAACCCTTAGTACTCTTTATAGAAGCACTCTCTTACTATCTTAGTATTAAAACCCCCTTCTATATAGTCTCTTACTCTATCCTGGAGAACTAACCTTACAATCTTATTAGCTACCTTTACTAATAGCTTTTAAGATTCTTTACACTAAGTCTTTAGACTAAATATCCTAAGAATAAGCTAAAGTAGTATAATTTTACTTTACCTACGCTTATAAAATAAACTTTCTTATAAAACTTAATAATAATAATAATAATCTTACGCCTATTAATAATAAAATAGATTCTTTACTACCCTATTATAAGGACGACTATTAGTTAATAGAAGAAATCCTAGATACTACGTACGCTAGTAACGCTATAGCTAAAAAGGCTTTTAAAGCTATTAATATAAAAACTACTAAATTACTATTATAGTTTTATAAGAATAGCTACTATTTCTCTACTATAGACTTATTAAGCATAAGTAAAGGAGCTTCCTAACGCCTGTAGATAGATAAGACTAGACTTTACGTGCCTCTTAACCTATAGTTACGCTAACATATTATAAAGTTATATTATAACTATTAAATTACTAGTTATAAGGGCCCTTATAATACGTTCTTCTTTATATACTTATAGTATTACTAGCTAAAGATATACCTATTAATTAAATAGTATTAAAACGTGTACGCTACTTATTACTAAATAAAAAGCCCTTAGGATAATAAGTATAGTTACTTATAGCTACTACTTATGCCTTATAGACGCTAGATAGAAATTTAGTTAATTTTATTTAAGATTTACTTACTTTTCAGCTAGATAGCTATACCTTTAAGAATATTCTTATTATTACAGGCTGCCTTATAAAAAGATAGTGTTTTTTCCTTATATATAGCTATACTATAGCTAAAGCTACTAAGTACTTTATAAAAGTCTTTAAATTATATAGTATTCTCTTTAGTATTATCTTTAACTATAGTTTAAATTTTATTAGTTAGTTTTAGAGGCAGGTCTATAAGTAACTATGTATCTAACAGCGCTTATTAATAGCCTATTACCCTAAAATAGATAGGTAGACTAAGTAGGTAAATTAAGCCTTAGAAATTTATCTTTATTAGTATATTAACTACGCGTAAACTAACTAGGCTACCTAGCTTTATATTATTAACTTTTAAGCTAATAATATAGTTAACGCCTCTATAAGTATAACGCTATTCTTTATAGATCTTAAATATTACCTTTATAGTAGTATATACTTAAGGGAAAATAGTAATAAAAAGCTTAATAGCGCTATAGCTAGTAATAAAATCTAGGTAGATAAGCTTATAAATACTTACGTAGATTTAGTTACTTATTTATAAAAATAAATACTATAAGCTTAATAAGAATAAGCTTACTATACTAATACATCTTACTAATTAGTGCTAAAGTACGCTATTAGAAACTAAGTTATAGTTAATATAGTTAATTAGTCTACTAAATAGGAATTAAAGAAGCTAGACTTTAAGTAGCTAGGGCTTTATAGTATTATAAGAGTTATGTATAATAGCTAGGCGTATTAACTAGACCTTTTACTAGATATATTAGGTAGTAGAGTTTTTCCTATATTTTACCCTAAGCTTCTTTAGCTTACGCCCTTAAAAGGGCTTCTAGATTAAGAGCTGGGTTAGCTAGTAGCTATTAAAGTAATTAATCCTAATAGTAAAGTTTAAGATAAGTAGCTTATTAATAATTTTCTTAATTACTAGTAAACTAGTATTAAAGGCTACTAAAAGCGTAAGTTGTAGTACCTAATTAAATAGACTAGATACCTAAAACCTCCCTAGCACTTAGTAACTAAGTATCTTAATAACTATAACGCTTATCTATTTTATTAGTAATAGCCTAATAAGCCTAAGCTACCTACTTATTATATACCTCTAAATTAGTTACTACTTAATAAGAATAGGCTAGCCGCAGAAGAGTATCTTAGCAGCGATAAAGGTATCTAAAAGTTTTACTTAAGTTAGCGCGCCTTAATTTACGCAGCCTTACCTTAGTTTATATATCTGCAGCCTTAATTTCTATAGCCTCGCCTTAGTTTATATGTCTGTAGCCTTAATTTGCGCGCCTCTAGCCTTAATTTACGCATCTATAGCTTTAAAATTACTTACCTTTACTCTTACTGTATATAGTGCGCTTTACTTTACGCGCTATATCTAGGGACCTTATAACTAAATAGAAATTATAAAGGTTACTCTTATATATATTATATAAAGGTCTTTAGGTTCTATTTTTATATTATAAAGTAAAAGTATTAGAAAATACTTTAGAGCTTAGTAGTTTTATATAAGAAACTATTTAGATATACGCAGCACTATATAAAGCCTATTACTAGATTTACTAAGTTAGAAGAACTTAGTAGTAAATAGTTTTCTTATATTTTATCTTAAATTTCTATCTCTTAGTTTAGAGGCCCTTACTATTTTAAAGAGGGAGGTTATGTTAGGGTTTAATCATTTTAGGTTACTAGACGCAGGTAAAAGAGTTTAATCCTTCTAAGTTACTAGACGTAGGTAAAAGGAAATAATCCTACTAAGTTACTAGACGCAGGTGAAAGGTAACTCTTACCTCTTACATTTTACCTAGCTAGATAACTAGATTAGGACTAGCCTGCTCTAGCTTATGTATATAGGCAGCACCTCTCCCCTGAAGGTAAGAGGTATCTGCTATTTTGTCCATTTCCTTTTAAATTGAGTTTCTTCAACTAAGACCGTCCTAACTGTGCGTGTTAACTGCCTTACAGTTAAGCGGCACAGTATCTATCTTATCTCTTAATAAGCAGTTAGTATAGATAACAGCCGCTATAAGGCTAATTCCTTTAATAAGTATAGCCTCTATTTTAAGCTTTTAGATAATAAGATTAAGTAATATAAGATAAAAGCTTAGCATACATATAATACAGATAAAAAGGGGTTCCTATTATAAGTAATAGGCAGGCTAAAGAGGATATTTAGTAGGACCTTATATAAGTAGGGGAACTATAGATCCTTTATCTAGGGTAGTAATAGAGAGTAGATTACCTTAATAGCCTGTATCTGCGCGGATAGTTTATCTCTAGAGCCTGCCCTAATATTTTAGTTAGCCTTATACTTAATCTAAGATAGCTAGCTGTAAGAGTTTAATCCTAAGGATAATTAAGCTTACTTTACCTTATCTCCCTTAGGATAGATAGATAACAATATAGGCTTAGTATAGCTAAAATAGGTGTTTAATTATAATACTAAGGTAAAAGCTTAATCCTTCTATTAATTACTTATCTTTATTAGCTATAGATCTTATATTTCTATAGATTTTATTAACTATTATAACTAAAATAAGATCCTTTTAGCTATCTATCCTCCTTACTTAACTTATAGCTTACAGCTACTTAATATAAGTATATTTAAGCCTCTCTTACTCGCGTACTTAGAGGAGTTCTTAGTGTTTATAGAGAGAAGCTAGAGGCTAGTCTCTATTAGTAAAAGAGACTTCTATCCTTTCTTTAAAGTAGCTTAGGCAGCTTTATTTAAAAGGAGACTATCCTTAAGGCCTTTATAGTAACTAGCCTATCGCCCTTTAATCCTAAGGTTATCCTTAAAAGGTTTAACACTAGGCTAGCTATATAAAGAGATATAAGTAATAGTAAGTTCTTAGAGCTAAGTGCTAAGAATTAGAGGGAGCTAGAGGCGCTAGTACGCTACGTTATTACGTATTATAAGGATAAAAGGGCTAGAAAGCTTTGTAGGATCTTTTACTATATCTACACTAAAAAAGCTATCCTTAAGTATAAAGTAGCAGCTATAAGAGGCGCTCTTATCTATAAGAGGAAGCGTAAGAAGTAGAGTAAGGTCCTCCTATTATAGCTAGATAAGGACTATTATAGTAGTACTGTATTCTAGTTACTTAAGAAAGTAAAGGAGGCACGTGACTAACAGGAGGCTATAGCTCGTAAGGAGGAGGAGCAGTAACGTTAAAAGGTTAAAGCAGCTAAGTATTGGAAGGAGCAAAGCAGGCTAAGGCTGAGATAGTTTAAGCAAGGCAAGTAGCTAGAGCTGACGCTAGGTTACTGAGGCAGAGGGAAAAGGCAGATTAAGCTGCTAATCAGGCCGCCAGGCAGGCTACTCGTAAGGCTGCAAAACGACTTAAACAAGCTCTAAAATTGTCCTAAAAAGGAAAAAAGAGCAGCCTTAAAACTACTATAAAGGCTATTACTAGAAAAAGGCAGGTTATAAGGCCTCGCAGTAGTAAGAAGGCCGCAGGTGCAGAATTAGGCCTACTGCCTGTTTTATCACGTAGCGGCCGCGAAATTAAAGTTCCTATTAAGTACTAGTAGCTCTAGATAGCTATTAGCCTTATAAATTAATCTACTAGAAAAAATCGCGATAATAGCTATAGTATAAGGCTTAATAGCCTTAAGTTTATTAATAGGTTTAATATTTAGAGCAGGTGTTATGAGGGGCTAGGCGTTACTAGGGTTCACCTCGTAGCGATCGTCTCCTCGTAACGCACGCATTTCCTTACTAAAATCTACTAAAATCCTACCTTTATTTCTATTTTTCTAGCCTTATTTAATAAGTAAAATAAAAAAGTTTTAATATTAAAGATATATTTCTTAAGTAGCTCTATAATCTTAGTTAATTATATTTTTTAAAATAAATATTTTAAGAAATTTATTAATTTTCTATAAAAATAAATAATTTTTTTTTATAATTTTTTTTAATAATTTTTTTTTATAATTTTTTTTAATAATTTTTTTTATAATTTTTTTTTAAAAATAATATTCATTATAGTATTAGAAATTCTTAATCTTAAATAACTAAGTAAATATATAATTCTTTTATAAAGTTACTTAAGAATAACTTTTTCTTTAATAATAATTTATATATAACTTTATAAAATATAGTATAACTCTTTTAAAAAAATTTAAATTTACTTAGTTATTTAAGATTAAGAATTTCTAATACTATAATAAATATTATTTTTAAAAAAAAATTATAAAAAAAAATTATTAAAAAAAATTATAAAAAAAAATTATAAAAAAAAATTATTAAAAAAAATTATAAAAAAAAATTATAAAAAAAAATTATAAAAAAAAATTATAAAAAAAAATTATAAAAAAAAATTATAAAAAAAATTATAAAAAAAAATTATAAAAAAAAATTATAAAAAAAAATTATAAAAAAAAATTATAAAAAAAAATTATAAAAAAAATTATAAAAAAAAATTATAAAAAAAAATTATAAAAAAAAATTATAAAAAAAAATTATAAAAAAAAATTATAAAAAAAATTATAAAAAAAATTATTTATTTTTATAGAAAATTAATAAATTTCTTAAAATATTTATTTTAAAAAATATAATTAACTAAGATTATAGAGCTACTTAAGAAATATATCTTTAATATTAAAACTTTTTTATTTTACTTATTAAATAAGGCTAGAAAAATAGAAATAAAGGTAGGATTTTAGTAGATTTTAGTAAGGAAATGCGTGCGTTACGAGGGGACGATCGCTACGAGGTGAACCTTAGTACAAGGTAAGCCTTAGTGTACTTCGCAAACGCTGGGTTCGCAAACGTTAAGTAGGCAGCTTAACTCTGATATGGAACAATCGCGACCGAACTAACGTTTTGCTCCCTACCGCAGGAGTATAAATGATATTTTAACAAGAGACTATAAAAGAGCTATAGACATTATGTCAACTGCTGTGTATTATGCGATTAGGTACACTAGTAAGGCTATGGCCGTGATATTAGGGCAGAAGCGTAAGTCAGGAGGTGCTATCGTAGTAACTGCATCGGTTGCTGGCGTGATAGGGAGCTTTGCTGATATTAGTTACTATAAGTCTTTTGCCTTCTAAGAGGTCTTCGGATGTAGAATAAGGTTGGACTAACAGGGCCTAAACCGCCAGCTACTGCAAAGAGTGCAGCGTTTGGCTTAATCAATTCCGGCGCCGTCAATTTGTCTGCTAGCTATATTCCAATATCCGTGTCAGCGGAGTTGCTCCTGGAGTTGTCCAAAGCAGTCTAATCGCTAGTTCGACACACATCGTAAAAGGCGATACATTCAACGTTACCATGAGTGAACAGGAAAGTAAGGATGCTTTCTAGAAGTATATTGATGTTCGCGGCGTGGAGACAACAGCAATATATCTACAATCGGCTTTCACAGCCTGATGGGATTGCAGACATTGCCATCTTTTTAGTATCTGATTCTGCTACGGCAATCAATGGGCACGTGCTGTTTGCTAATAGAGGCAAGACGCAAGGCGCACTTGGGGAATCTTATATTAGGCCTGTGCCACCCGCTGAACCCTTTGGCTTGTCCTAACAGGTGGGTAGATGTATCTAAAGAGAATAAACAACTAACGCAACGTATTTCACAAGTGAAATCGTTTGGATGTGCCAAGACAACTACCAAACATCTACATAAGTAACATAACTAGTATCATGCTACCAAATTCGAAGAATAAGACTTTAGGGCCGAAAGGGCCGACTTGCCTGTGCTATAAAACGAACTTGATGCTTAAATTCGGGTAGAGGAAGGGCAAACTAGGAGCCGGGCTCGAGCTGCTGGCTAGTAACAGCGACGCTGTGGGCGCTGTAGGGAGCTCGGCCATACTAAGCGTACATGCCAGAAAGGTAGATAATTGATTTTATTTTAATCTCTGATAGTTAATTTACTGCCTTCTCTAGTATCCTAAGAGGCTGAGAGTAATGCGTAAATAAACAGTAGCTAGTAAAGAATACTAAGAAGAATAAGAAGTTAGTTACTACTCCAAGAATCCTAGTGTTAGGGGGCGGAGGCGGCGGGCGGGGTTAGAGCCGTTTCAGGTAGGCAGGGTATCTGTATTACTCGTAAGAGGGCAGTTATAGGCAGTATAGGGTAGATTACAAGACGTAGCTTAAGGAGCTACGTACAGCTATAGGGGTCTAACTTATATCTACTAAATCTATAGTATTCTATACAGCCTTAGCAGCCCTTATATGTCTAGGCTATAGCAGCACTATAATAGTACTCCCTCTCTTACAGTCGTGTTCTACGCGACTGTAGTAGGCTAGGTTTCTTAGGGTAGCGTTAGTAAAACGCTGTTACAGCCTCTGCAGCGTTCTCTAACTACGTAGCAGGTACCTTAGTAGCCTTAGCGTATCTAGTCTATCTAACTATATACTTTAGGCGTAGGGTACTCTTATAGCTATAGTAGTCCTAGCAGGAATCTATAATCTCTTCTATAAACTACTCTTTCTCTCTATTAACTTTAATAGGTAGGAGTAGTAATATCTATTACTTAGGTAGTAGATTATTAGTAGTAGGCTATAGTAGGCTTATATAGAATATATTATAGATATAGAAACTATTAGGGAGCTATAAGTAATAGGCGTATAGTAATATAACCTATATAACTATAAATAGTCTTAAGTTCTTCTAGTTAAGCTTCTTTGTAAGTTATAAGGTCTTAATATTATAAGTATCTAGCTATACTAAGTCTCTTTCTTAGTATTAGCGCGTAGGGTAGTAGTATTAGTTTACTATTTCTTTATAATAGGCTTAGGTAGAAGTTAGTTTAGCTCTTACGTATTCTAAAATACATTCTATATATACTATAAATACGTTTACGTCTCTTTAGGCTACTGTTATAGTAGTTAGTATAAGGTTAGAGGGAATTAGTTTAAATCTAATATAGGGGTAGTAGCTATAATTTATAAAAAATAGTAACGTATTTATACTCTTAGAATATATAGAGTTACCTATAAACTCTGCTAGCAGTAGCTATAGGTGCTAGTTATCCTATAGGTAGCTTACGAACGTCTATAAGTACTATTCTAAGATTATATTAATTCTCTTAGACTATTTATTTATCTATAAGTAGAAGATAGTTAATAGTAAGACTATAATCCCTAGGTTATAGTTTAGGTGTTACTAGAATTTAGATATAAACTGTAGTCTAGAGTCTAATATAACTAATTTTAGTAGACTGTAGAGTTTCTATATATTTTAGAGGAATAGGTTTACTATATCTTTAGCGTTATAGGACGTATAATAGGGTATTAGATACTATATCTTTATAAGCTAGTTAGTTACAGTTATTATCGCGTTACAACCTCTACTCTTTAGTAGGTATATAATAAAATTAATAGATATATTACTCTATGCGTAGTTAGGTACTAATAGTAGTTTTAGTAAGCCTTATTAGGCCTCTTAGGAGGGTACTACTTAGTAATAAGTATAGTAGTTATAGATCCAGTAGCGTATAAAGTTATATATCCTAAGCTAGTAGTACTCTTATAATAGTAGTTTGTACATTTTACTACGTCTAGTATATCTTATAACTAGGCTTTTATAGTAGTAGTAGAGAAGCTCTACTATTAGCTTATTATAGTTTAGCACGTATAGCCTTCTTTAATATCTTAAATAGCTATAATTATCCTTATACTCTATAAGTATTAAGTATAAGTTCTTATAGCTTTTATTTCTTAAGTCTTATAGGACCTCCTTAAGAATTAGATCCTAGTAGTAACCTTCTATAAATAGTAGTTCTATATTTAAAGGTAGTAATAAGGTTTAGCCTATTTCTTTAGGCGTGTTTATTATTTTAAGTATTTTAGTAGCCTTTTTAGTAGTCTTATAGTTAGTAGTAGTAGGTATTACCTTTATATAGCTATAGGTAGTTACGTTTAGCTAGTATAGTTCTCTTTCTAGGTTTTTAGTCTTTAGTATAGTCTAGCTCTAGTACTAGAGCCTTTTATCCCCCTCCTTTAGTAGGTTAGCTAACCTCCTAGTTAGGGTATTAGGCTTAACCTTCTATTTTCTAAGTCTGTAAATAATATAGAAGTTAAAATAAGATAGAAATTTAGACTAGTAGGCTTATCTACAGTTTAATAGTTTTATAGATATAAAATACTCTAAGTTATAGTAGTGTAAAATTACCTTTATTAGTAAGGTGCAGCCTTCTAGTTCTAGCTACTATTCCTTAAAGTAGTAGGTAATTACTAGTAGTTTCTTATTATAAATCTTATAGTTATACTCTATAATAGTATACTTTTTTAAGAAGTAAGCTATAAGGTACAGGATTCTATTATTACTATACTATAATAGAACCTCTACTAAAATATAGTCTAATATATCTATTTCTAAGATAATATCCTTTTCCTAGTTAAATATAGCTAGTATAGGTGCTATTATAAATACTATCTTTAGTTTCTTAAATACTATATTATAGGCGTTACTCTAGATAAATAGTACTCCCTTCTATATAAGTTCTACTAATAGTACTATAATTTTGGAGAAGTCCTATATAAACTACCTATAGAAGTTTATAAATTCTAGGAACGCTTATATATTGTGCCGATGCACTTAGTAACCTGGTCACCTGGCTACTAAGGGCATCTCAGCTAGTTAGATGCAGCAGTTCAGATGCAGCAGTTCAGATGCAGCAGCTCAGGCCATAGCAGCTTAGGCCACAGCAGCTCAGACTTCAAGGCAATTAAGCGAGATTAGCAGAAAAATAAGGATATAAGGAGGCAGGCAGGCGGAGGGTATCCAGCATCTACTGAAAGCAAGCACGATCTAGCATCTACTATTAAGGATCTACTATCTAAGGAACATCTAGAAGTAATTAAGACAGTACAGACAGATAGACGGATACAGCTACCACAGATACAGTTATTACCCCCCCCCCCCCTTATTGTTCATCCTTGTTTACCTACCTCCTACCTCTCATCTCATCCTTGATGGGATGACTACCTAGCTGTGTTCAGTGTGCTCAAGGCTACCATCAACAGGGAGAAGTTGGCTGAGGCCTCTGTTCCTGCACAATATCTATAAGGTATTCTAGTTATAGCTATTCTTTAACTATTTTAATCTTTTTTAGGTCTATACTAATTCTATAGTAGCCTATAATAAGGCTAAAGAAATAAGTTTTAGTAACTATAAACTTATATTTCTTAATTCTTACGTATAAACTAGTACCTTCTAGTTTCCCTAGTATAAGCTTTAAGTATTCCTTATATTTAGTTTAGGTATAGCTATAAATTAGGATATTATTTATATATATAGTATAGAAATAGTTAAGATACTTATAGAGCGTATTATTTATATACTATTAGAAGGTTATAGAAGCTTCTATAAGCCTAAATAGTATTACTAGTATAGTATATAGTCTAAAATAGGTCTAGAAGGCTGTAAGCTATTCTTAGCTAGCCTTAATATAGATATTATTAAACGGCTATAGTATATTAATTTTAGAGAAGTACTATATACTTTATAAGTTATTTAGTAACTTCTTTATTAATAGTAGTAAGTATTAGTCTTTTACTATTACAGTGTTTAGTACTCTATATCTATATAGAAATAGAGCTTCTTATCTACTTTTCTTATAAATAAGACTAGTAAGGCTGTAGGTAAGCTACTTAAGTAAATAAATCTCTTCTATAGATTTTCTTTAAGCTATTTCTATAGTACTATAAGCTTATTATAGGATATTAGGTATAGTCTTCTAAATAGTAGTATCTTTTCTTCTATTAACTAGATATTATAGTTATAAGGATAGTATAGTAGTAGCTTATCTACCTTAGTTAGTAAGAAGAACCTCTAGAATAGTTTAAGTAGAGTATAGATATCTTCTAGTAAGTTATATATAGTGTCTGTCTTTTCTAATAACCTCTTTATAGAATCTAAAACTTATTTTACCTCTTCTATAAAAGCTATAAATAGTAGATAGTTTTTTTACTACATAAATATAGCGCAGGCCTTTAATAAAATTAGTTTAGGTTAAGGTTTTAAGGCCTCCTTAGTCTACGTAGTCTTCTTACAGCTATTAGGCTTTTCTTTCTAGGATTCTAATAGTACCTTACAGGTCTATAGAGGTTATAATAGTATTCTATACTAGCTGCAGTAAAAAGTGCTATTAAACGTAAGGGTATTTATACCCTAGTTAATAGTAGGGTTATATTACTATAGCTAGTAAATGTGAAGAACTTAAAAGCTATTGGTAAGGATAACTAATAAGTCCGTAAGGTTAGTTCTCTAGGATAGAGTAAGAGACTAGATAGAAGGGGTTTAATACTAAGACAGTAAGAGGGTGCTTTTATAAAGAGTACTAAGGTTAAGAATAATTAGTATTACTATTACTATACTATAGAGTATAATATTAAGTTAAATATAATAAGCTATAAGGGTTTATTATAGTAATCTATATATATAACGCGCTCGTTACGCTTACTGCGAGCGCTGCGAGCGCTTGTCCTTAGTAGAGCGAGCGGCTACGTAACGTGTAATAGAGTAGAACACTAGCGCTTCCTAATTAGTCGCTAGCTTCTAAGGCTCTTCCTCCCTGTCTAGGATCCTAGATCCTAACACTATTCTATTCCTTCTTTAGGATTTATCTTAAATTACGTAATATCTAGCTAGATTAGTTTAAAAGCAGCGTACCCTACGTCTATAGTAATATAAGATAAAATATTATCTAAGTCCTAGATTCGTAATCTACGTCTTTATAACAAAATCCTCTATACTAAAACTATTACTAAATTTACTTATAATAAGTATTTTAGAGATAATATTATTTATTATATTATACTAAATTTAAACTTAAAATATACTAAATATACTTATTTAGAGAAGCTGTATATAAATATATCTTAAGCTTCTCTAAACAAAACTTATAATAAGTACTAGAAGAAGGTAGATAATAATAAGAAGTTATTAGTAACTATAATTATATAGTTACTTTAGAATCAAGTAATTTTAAAATAAGTAGAAGAAAGGGCGTAGAAGAAGGCGTTATATCTTACGTTAGAGATACATAATAACAGAGAGTTAGAGTTCGCTAAGGAAGCTACTTATCTAGCTATTAAAACCTTAGTTAGTTTCTCTCTAATAGTATAGTCTACTATAGGTGCCTTAGATTAACTAGTAGCTTTAGTAGAGCCTAGGTAGGCTCCTACCTTCTAAGTTTATTATCTCTTTTTCTTAGCCTCCTCTCTTTTCTAGTATTCTCTAATTTTTTCTTAGTAGTTTCTTAGGTATTCTAGTAGTTCCTACGTACTCTCTAAGCTTAGGTATCCCTTCTATTTAACTAGGTAGCTAAAGCTTAGCTCTAGGTTATTAACTCTTCTATTTTACTAGTACCCCTAGATTTTCTTAACTTTAAACTTATTTTCTTCCTCTAGGTTATATTAGAATATTTTCTATAATAGTATTATAGAGTTAGCTAGTTCTAGCTTAGAGATATAAAAGTATAGGTAGATCTTTATATATAGTAGTAGCTTAAGTATATAATTTATAGGTCTGTTTTATTCTTTAACTAAAAATAGTCTAACCTTAATATAATTAAGTCCCTTACTTAGTTACTTATTACGTAGATTCTTTATAAGTAAGTATACTTTATCCTCCTCTTTTAGCTAAAGTACTATTTTTCTTTTCTTATTTTAGTAAGAGATACTATTACGTTATACTTTCTTACAGTTCTCTTAGAGTTATTTATATATTTTCTTTATTTCTCTAGCTATTTTTATAGCTACTTTAGCTTTTCTACTAAGATATAACTTTATAAAGAGATTAGGGTATCTCCTATAGTTAGTAAAGAATAGCGTCTTTCTAGTTAATTCTAATAATTTATTATTATAGGCTAGTTATACTATTAGTAATAATAAGACCTAATTATTTTATTATTAATTACTATAAATCCTTAGGTAAGTTTTTATAGTTCTAATTATTCTTTCTATCTATTTATCTATCTATAGGTAATAGGCTGTTAACAACTTTCTCTTTATCTCTATTATAGCTATTAGTATAGACTAGAAGTTAGATATAAAAAGCTTATCTCTATTACTTATAATAGATTTAGGTATACTATAATATTATATTAGTCTATCTAGAATAATAAACGCTAGCTATTCTATATTATAGTTATTCCTAAATAGTATTATTTCTACTACTTTTATAAATCTACAGACTATATTAATAATATTATTATACTTAATTCTTATTATAGAATCTTTAGATAGTAGTAACCTTATTATAAAGTTTATAAAAATATCTACTTAAGGTTTATTAGGTAGCTCTATAGCTTATATTTCTCTATATAGTATATAGGTACTATATTTATTCTTATAATAGTCTGCATATTTTTTAATAAACTATTCAATCTTAATCTTTATATTCTTAAAGCTATAGTATTACTATATAAGCTCTATTATTCTTTTAATTCTAGGGTAACTATATACTAGGTTATTATATTATTATTAGATAATTACTTCTTATAGTTCTTTAGGTACTTTAGATATAATTATTATAGTATTATATAATAACTTATTAAGTCCTAGGCTTCTATTCTAGTTTACTTAAAAAATAGTATTATTAACTATTACTTTTATTTCTATAATATCTAGTCTATAGCTAAAAGTATTAGCTCTACTATTATTCTTTCTTAGCGTATATATAATCTTAAATTTATATTATCTTAATATTTTAGCCTATCTAACCTGTCTTTAGTTTAAAGTTTTAGTAGTAGTAGAGTTAACTAAGTTCTTATAATCTATAAATATTATAAGATCTAAGTAGCTTTTTATATAGATCTACTAGTAGTTAAGAGTATTAATAACTACTATAAGCTCTTTATTATATACGTTATAGTATTCTTTAGAGTCTATAAATTTTCTAGAGTAGTAAGTAATTAGGTGCTATTTCCTATTATATTCTTATTTAGCTATTACTCCTAGTATAAGGTCTAAGGTATCTATTTTAAACTATAAAAGTTCTCCTATTTAGAATATAATTAATACTAGTAGTATAATATAGGCTTTCTTAAGTATCTAAAATACTTTTCTTTATTTATTTTTCTATTCTTATTTTATCTTTTTCTTTATAAGTTTAGTAAGTAAAATAGATTTTTTAGAGAAGTCCTTAATAAACTATTAGTTAAAGTTAATAAATCTTATAAATAATTATATATCTTTAACTATTTTAGGCTTAAGCTATTCTTTTACTACTCTTATTTTTTCTTTACTTATCTTTACTCTATATATACTTACTATATATTCTAAGAATTTAACTTCTTTTTTATAGAACTTATATTTCTTAGGTTTAAGTAGTAAACTAAATCTTTCTAAGTAAGTAAGAACTATTTTAACGTACTTAATATATTCCTATAGATTATTAGAGTATATAAGGATATTATTAAGGTATATAATAATAAATATATCTAGGTATTTTATTAATACGTTATTAATAAGTACCTAGTATATAGCTAGTACGTTAGTAAGACTAAAAGGTATTACTATATACTTATAGTAGCTGTAATATATTCTAAACGTAGTCTTCTATTCTTTACCTTCTTTTATATAAATAAGGTTATATACCTCTCTTAAGTCTAATACTATAAAGACTTTTATAAAAGCTAGTTAATTTTATAATTCTACTATATTTAGTAAAGAGTATTAGTTCTTTATTATAATATTTATAAGTTTCTAGTAGTTAATATATAATCTTAACTTCTTATTTTTCTTTAGTATAAATAATATAAGGTATCCTACTAGGAATTATAATTCCTTAATAAATCCCTTTTTTAAGTTTATTTTAATATATTTATATAGAGTTTTAAGTTCTTTTTCTAATAGACTATAGATTAAGCTAAAAGTTAGTTACTTTCTTTCTTATAAGATAATCTTATAATCTTAGAGTTAATATTTAGATAATACTTTTATACTTATCTTTTCTTAAAAGAGTAGCTTATATTCTTTATACTTATTAGAGATTACTAGAGTTACGCTTTACTCCTTAACTTTAGCTTATTAGTCTAAGGGCTTCTTATTAGTACCTACTAAGTTAGACTCTTATATCTTAAGGTTATCCTTATTTAAAGTAAGAATTCCTATTATTATCTTCTTATCTACCTAGGTACTTAGCTGCAGCGTAGGCTTACTTATAGTTACGTCTATTCTATAGTATTTAAATAAGAACTTTTTCTTTTTTTAATCTATATCTAGACTATATTCTCTTAACTATAAGAGTTCTAGTATTATGTTATATTATAATAGTCTAAAGACGTCTAGGTTAATTATCTCCCTGTAGTTCTAGATAATAAGTTATCTATTCTATACTTCTTATATAATTACAGACTTAGATAGTATAGGTTATCTATTAGCTACTATTAATAGATATAGTACTAATTTTAGTAATAGAGTAAGACTAGCTTATTCTATTACTTGCGTAGAAATATAGCTTTATTATACTCTAGAATCTACTAGTACCTTTATCTAGTTTCTATTAAGCTTAATATTTAGCTTAAAGAGTCCTTATGCGCCTATTATATATAAAGTTTATAGTTCTTACTTATTAGTATGCGCGACTCTAAAAAAGATTCCTCCTAGTACCTATTTATTATCTTAACGTCTTTATACTTAAAGTAATTAGAGTTAAGCTACGTTTACTATTATTACTAATTATACTCTCTATTAAAGACTAGCTATATTACTATAGTAGCTGCAAAGTTATTATTCCTTAGAAAATAGAGGATAGTCTTCTTATCCTATAAGTAGTTATTATAATTACCTTTAAGATAGTTATACTATTAGTACTTACACTAGTAAAATAAATAAGGAAAATATCCTTATTTTATTTTACTAGAATAGTATATTATATACAGGTCTATACTATAGAAAGACTAGTAGATAATACTATAGCGTTAATTACGTAGGTCTATTAAATAGTTTAGTATCCTCTTCTATAGTCTCTAGCGTATAGTATATAGGGCCTAAGCTGCCTTTGCGTGCTTATATAATTTCTTAACTTCTTCCTCTATAAGAAGCTAGTAGGAGTTAACGTTTTCTTTATTATCCTCCTAATATAGTTATTATTTAAGCTAAGTATAAGCGTCTTACTTCTTACTATCTATAAGTATAATCTTACTATAAGAATTAACTTAGAGGTACTCTTACTATACTAAGTCCTTAGTACTTAGTATATAAAAAGTATCTTTCTATATTAGTAGTAGTATTATTTAGTATTATAATATATATTTAGGGGTCTTAACTACTATAGGTTCTAGTACCTATATTTATCTAGCTTATTAAAGTTTCTATAGCGCGTCCTTAATACTTACAGGTTACTATACTTTCTTAGCTCTTTCTACCTATTCTTATATTACCTTTATATAATATTTAAAGTAATAGTAATATTCCTATAATATATTTTATATTACTTATTTAGCTAAGATAATTATACTTATTCCTTATATTATAGCTGCTTCCTATTCTTCTAAAGTTAGTATATTAATATACTATACCTTATATATATACTACGCGCGTAGTTAGTAGTTAAGTTCTATAATATCTTTTTCTACTTCTATAGGCGTTAATAGCCTTAAAGTTCTTAGTTAATATTAGTTCTAGAAGTTCTTTATTTTTTATTCTTTAGTTTAGAGTACTATAGTATTACTAAAGTCTTTTATAGTATCTTTATAAACTAGAGATAAGGAGCTATTACTTTCTTCCTTATCTTTACTATACTAGGTTCTAGGAATTCTTTTCTTAGTAAGTTCTTAGTAAGGTAGTAGTAATATCTCTATATCTTAAGCTTTTTCTTCTTAAGTTATAATAACTTCTTATATTTTATTATTACTATTTTCTTCTTTTATAACTATTATATTAATCTAAAGAGTTACTTTATTCTTCTTTTTATAGTCTTTAGCTATATAGCCTTTCTTATTATAGTTAAAATAGGTTATTTCTTTCTTCTTTCTCTTCTTACCTAACTTTCCTCTATTAAGGTTATCTAGATATATTACCTTAGATCCCCTAGACGTATAGTGTCCTAGGATCCCTTATAGCTACTATTAATAACGTAGGTAACTACTGTTAGACTTATTATAATAATCTCTTTATAATTTCTTATCTTCTTTTATTTATCTAGGTTATTATCTTATAAGTTACACGTAAAGCTTATAGAGCTCTATATCTAGTTAGATAGTTTTATTAATTAGGTTATCTAGTATTATAATCTTCGTGCCTGTACGCATAAGCTTAGTCTAGACGTCTGCTTTTAGGCCTTATTTATATATAGTTTTTAGGGTATTATTATTCTAGCTAGTTTATCTAGTATACCCTAGAAATTTATTAGTATAGTTAGCTGCAGACTAGGTTTATTACATATTTTAAATCTTTTATTCTGCGATAGTTACCTCGTTTAGGAGTCTAAACGCTTAACGCATGCATGCTTTAAATCTGCTTATCTCTTTAAACATAGTAATTAGTTCTTAAGGTTTCTTATCGTCGCCTATATACTTAACTAGGTAGGGTTTTACCTATTTAGCAGCTTTACTTCTTATATAGCTAAATATAAGTACTGCTTAGTTATTATTATCTATAGTAGTTACATTAAACTTAAAGAACAGATCAAATTAAAGTAACTATTCTTTAAGTTTATATTAATCTCTATAGAAGAGGTCTAGTTTAGCAACAGCGTTACCTAGCCTAGTAGTATAGTAGTTCGTATTTTCTATCTTAGTATTACTTATCTTAAGAGTGTTTAAAGTATAAAGAACTTAAAAACTATTAGTAATGATAACTAATAAGTCTATAAAGTTAGTTCTCTAGGATAGAGTAAGAGACTAGATAGAAGGGGTTTAATACTAAGACAGTAAGAGGGTGCTTTTATAAAGAGTACTAAGGTTAAGAATAATTAGTATTACTATTACTATACTATAGAGTATAATATTAAGTTAAATATAATAAGCTATAAGAGTTTATTATAGTAATCTATATATTTAACGCGCTCGTCGCGCTTGCTGCGAGCGCTGCGAGCGCTCGTCCTTGGCAGAGCGAGCGGCCACGTGACGTGTGACAGAGTGGAACACTAGCGCTTCCTGATTGGTCGCCAGCTTCTGAGGCTCTTCCTCCCTGTCCAGGATCCCAGATCCTAACAGTAAATCCCTAGTACTACTAGATAGGTCTCTAGTATTATAGTATACAGGCAAGTTAGCTTTATATAGCTATTAATACAGAGCTTTACTATAATATAGGAGGTAATTAGTCCTCCTTAGAACTCTATTCTATCTACTATATACAGTCAGAATAGTTTATTAAGGGTTTTTAGCTTAAACTTAGTAGTTATAGCCTATTCCTAGTTAACAAAGTCTCCCTTAGCTCTACTATTAATAAGGTAATAGGCTATATATGTGTTAATTTAGTTTTCTAGTTTATTATTATTAAGTTTAGTAGGTAGTACTAGTGCTTAGGACTGTATATAGAGCTCCTACTCTATACTAACTCTTTATACTACTACTACAGATATTTTATAGGTGCGTAGTTCTTAAGTTAGTAGGCAACTTACCTCTAACTTAGCTCTTTTAGCGGGCTCTAGGACTATTTTAATTATTATAACTACTATAAACTCTATAAAGATAACTATTATAAGGTTTAGCTTATTCCTTTTATTATAATATAGAACTTATAGTTATCTAGTTCTAGGTATTATACTATAAAGTAGTCTTTAGACCTATAGTAGTAGTATTTATAGTATTTCTTATAGTCCTTTTAGTATTAGCCTATCTTCTGTAAGTAGCTTAGGTCTATCGCGTCTAGGCTAGTTAGTAGCCTATTCTTAGTTATAGTATGGCCTACTATAGCTCTCCTCTATTTTAGGTAGTACGTATTTATAATAGATCTACGCTAGCCTACTATTACTATATAGTAGCGTCTATAGTTCTTAAGGTTCTATAAGTACTCTAATAACTTATTATAGTTTAGGCTTAGCAGTAGATTATAAAGAAGTATCTCCTATAATTCCTATAAAACAGCGTTTTCTAGTATAGTTAGTAGTAACTCGTCCTGTAGATTACTCTTAGCGCTTAGCTACTAGAACTCTATAAAGAATATACTAAATTTCTAGCTTTACTAGTAGAGCGTAAATAGTACTATATAGGCGTTACAGGCCTAGTTTAGGTTACTATATACCTATTCTAGTATTTCTAAGATCTCCTTATGTTGCAAACAACGCGCTGTGACCTGGGGTACGGTAGGCTCACGTGCGCGCTCACGTGCGCGCTCACGTGCGCGCTCGCGCACGCGTACACGCTGCTCACGCTCCTACCGTACAATGGCCCCTGTAATAGGCCGTGCTCAGCTCTCCTTTATATAGCTGGCTCTCAAAGCCTCCTAGACAAAACAGTGGTCCATCTCATAGATCACCTGGGTAACTGTTTCCAAGCTCCCCCTTTTTCCTCCACACCTTATAATCTAATAATATATAGACTCCTTCTTTTATATATAGTAGTATTTATTTATAAGGCGTGCTCTCTAGGCAGCTGTTTACGTAGGCTATTTAGGCCTCTGTAGTAGGGAAATAGTCTTAGTTTATTATTATCTTTATATAAATCTAGGCTATAAACCTATATAAGTTATTTTAGTTACCTTTAAACTTATTAGGATTAGGGAGTTATTCTAATAGGTGCCTTATAGTAGGCGTAGTAGTTCCTGTTAAGGTTAGGATTTAGGTAGTCTAGCGCCCTTATTCTATTTCTTTTATTTTCTTATATAGCTTAATCTATAGCTCTATAAGCTTATCTATTACAGCTTAGTTTTCCTACTTCTAGTACTATACTACCTTCTTTAGGCTTTATACTTCTACTATTAGGGCTTACACTTATACTACTAAGTATATTACTTTTATATTCTACTATAATATTTCCTCTATAGTCTTATTTAACTAAATAATCTTTTTATACTATCTATTTTAGTCTTCTTAGTACGCCTATAGAAATAGTTCTATTATTCTTAGAAGGGTATAGTAGAATAGTAGTTCTAATATATTAGGGGAGCTACGTAATATTAGGGGGTAGAGGTAGTAGGCGGGGTTAGAGCTATTTTAGGTAGGCAGGGTATCTATATTACTTATAAGAGGGTAGTTGTAGGCAGTATAGACTAGATTATAAGACGTAGCTTAAGGAGCTACGTACAGCTATAGGGGTCTAACTTATATCTACCGAATCTACGGTGTTCTGTGCGGCCTTAGCAGCCCTTATATGTTTAGGCTGCAGCGGCACCGTGACACCTAGAAGAATATAAAGAATTTAGAGATATATTTACTAAGTATAAATTTTTAAATAAAGAGATAGAATTTCTAAGATATATAGTTAGAAGATAAGGAGTATAGATTAGTGTGGAGGAAAAAGGGAGAGCTTGTCAACAGTTACCCAGGTGATCTATGAGATGGACCACTGTTTTATCTAGGAGGCTTTAGGAGAGCCAGCTATATAAAGGAGAGCTGAGCACGGCCTATTACAGGGGCCATTATACAGTAGGAGCGTGAGCAGCGTGTACGCGTGCGCGAGCGCGCACGTGAGTCTACCTTCAGGTGTCTCCTGCGTGAGCTTGCCCATCAGCTTGCACGTGAGCGCGCACGTGAGCGCGTACGTGAGCGCGCCCTTGAATGCACACAAAAGACGTCTCTCCAGGGTAAGCTCCTACGTCAGCGCGCACGTGAGCCTACCGTACCCCAGGTCACAGCGCGTTGTTTGCAACAATTAGTAAATCTAATATTAAGATAATCTAAGAATAAAAGATACTATAAATAGTTAAGAATAATTAGTTATTCTTAAAATTTATTAACTTTAATTAATAGTTTATTAAAGACTTCTCTAAGATTATAGTACTCTTAATAAGACTAATAAAGAAGGAAGAAAAATAAGACTAGATTAAAGAATAGTAGTAGGCTTTTAAAATATTAAAAGAATTATATACTACTAAACTAGTACTTATATTATTTACTAGTAGATAGCTACTAAGAATAGAAATAGATATATTAGATCTTATAATTAGAGTAGTAGTCTTACAGAAAAAGATAGGAAATAGCACCTAATAGCGTATTACGTATAGAAGTTCTTATAAGTAGAAGAATAATATAATATTTATAATAAAGAACTTATAGCTATTATTAACGCACTATAATATTAGAGAGTATATATAGAGTTACTTAAAACTTACTATTTATATAGACTACTAGAACCTAATATACTTTATAATAATAAAATAAATTAATTAAAGATAAGTAAGATAGTTAGAACTTCTAAGATAATATAAGTTTAAGATTATATATATACTACGAAAAGAAAATAGAAGAGTAGACGCGCTAAGTAAGAGATATAATATAGTAGGGAAGAAAACTAAAGTTTATATAGTATTCCTAAAAATAAATAAAGATAGAAGCTTAGGACCTTTATAAGAATATTACGTAATTTTAAAAATATAAGTAGAAGTCCTTTGTTAGATACAAGATGGGTGCCCGGAAAGAGTATGCTGTTAGATCTATAGCACAGCAGCGAGCGTACGCGATACTGCATTGTAGCACATAGCTCAGGTGTAACTACTTAGCACACACACTACATAAAAAGGACAAAAAATAGAAAAGAACTCGGACAGCATCAATATAATAAAATAAAACCCATTAACATACCTCATCGTATTTAAGCATTCTATCTAATAATTAAGAGTCTTACTGTCTTAATTACACTCTAAAATAATATCGCTGTTAATAATACAAGAACTAACTGTAATCCTAATAGACTATACGACGTACACGCTATAGCTATAACAGCTAGAAACGCGATGCGTCTCCCTTAACGTATAGGAATAGATAGATCCTACTCAGAATATTCCTCTAAAAACAAAACTAAGAATCCTAACTAAGCTAGATATTACGAAGTATAAGAGAAAGATAATACTTAGTAATAATAATAACAGGGCACCTCTGCAACTAGAGGCCCTATCTAAGCTCTTAATAAATAGCCTTAAGGCGTAGAAGGAGGACACTAACTTCTATAAACTCCGCCTTAAGTTATATAAGATAGTAGACAGAGACTATTACGAAGAACGGGCGAATATAGATAAAGTAGTAGTATATATCTAATAATCTGTATTACCTTACCTTATAAAGAACTACTATAAGCTAGGTAAACTAATTTAAACGTAGCTTATTAGCCTAAAATAAACAGTTAGAATAGACGCTAAAGAAGAATAGTTACGAGCACGTTACTAATACCTAGCCGCACTTAAACTAATAAGACAGCCTAGGAGTTAGGACACCTAGCTCTTAGAATACGACTACACCGCAATAAACGCAGAGACTAAAGGGGTCGCTAAAATATAGAATATATAAGATATTATATAAGACTTTCTTAACTTAGTTATAAAGATAGCGCTAACCTAGGTAATAATATTCTAAGACTATAGTTAGTAAGAATAAAATATAACTTATAAAGAAATAATAAAACGCTTCTAAGAATATATAAGTAAGTACTACTCTTTAAAAGGGAAGTAGTAAAGGGGCGCCTCTACTATAAGGAATACTTTATTTCTTACTGCTAGTAGTAAATCTACCTTAGGCACTAATAGAGACGCCTCTTATATTACTAATAGCGCACTATCTACTCTAACTATATAGGGGAGTTAAGGAAGACCTTATTAAAAATAAACTTTTAGTTAAAATACTATATCTAAGCAGTCCCTAATAGGGGATACAGCAGCAGCTAAAGGAGTAAAATACCCTACTTATAAATAACGCTATAGACTAGAGAATTGTTACTATATCTATATAAATAAAGCACTAGAGTAGTTTATACCTTACTTAGGAATTACAGCGATAGTAAGGCACTAACTAGAATATAACGCTAACCTGCAAGAACAGCTTAGGAGCGGGAAAAGAGCTCGCATAAAAATACTAACTATTAAAATGTTAACGTCTTAGACACCTAAAATATCTATAGAGTAACTAGAGGGACAGAAGATTTTAATAATTAATGCTGCCTTAACTACTATATTATTTTAAGTAGAAGCTTTAGACTATCTACTAAGGTACTTATTTATTTTAGACTTAGGATCTATAATATATATTACAAATAATCGTAACTAAGTCTAAGACCTCCGTCTGCCTATAGCTGTAGACTGTATTTAGGCTAGAAATACACGGATCTAGATATAAGGATATAGATCAGTCCTGCTTAACCTTATTAGACTGAACGGGCTAACTAAACTTAAACTGCGCAACGTAGCCTAGTGTCTAGACATCCCATGTAATTTAGTCTCTTTTAGACTACTTAGATAGTAAGGGATGTAGTAGGATAACTAGAGTAACCCTACTACTCTAAAGAGACGGGATAACACTATAATTACATACCTAAAGGAGGCACATAGCTAATAGATACTTAAGCATTAGAATAAGGGTAAAGCCGCCTTCTTTATAAAAGTAATTAACTCCCGCACTAAGTAATTAGTATAAAAGGCCGACGCTATGCAGTAGTATAGGCGAATAGGACACCTAGGACTAGCAGTAATCGAGCACTTAGTCTAATAATCTAAAGGGGTGCGCATTAAAGGAATTACTACTGTATAATGTAACGTATGTAGAAGAGCTAAGACTAGACGCTAGATAAGACGTACATACTAAGTAAATAACTAAGGCCCTAGGGAAAGACTCGCTATTAACTTCTATACGTACAAGGAAAGAAGTTTAATAAAAGAGAAGAGTTAGATGCTAGTTACTAATTAGTACTCTAGTTTTATATAGGATTTCTACTTTAAGGATAATTAACTTAGAAAGTCTATTATTAAGTTTCTAGATATTATTGTCTGCTTCCTAAAGAAGTAGTATAATATTATAGTTAAGGTTATTAAATATAATAGAGAGATCGCGACTACTAAACCTAAAGTTTTAAGATAGTGTACTACGCGCTTAATTTAATTAGAGCCCTCTACCCTATATACTTAATCCTAGAATAGTAGAGCTAAATGCTTAGGGGGTGTAGTAAAAGATAAATCGCGCACAATATAATTAGACGTAAACCTACTATAAGAACTATAGCTAGAGATTATATAAGCAGTAGTATACCTATATAATTAAATACTAAACTACTTAAACGCCTAGAAGTTACCCTACGAAGTTTTCTTTACTACAGCAGCCCTATATAATAGTATAATTACCTCCCTATAGAAACTAAATTAAGCCTATCTTAAGGTATATAGTTATAAGGTATTCGCCCTTACTAACAATACACTTTAAGGCAAATTATAACTCTAACGTCTTAACCCTAGAGTATAGATAGGATACCTTATTAGATACTAATCCTCTAATATCTACAGAATCTAGATTCTATCTATAGCTAAAGTAATTAGCACTTAAGATGTAGTGTTTAATAAAGAATTACTATTTAATAGGAAGACAGAAGACCTTATAGATAACCTTATACACAGCACGTTAAATAAAATAGCTATATAGATAAGGATAGTTAAACTGCTAGAACTAACCTATAAGGAACTAGAGACCTAAACATTCTATAAAGACGACACTATTTAAGACTCTAAAATAACCTAGTAAGATAACTAACTAGGTTACTATTAAGGGAGGAAGATTAACTACACTTACCTCTCTCTACTAACTACTCTGCTGCTAGTAGCTCTGCTTACGCAACTATTATCTAGCGAGCATTAAGGAGATAGCTAAATAACATCTAGCTTATTAAAAACAATTCCTTAGGAAGCAGCCTTTATAGCGGGCACCTAAGTAGGGCACGTTAGAACCTATAATAGGAAGATAATTAATAAGGCCTAGATAAAGTAAATATTAACCTAAGGATTAAAGCTATATTAAAGTAAGTTACTGCTGCTACTAACTTCTTACACAGGAATTAAGAAATATCCTCTCTATAAATAGTTTAAGGAAGCTAAGAAAGTGTACCTTAAAAGCTATTATAAGATAAAATTATAGTCTAAAGTACTAATAAAGAAGATTAAACTAATAGGATAACAGATCTTTAATTATATATAGGTGTATACCTACAAACTAGATAAGAACTATTACTTACTAAAGTATAAGGCGCGACTTATTATCTAAGGTAACCAATAAAGGAATATTACCTTATAAGACACTTACGCAGCTACTCTCACTAGCTATTTATTCTAAATACTAATAGTAGTAGCAGCTTACTATAATCTAGAGCTTAAGTAATATAATATTATAAACGCCTTTATCTACGCAACTATAGATTAAGAAGTATATATAAGAATACTCTACAGCTACTAAAAGCCTAGAATAATACTCTAGGTAAATAAGGCTTTATATAGTCTCTAGATCTCCCCTCTCCTCTAGTAAAAGGAATTTATATTAACTCTTAAGAAACTTAGCTTTTAGAACGTCTCTTATAAGCTATACTACCTAATTAAGGATAGAATTATTATATTCTTCTATATTAATAATATTATTCTTATATACAGTAAGTAGAAGAAGACTAAAGCCTAATAAGTAATTTAATATCTTAGAGATAAGTACTCTATTATAGGTAGAGATAATCTTTAATAGTTTCTTAGAGTTAAAGTTATTAGGAACTAAGAGCAGCGCAAGATCTAGCTATTATAAGCGGCATACGCGGATAAGATTAGCTGCTTAGTTAATAGAAAAGACATCTAATATAACACTCTAATAGCAGCTATTAAACTAAAGCCCTAAGACAGCCTAGCAACTCTATTAGAAATTAATAAGTACTAACGCAAGATTAGATCTCTGCTATATACAGCTGTTACAACCTAACTAGATATCGCCTTTGTAACATTAAGACTAGCCCGATTCCTTATAAACCCTAGCACTAAGCACTATACAGCAGCTAACTAAGTTCTCCTTTACCTCTAAAGTACTAAATTAAGATCCCTTAAGCTTAGTAGAGATAACTATCTTAAAGTAGCAAGCGATGCCTCGTTTATAGATAACATAATTAATAGAAAAAGCTCGCAGGGATACATAATTAAGTTATTTAGCGGTTTAATTACTTAGAAAGTAAGTAAGTAAGATATAGTTATAACATTAACTACAGAAGCTAAGCTTCTTACGCTATTATAAGTAGTAAAAGAAGCTATATTTATATTATAACTACTTAAGGAACTGCAAATTAATCTGCTTAAGGACATAATTATAATATAATACGATAACACTTAAACTATCTAGCTAATTAATAATAAAGTCTTACAGCTGCAAACTAAGCTCTAGCATGTAGACATTCACAATTATTAGCTAAGATAGGAGGTGTTAAGAAGAAGTATTCAGGTTATCTATGTCTAATTAGCTAACATGCTAGCTAATAGCTTTATAAAGGCGTTACTAGCTAATAAATAGATATAGTTTCTAAGCTAAATAGGCCTTATAGAGCTCGCAGGAAGCAGAGAAATAACAGCAGCACGCCTTAAAGAGATCTAAAGCTAAATTAAGAAGCTAGAGATTAAACAGGCGTAGCTAGACGGCGATTAATACTTCCTGTACACGACCTCTAGATTCACTAGAAGACAACAGAAGTAGTTCTTATCTAGCTTAAAATAATTTCTAAGCTAAGGGGGTGTGTTAGATACAAGATAGGTGCCCAGAAAGAGTATACTGTTAGATCTATAGCACAGCAGCAAGCGTACGCGATACTGCATTATAGCACATAGCTCGGGTGTAACCACTTAGCACACACACTACATAAAAAGGACAAAAAATAGAAAAGAACTCGGACAGCATCAATACAATGAAATAAAACCCATCAACATACCTCATCGCATTTGAGCATTCTATCTGACATCCTTAAGGAATTATATAAAACTATTATCTAATAATATAATAATAATCTAGTATATAAACACCTAAGAATTATAAAGACTATAGAGCTTATCTAATAAAACTACTATATTATAAACTTAAGGTAGAAAGTAGAAATATATATTAAGAAATATGTACCCTACTAATAGAATAAACACGCTATACACGTACCTTATAGTAAGTTGTAGGCTATTAAGATACCTATAAAGCTATAGGAAGATATAGTAATAAACTTTATTATAGACTTACCTAAGTCTATAGATAAAGTAACTAGATATAAGTATAATACGATATATAATATAGTGTACAGATATATTAAATACGCGAAGTTTATACTGTTTAGAAAGGATTTTATAGTATAATAACTGATAGAAATAATAAAGGACTAAGTATTCTAGTACTATAGGATACTAAAAACTATTATATATAATAGGGATAAGCTATTTATATTAAACTTCTAGTTAACTTTTATAGCTAAGATAAGTATATAAAGGAAACTATCTATAGTATACTACCTGGAAACTAATAGATAAATAGAGAGAATAAATAGGACCCTAAAATAGTACTAACAAACGTACTATAATAGATAATAAAATAACTAGGTATTACTATTACTAATAGCATAAATCGCGTTTAATAATAGTAAATCTACAGTAATAGGCAAAATACTATTCTATACAGACTATAAGAAACACCTAAACTTATTTAAAAGAAACCTTCTAAGTATTAAAGTAGAAGTAGTAGTTAAAATAGCTAAAGAACTATAGGAAATAATAAGATAATTATAAAAAAAACTTAAGAAAAAATAAGAATAATAAATTTTATATATTAATAAGAAAAGAAAAACAGCGCTTTAGCTAAAAAGAGGAATAAAGTATATTTACTTATAAAAACCTGCGTATAAAATAACCTAATAAAGGATTAGACTACGTTAAAGTTAGACTGTTTATAATTACATAGCGTAATAGGCTAGTTATATATATACTTAAGCTACCTAAAGATATAAAAATCTACCTAAAGTTCTATATTAAGTTATTAGAACCTGCATACTTAGTAATACTACTATAAAAAATATTCTAGTATAAGACTAAGAAAGAAATAGAGTATAAAGTTAAAAAGATCTTTAATATATAATATTTTAAAATAGCGTAAAATAAATATAGAGAGATAGAATACCTAATTAAATAGAAAGAATATCTAGACTCTAAGAATATATAAGAACTAGAATTAAATCTAAGAAACTATAAAGAATAGATTAATAAGTATAAATATAATAAGGAGTAGGACGATTTTAAGAATAGAAGATATAACTAACCTAATCTAATAACGTAATCCCTAGAGAGAGAAAGTTACCTTTAAGCTAAGATAGAGTAAAGACACTCTAGGTTAATGTAGAAGTACTAAGTATTAAACTTTATTTAAGAACGTTAACCTCCTAGTTAACCTCTTTAATCGGCTCTAACGCTTTAATGTCTTCTATAATATAACTAGACTTATCTACCTATTATTACTTATAATACTATAATAACTTCTATTATTTATAGAGCTAATTCTTTTTTACATAAGTAGTAAGGAGATCGTTTAGCGCTTTCTCTTCTGCATAATTAGCCTTAGCTTCTTACGCGTCTAGTTAAGCTAATTCCTTATTTAGATAAGAAAAGTTTAGAACTAGTATATTTACTAGCTTATATAATAACACAGTATTATAATAAAAATTCCAATTTTTATTCCTTAATAATAATATCTTATACTCTAACTTCTTCTTTAAATAATATTTATAAGAAACTATAGTAATCTAACTAATAGAGAATATATAGTTACTAATAGAATAATGTTATACAGTACTATAAGAGGCTATAGATTAGTTATAAGGATATAAGGACTAGAAGGGAGGGATAGTGTTACAAATATAAGTAGGAAGGGCGGTAGTTATAAGGGTAGGAGGAAGAGGTACAGGCAGCTAGCTAAGAGACCGAGCCTCTAGACTAACTAATAACGCTAAGATAAATATAGTCCTATAGCACAGAGATAAACTTAGAAAACCTAGAGGGGGCCTTATAGGAAACCTATAAGACAGTTATATATATAGATCTACATAATAAGCTCCTATAGCATATTATAATTAACTTTTAATAACTAGCGAGTATATAACTATAACTAGCCCTTTCTATATTTAACTTCCCTCCTAGCACTACTTATCTACAGAATACTCTGAAGAGCTTACTAGTTAACACTAGTTACTTTATATTGTAACTACTTAATTAAATCTTTAACAATTCCCTTATAAATAAGTTAAGTTTTATAACTTATTTATTTTTAGTAAGTATATTAACTTATACTATAAGTTATACCTAATAAGTCTCTTTATTTATAAAAGTATTACTTATCTTAAGAGTATTTAAAGTATAAATAACGTGTTCTACTACTCGCCGGCCAACACCAGTCGCCGGCCCACCTTATCAACACTAACGCGCTTGCCTCCACAGCAACAATTATGACCACCCAACGACAGCCTGCAGTAGCTCAAAATGAGGGTCGTGTCCTTCTTACGTCTTAGGCGATTAATTTAAGACAGATAAATAGTGTGCGCAGGGCTGCAGAGCTATTTAATGTTCCCTGATCGCTCCTTCAGCAGCGCCTCTAAGGCTACTAGCCTCCTGTAACAATTAACGCACAAAAATAAAAGCTATCGTCTACTAAGGAACAGAGCCTCGTTTAATAGATACTAAAGCTTAATTAACAAGGCCTTCCGCCTTATATTATTAACGTACGTTAGATAGGAGATACTCTTCTTACTGCACGAAGCTAGCAGCCTCCTCTACCTCCTCTTAGTAAGAACTAGGTCTGTTATTTTATTAAGGCTTAGTTAGAGCTTTAGATAAAGTAGAACTGTAAATTCTACTTATAGCGCGTAAAATATAAGGATCCTGTAAAGATAAACGCCTAGTATAGCCTTATAAGGGACATAATTAAGACATATAGGATAGCTACTAAGGACACCTATAACTTTAATAAGACTAGGTTTATAATAGGTATTACCTTAATATTAAAGGTTATTACTAGCTCTAATACTATTAGATAAGCAACTATTATATAGCCTAGTAACTGTAACTAGATAATACTAATTAAGTATGTAAGCGCTGTTAGCTACGTACTGCCTCCCTTTATTATCCTTAAGAGTAAGGTCTACTAGGCGTTATAGTATAGTCCTAAGCTTAAGCTGTCTAGTAACTAGAGTATTAGTATAAGTAATAATAGATAGATAACTAATAACTTTAGCCTTACTTAGTTAAAGCATTTTAACGTTCTTACAGCCGCACGTATAATTAGAAGCTATCACCTTCTTATACTAGATAGCTATAGGAGCTACGTAATACTTATCTTTAATACTTACTACGTAGAGAGAAATATTATTACCCTCTATATACCTCCTTATACGTCTTATAAGCTACAGCCTCTTAATATTAGTTACTTCTTACCTCTTAAGATAGCGTACAGATAAGTAATAAATAAGCTTACGCGCTAATAGGTATAGTTTATTAATAAGGATAAGTTTCTCTATATATATCCTTATATTTCTTAACCGTAAATATCCCTAGAGGCTTTTAGGCGACAGGCTTAGTCCTATTTTATCCTAAACGGGTCCTATTAACGCTAATAGTTATCTATATACTATCTCCTCTATAGATAGCAGCTATAGCTAAGGCTATTTAGATAATAGAAACGCTTTACACTACTAATTAACTTAATTAATAGGCCTGCCTTATACGTAAGCTCCTTTAACGTTAATTATAGAGCCCCTTAAGCAAGGCTCTCGCTTAGCTTATTAAAGGCTATTAGCTAGCTATAAACTTAGCTATAATCTTAGCAGAGGAAAATAGTAAACTTTATGCCTTAAATACGCGTTTATAACGTAAGAAGGATAAATAGTAATAATATATTATAGCTAGAGGGGCTTTATAGGTTAAGGTAGGTTATATGTTAGCTGTAGCTACTAAAATAGCTTTAAACTTAAGGGTAGAGGGTAAGGCTTCTTAGCGTTAGTAACGAGCACCACTAACCTACAGTAAATGTGGGGTTCAGGGTCATAATCGCACCTCGTGTAGACAGAGATAGAGAATGCTATTACTATATTTACTAGGAAATATACTGCGTGGTTGTCGCGTTATCGTGTGTTGAGATCCGCGTGTTTTAATAAGGTAGGCCGGCGACTGGTGTTGGCCGGCGAGTAGTGGAACACGTTATCTTAAAAGCTATTAGTAAAGATAACTAATAAGACTATAAGGTTAGTTTTTAGAGATAAAGTAAAGAACTTAAGATAAGAGTTTAATACTAAAATAGTAAAAGAACACTTCTATAAAGAGTACTAAGAGTTTAAGAATAACTAGTATTACTATTGCTATAAAGTAAAGTATAATATTAAAGTTAAATATAATAAGCTATAGGGGTTTATTATAGTAATCTATATATATAATACGCTTATCGCGCTTACTGTAAGCACAGCGAGCGCTTGTCCTTAGCAGAGCGAGTGGTCACGTGACATATAACAGAGTAGGACGCTAGCGCTTCCTGACTAGTTGTTAGTCCTTAGGGCGTTCCCCTTCTAACCGGGATTTCAGATCCTAACATATATAACTTTTGCTATAAAAATAGAGCCCCTAAATATTCTATTCTGAGTATAAGAAATTGTAGCGTTAAGCCTATTCGGGCACCATTCGGGTACGGAAACTCCTATCCTCTCGGGAAGTAATAAGAGAACGTTACCAGGCTCAGGGAATTAGAGCTGCTAGGCAGGCAGTAAACGGGGGCGGAAACAACGAACACGGTTAAATTCATGGGGCACAGGCATCTACAACGGAAGCAGAGCATTCAACCTTGCGGCCCCTATCAGCCGAACCGCTAGTATCCTAGCCAGTTGTAGACTAGCAGCTACGGCCAGACGTGGATAACTAGCAAAGCAGCAGCAGCTCTTAAGCAGATCTAGCTGCTTCACAAGTCACTTACATTGATTCCACAGTTACAAGTAATACCTTTACATTCAGGACATCTAGCTCTATTCTAAATATCGCTATTAATGCTACATTAAGCCTACTAGGTGGAAATAAAATATCTATAGTAAGTAGAGATAGAGGGGAGAGTAATGTCTAAAGCGAAGAGCCTCTAGCCCTATTAACGCGATTAAGGAAAAGAGTATAAAGAGACTAATTATTAGACTTTAGATAAAGATTTAGATCTATTATAATATAAGCTTTCGCATTTCTCTTTATTTAAGGCTACTCCTGCTTTGTCTACTGCATGAGAGCGTCTAGGAGGGCGCGAAGCCTACTAATAAAATGGTAGCATTTGGGTCTGAAACAGTAGTATTTAGGTTATTATTTAAGCTGAGGTTATATGTGTGGTAGTGTATTCAAAACAGTAGTAGATAGGGAATTATTACGCTAAGCAGTAGTAAGGCGGTCTTTTGCCAGTGTAGAAATGCTCTCTAGTTACGTTTCCACCCCTAAGATACATGTTCTAATAAGCTCAGCCCTAACTTCGTTTATAGCCTAATTAGCGGCCACAAGCGGAGGATAGGGGGTTCAGGGAGTAATAGGTTAGGCCATAGCGCCGATTAAATTTCCCGAATGAGTTTAGTTTTGGAATGCAATCCAGAGCGGTCAGAGTAGGTTAGCGTACTGGCCCTCTGGGGGCGCTAGCCGAGTTCTGCACGTCATAGGCCTGCATCGGAGTGGTCGCATGGATGTAGGGAGCTATGTAAGAATCAAATGTACGTCGGCAATCCTCCTACATCTGTCCTTACATGAAATTAAGGCCAGGCAGCATAGGTCGGCAACCGACATCCGCGTGCCGTGATGCCCCTAGCGATAGTGAGCCATGATAGTTAGTCTCCGTCCGCTCTAGGCCCGGATAATAGACCCGAACCCTACTATCGGGCGCTCTTTATCAACTACCACGGAGCGGCCACAGATATGCTCTCGGTTGCTACCCGTATAGCCCAATAACCGACTGCGAAACGGTCAGTTTCTGCATGACTTATCTTATGTTAATATATAGCAGGATAGCGCATCGGTCACGCTGTTCTTGAAGTCGTCACTTCTTCAGCCCTTCAACGATATTGCTATCAAAACCTCGGCCTTCCAAAAAAAAAGCCTCATACCCCTTTGAAATTACCGACTACTTCTGATTTACAAATCTATCTCGTCTACAATGCCCTTCCACGCAACAATTATCTATAAGGACGAGCCTGGCATTCGATTTGACTTCGATTACTATTTGACAACGCACATACCTCTGGCGACCGCACTATTCCATAAACACGGCCTGAAGAGCTGGAATTTAGTCAAGTACGAGCCGGGAACCGACGGTGAAAAGCCCTTTATCCTAAGTCTCAATTTAGTGTGGGACAACGCAGATCAATTCACTGCGGCGTTAACCTCGCCAGACGCCGCGCCCGCATTTGCAGACGTTACCAACTTTACGGACGGGAGTCCGATCCTTGCGGCTGGATCTGTAGTAGCATCGTCATAGGAAGTACCGCGAGGCTAGCCTTAGTTGACGTTGACATGGAGAATGCAGAAATGAATACATCATGAAACGCTTTTCCTGAAATGGCGATGGCTTTTATGCGTGTGACATCCAGAGTATCGTTAACTTCTAATACCCGGCCATAGAGCGACCATTCTAGATGCGGAAGACCGTACAAAGATAGTGAGAATATGGATAGCGCTAGAGAGTAGTCTGAGCGGTGGATAGTTGGTGCTCTCCATACACCAGATTCCGACTACAGTTAGCCTACGAAAGCGGCTGTGGTTTTTTTTATACAGCGCAGAATACAATTCCTGAGGCTTCTGCTCTAATTTACTCAAAATTGCGATAGCTCTTCGTAGATTCAAGCGATAGGATGAAAAAGACTGGAACAGCACTTGGGTGAGCGTGTAACGTTACTTTATCACGGTTATTGACGAAACAAGACCTCAGATTTCAGCACAGATAGGTTTTGATATTATCCTGACCTACTAAGTGCTCGCAGTACGGGCAGCATAGCGTTGCCGTTGCGCCACTTCTAAAACGTGATGCGATATTAATTAGCGTCAACCCCTAGTCGTCAGTCATCCCCAAAAAATAGTGGTTGCCCAGAACTGGGCCTTCTCAGAATGAATTCAAAATCGCCGGTAGTTGTAGTAGTAGTGCGTATCTATCGTAAGTCCTAGTTAAGATAGCCCCTATCCGACAGAGTAACGTTAATCACCGACAGGTGAGCGATGAGTGTTAGCAAAAGCTGTCTGAACATATTTGTAAGTATCCAGCCCTTTAAACAAAAATAAGATCACATAGTGAAAGAAAGTAGACGACGTATTATAGTGAAACTGTCTAAAGTCCGCCTAATTCCTAACGCGAATAATGCATACAAATAGCGAGTTCCCCTAGGGCAGGAAGAAGTCTATTTAAGACTTTCTCTAAAAATTTAAGTAATTGCCTAACAAGCGCTTATAAAGAGCTTTCTAAAGGCGTTAGAGTTATCTTTAAGGCTGTCTATACTATAAATTATACTAAAAAATATACTTAATACTATTACTTTAGTAAAGAAGAGAAATAATTAGAAAGGTATTAGCTAATAATAAATAGCTATGCCTAGATATTAGCTTCTCTCTGAAAATTAGCTAGCTTAATAAAGAGAATACTAACCTCCTATAATAGTTACACAAATATAGAGAGAATAAAGTTACTAAATTTAAATACTAGCAGACTCTAGAATAGGAAGTATATTAACTATATAAAATGTAAGAAAGACTCTAAGAACAAGTTTAATACTGCGTAGTTCCTACTAACTTCTTTAAAAGGAATGTTTTAAAATATTTTTAGGGCTTAGATAGGGCGTTACCTATATTAGAGGAGCTACGTTTAGAGTTGTCTTTAGGTAATCTAAAGTAGAGTTCTTATTTATTCGTATTCTAACCTAGCGCAGTACGTTAACTAAGGGCTTAGTTAGGCCCAGGCCTTATCAACACCTAGAACTATAAGGTCTACCCCCTTTCTTCTCTTACCCTGTGCGTTCGCTAATCTTACTAAATAGAAGGTGGATACCTAGAAGAATACGTTAGTGTGGCTAATGGATAGAAGCTATTTAGATTGTCTATCTAATCCACTTTATTTTAGATTAGATTAGATTAGATAGAGGAATCTAATAAATCTAAATTAAAACTACTACTACTATATTATAGTACAGATTAGAGAACAAGGTATTATAGTACTAATACGTAAGCTATATTTACTAGCTAAGCAGAATAGCTAATTATACGCGAATTTCTTCGCGTTATCGCGATAATAATTCTAAGTATAGGGCGACAGATACTCTATGCATAAACTACAGGAATTATAGCTATTTACTTCCTTATAAAACGAGCCTAAGGTAATAAAGTTAGAGTTATAAGGCATTAAAGGTGTCGCACCTTTTTAAAAAAAAATTAGCTCTAGATCTAATATACCTTATTAAGTTATTATTCTTATTTTACTCTCTACAGTAGTTATTACTACTATTATTACTACGTTACATAGTATTACTATTACTTCTTACAGTTAACGCTTTATAGTTATTTAAGGGGGAGAAGGTTACTCTATCTACTCCTTTAATATACTCTATACTATCTACACTACTCTCTATAGTAGGGCCCTAAAATAATTCTCTTATACTTATACTAACCTTTCTCTGGATAGGATAGCTAAGCTTTCGTTACTAATAAGTCCTATTATAGTACGTCTTTTTTGTATTAGTATATTAATTTTATTAGCTATTATAATAAGAACTTAAATTTTTATAGTAATAATACTTTGTTACGATCCTGCCGGGACCCTGCTCTAGTGGCCCCAACTGGACCTCACAGGTATTGGACTAACAACTAAAGTCACGTGACGTGCTTAGTTGATTAGTTTGATCAGTAACACTGAGCACACTAAGCACACTAAGTAACATGCATAACTTCTATGTATATAGATCACCATAATAAACCCTTATAGCTTATTATGTTTAACTTAATATTATACTCTATAGTATAGTGATAGTAATACTAATTATTCTTAACCCTTAGTACTCTTTACAGAAGCACCCTCTTACTGTCTTAGTATTAAACCCCCTTCTATCTAGTCCCTCACTCTATCCCGGAGAACCAACCTTGCAATCTCATTGGCCATCCTTACTGATAGTGTGGAGTTAACAAGGTGGTTCGGCACAATCCCGCAGTTCTGGTGTTGTGAATGAGAGGTAACGTTGGAATCAAACGTGCGTGAATAACAGGAGCAGCCCTGCCTGTGCAGTCTGCCAGAAACGAAGGTAAGTATGGAGCCTGATTAAAAGTAATAAACAAAATAGTCTGAAATCTCATTGAATTGACGTAGCTAATGCACTAGCTACTTCGCAAAATCTCAGTTTTGAAGTGAATTCTCGTGGTGTGTGGTGCATAGTGCATCACGTTTGGTGCATGAGGTTTTGGTGCATAACGTTAAGATCTCTCGCATCTCCAAGTCTTATCATCAAATCTCGCTGACAAAGGAAACCTATCATCACCTAATTGCCCAGGTACCCTGTGCAACGGCACAAACCTCCCCTACTTCGAGCTCAGTCCCATTAAGCTCACAACTCCTACTTATCATTCCTTCTCCTCGCAAGTAGAACTACCAGCAGGAGGAGAAGAGAACTGGGAAAAGGAAAGAAAGAAAGAAAGAAAGAAAGAAAGAAATTGTTGCCCTACGAACAAAGGGAAGGCAGCATAGGCTGTATTTCTGCAGGAGGAGCAGTCCTCGTAATTGTGCAAGTTCCTTCATAAACTCCCGCACTTCATCGTTAAATCTCCCAAAGACAGTAGGAAAAACAAAAGAAAATGCGCCTTAACCTTACTGTTAAAGACGCCAGCAAGTATGCCATCGTCCTAGTATCCCTTAAACAACCTGAAGGCACTTAGCCAATCAGAGTCTGTTAAGCCTTACTTCTTCTTCTTAATCTCCTCAATCCTCTTGCTACGACGAGGAGTCTGCGACGGTGCATGCAGATTTGACGCGCTCATGTCAGGTTGCGCTTGCCCAGGACGAGAAGGCGCAGGAGGAGGTCCTATAGGTGACTGACCAGGCGAATACTGACCTAGCGCCTGTTGCTGCGATAACGACCTTCGTGAACCAGCATGAGTTGAAGTCTGTGGAGACTCAGTTGCGCTTCGGATGGACAGGCGCCTCGGTTTCTCCTTCCTGTCCAGCATCCTAGCAGCCTTGCCATCAATTAGCCGCGTGTGGTAGAGGTACATGTCAAAACTTTGATCAAGGATTGAGACTAGCTCAGGATCCTCAAAAATCCAGCTGAAGGCGTCGTAGGTAATGCTGCCGTATTCCTTGAATGCTTTAACATATACTCCCCAATCAAGAGCCTTAGCAACTTCGTCCCAGTCAATTTGGACTCAAACTTTTGCCAGGCGATAACGATAGCTCTTCAGGTCTTAATGCGTATAGTCTCCTCGAAACAGGGCTGAGAACAGAACTTGAGTTACTGAGTCCGATTGAAGCTGACCCCATTAATCCTGACAATAGTATAGTATCTTGAGCAGCTAAACTGTGTTTGAAATGCTGAGGCTTCAAGTAAGCAGGCCTATCTTGCCAGCCACGTAACAGTAATATTACCAGCACACCCTGCGATGGTTAAATACCTAACTACCCTGCCTATCCTTAAGAGTGCTGAAATTCACACACTCTCAATACTAGGTATTAATCAGCTAGACGCGCTCACTATCATTCAACTTCCTAGACGTAAGCAACGCGGTTATCTTAACTAGAGCAGACTGTTTGTTTATACAGTTACATCCCTTACGCGATTTCACTGCGATACTGGTTTTAAGCGAGATGTCTTCTTTAATTAAGTCTCGAACGTTAATACTATCGTTAAGTATTACTAGCAGCATTTCTAACTCTTCGCGTAACTGCCTTACTAACTCTAAGTCTCTTACGCAAATCTTATCTAGAGCGAGAGGCTGCGTAGAGGGAAATCTCTAACGCCGCCTAAGACGGAATTTCTCTTAAAGGGCCTCTACTGCCTTAACTTATTGTTAAGTGCGCCTATTTCCTCTTAAACGTCGTTCTTCTAGCTGGATTTCTTAAATGCTTTCAGCTGTAACAGACAGCCTGTCTGTTTGAGGCTCGCCTAGCTTCTCTAGCTTATTCTAGATGTTGCTTCCAAATTCTTTGCTTATACGTTAATAACTAAGACCAGAAGGCTTAATAACTTACGTGCGCCCTCTAATATTTAATAAAGTAGCTAGGCTTTAGCTTCTAGCACGTTTAGAGGCAGTTATTGCTAAGGCTGTTGTCTAGACGCCAGCCTTAGTTACAGAATCATTCTTACTATCGCTAGCAGCAGGAAGAAGTAACTTAGTCTGCTTATAATACCTGAAATAATTCTCCTACAGCTACTTAGGTAGAATAGGCACATTTAGAGGAAGCTTCGTCCCTGCATGCAATTACTTTCTATACTATTTAATTACCTCTATCTAGAATATCTAGTTAAGGTACCCTTATCTAGAGCGCGTATCTATATTATCAGCTGTAATCTTAGAGGTAGGCATCTTATACTTGTTAACGATACTGCGCAACTTAGCGTTGCTGTCCTTATAATACTTCTTTATCTAAGCAGGTATATTAGCTATCTACTAATATACTTCTTCCTAGTTAGTAATGTTAATAAATCTATCCTGCCTCCTCCTCGCAGATTATCGTTAATAGTAAAGAGCTATATTAAGGAAGGGAGCGAGGTTGTCTAGCGAGGTCCTGCGCAGTAACTATTAGACTGCCGTTACGCTAGAGTGCGAGTACACTACCTAAACAGAATATAGAATAAGAACCTGCCTTAGTACATGCTAATAGTATTCGTCTAGATAGGCAAACGCGCTCTCTATCTCCTTTTTCCTCTTCTTCTTATAAGTGTCTATGTCCTTAAGTATAGGATATTGCTGCTTAAAAGCAGCGACGCCTCTATACTACAACATTAGGCTTAGTCTTCCTTTTAGAAATTCTCTAGTCGCGATAATAAGGGTCGAAGTCTTATTAAAGTAAGTCGCTAAGGCCACCATCTAATTATCTACTATGCCCTTCTATTCAACAGGCGAGACTTGCAGTAAGCTTCGAACCTAAGTGTCTACTGTAATCCCTACGTGCTAAGGGACTTCAACATTACTATAACGCTTAAGCTCAGTTCTATAGTCTTTAATAGCTTCTTTGCTAGTAAATTATATAATCTCTGTCGGCGTAGGCTTAATTGTAGTTATAGTTAGTTAAGGATTTAGGTTTAATAGTAGGGGTGGACGCTTCCTAGGCTGTTTGGGTGTCTAAGGCGGCTGTAACATCGCTTAAAGTTTGTACCTAACAGGCACTCGTGTGTCTACCTCAGAAAGTTTCAATAGATAGTAACAGGAAGCAAGAAAGAGAAACTCAGGCCCTGTAGGATCAACTATAGGCTCAAGATTTGGAAGGGGTTTAAGCAGCGGAAAGTATCTTTCCCTCCCTAACTTTACTTAAAAGCCCCGCCAAGGCTCGTCAATGTAGTAAAAGGTAAAGTTACTATCATTTTAACTCCTTCCTGTTACCTGATTAGCTGGCATAGCAGGTCCTCTTAAGAGTTGGCTACTCAGGAACGTTTCCTAAGCAGGTCTTATCTTACTGCCAAACGCAGCTATAAACTTACCTTCACACTTTAAAACATTAATTATCTCATCTTCTACCTCCTTTAATTAATTCTGCATCTTCGAATTATCGCTCCGTGGCCTCGTGGTTGCGTTGCAGCTGTTAGCGCAGATATTAAGTTGTCCAGCCAATCAGATTTCAGCAGGTCTCGCTAAGCTCACCTAGCGATTGCTGATTGGCCAGATTCTTCAACACCCTGGTTTCTCCACTATTTTCAATCGCGCAGCAAGGAGATCAACCTCCCAGCGACTCTAAATAATATTTCGTTCAATTTTAACTTATTTTTATATGTCTAGGAGGTTACGCTGCGTGTATATAATACTAAATGTGTAAAAATATGCAAAAATTTAATAAAGGAAATACAGCCCCTCCCCTACTTTAAGATAAAAGCCCGTCCCCTAGGCTTAAGTAAGCTCATCATCTAAGTCAGAATTAATTTCTAAATTAGGTATTTAAACATATTGTCGTCTCTTAGTTTCTGTCAAAGATCTTAGTATAATAATAGGATAGCTGCGTACAGTTAGCTGTATTATATCTTCAGATAAATCTAAGTTTATAGGAGGATTATTCTCTGTCTCTTATAACTAAATCGCGTCTTAGTTAGGATTTTTAATAACTGTAAACTTATTATCTTAAGAGTTGTTAGATTAAGCAGGCGGTAGTAAAAAGTTAGCTTTAGCATCCTACAACGAAGGATCCTATAGCTTTATACAACCTTAATACTCCTAAGCGACCTTACTTTCATCTTAAGGTACCTACAGCTTAAGTCTCTATCCTAGGGTAGTGTTTCTAAATCGCGTGCTATTAAGGTCTATAAGTTAATAGTTACCTTTATCTTAATTAGTATAAAAGACTTTATATAGTCCTAGCTATCTACTCGCAAGCTTCTTGTCTCTTAATATGTTAATATCTCTAGCTAAGTCCTACATTAGTACAAAGTTATCTTCTTTAATTTCCTCTTAACAAATCTCTCTATAATTATCCTAATATTCCTTCTTTTCGCGTTGCAGGCGCTTAGTTCTTAACACTGCGTCCTTAAGAAATTAATCTCTTAAATCTAGCTGCATAGCTCGCACCGCTAATAACTAGCCTCTTAATGTTACTTATCTAAATAGCAATGTCTGCCATATTAGAAGAGCAAGCTTAATTAGAAGTACTAGATTCTGACTAGTAACTAACTAATAAGGAGAATATCCAGTCTAACTCTAAGTAGAAATTCTGTCTGCCTATAATACTATTAGAAGATTATTAACCTAAGGTCTAGGAAGCTTTGCTAGTGCGTTACATATTAGCTTATAACTACCCTTAATTTTTCCTATAGCCTAAGGGTTGTATGCTAATACCTAGATCCTCCTAATATAATAAATCTTAGTAAGGGCTTTAACTACCTTTCTAAAATTAGGTCTGCCGTCTACAGTAAGTATCCTTATTATACTCTAGTAACACAAGATTTCCTTATATAAAAACTTAGTAACAGTAGATAACTTATTATTAGCTATTGCTCGTGCCTCTAGCCATCTACTAAGGTATTCTCGTGCAATTATAATAAATTTCTTTCCTTAATAATACAGCATGTAAACAACGTCTATAGTAACTCGTTCCCATAATACGTAACAGTAGGTATTTATTAGCATCTCTTACTTACGACTTAATAATCTCTGCTAGCACTGTTTACATAATGCAATCGTGCGTCGCACCTCCTTATGCATCCTTTCCTACTAGTATCGTTAAGTAAGCATTAAATAGACGCTGTTCACTCCTCTGTAACTAATCTATTAATATACTTCCTATATAGCTATAGTCTTTAGATTAGGATTATCTATAACTTAATAAATAGCTATATTCCTTATAGACTTTTAGAACAGATAGCCTTCTCGCATAAAGAAATTTATCGCCCTCTTTTTCTACGCTTGAAGTTGTGCCCTCGCAAGGCCTTCAGGCTTCTTAAATCTTATTAAGAACTAAGTAATTACTTCTAACTTATCTAAGTATTACTTATTTAGTACCCTACTCGTCTTAGCAGGCGAGGCAAACTTAAGGTTAGTAACCAGGTTTTTAATAAAATCTTTGAGGTCGTCTTTAGTCTCGTCTAGCTGTTCCTATCCTTCTAGCTTCAGATATCGTGACAACGCATTAGGAATAATATTCTTCTTTCTAGGAACATGCTTAATATTAAAGTCCTAGGTAAGGATAGCTGCGAGCCACCTATTTTAGACTAACCTAGGAACGTCAGGCGATAATCTGTTAAGTTAATAAATAAGCGTCTAAGCGTCTGTTTCAATAGTAAAATGTTGTCTATATAGCTAGGTTCTGAATTTCTTTAGCGCCTATAATACTGCCTTACACTTAAGCTTTATTAAGTGCTAGAGACTCTTAGCTTTTAACTATATTATACTTTTAAATTAACACAGATGTCTTTTTCTGTCTGCTCTAATCTGTTTAAGAGACGCGCCTGCGCCTTCCTTACTCGCGTCTACTGCCACAAAAAGCATACCTCTATTCTTATAATTAAGACTCGCTAACGCTAGGGCTGAAGTAATATATTACTTTAAGGTACGCATAGCCTCTTATTAAGCCCCCTGCCATATCTATTCAACGCTAGTCCTTATTAACTAGAATAGGGGCTTCGCGCGAATAGCAAAGCTAGGCACCTATATCCTGTAGTAGACACAGATACCCACAAACGCCCTTACTTCTTTCACGTTTCTACATTCTAGCTAATCCAGAATCTTGGCTACTTTCTATTAATCTAGATGTCTTCCTTACGCAGTAACCTTATATCTAACTACCCCCAATCTAGAGACTCCCTAATAACACTTCTTACCTAAAATTATAGCTCTAGCTCTTTCTACGTCAGCTAAAGCCCTGTCTAGCTGCTAAATATATTCTAATATATATCTTCTTACTCTAGGAAATACTTCTTCTCCTCTATAGTTAGTTTTAGGACCGCCAGCAGTAATATCATCTATAAAAGGAATAGTATATAGCTAATAATCCTTTATAATCTTTATAACTACTTGCTGAAAGACTGCAACTAAGTTAGTTGCGCCTTAAACTATTGTACAGTATCAAAGCAAACTAACTAGCGTATAAAAGGCAGTTATATCTCTGCTATCTAGATAAAGTGTAATCTAGTTATATCCTAAGAATAGATCTATAAGAGACAGAATACAACATCTACTAAAACGCTTAGAGAATTCATCTGCTGTTAGAGGCAGATTAGCATCCCTAAGAGACACTGCATTCATCTTAATTAAGCTAAGTATTATCTAATAACTCTTATCCTTCTTTTTAACCAGAAACTATAAGTTTCTGTACTAACTAGCGCATCTTTCTAGTACCCCTCTATTAAGTCTGTTATTAAACATTATAACTACCTCTTCCTTAACAGCTCGCGCTATTAGGAATAATTTTTCTTACTAAGCTTTATGTTTAATAGTCCGTATCTTATATAGAGGACATACATCCTTAATAATTCGTCCTGTCTTAGAGAAAGTAAAAGCAATCGCGCCTTCTCTATTTATTAACATTTCAATAAATAGCTAAACTTCTAATTTTATTAACTTAGATCTAAACTTTTATAAGGCTAGCCTTTCTAGTGTTACTCTTATGCCCTGTAGGAATACTGCATATCTACATTTAAAAAGGTAATTAAAAGGCCCTATATTAGGAGGTCTTAGACTTTTTCTTAAGAGTTACAGTTTAATAGTATGTCGCTTCCAATCCTTACGCCTAAACTCCTTAATATCTAATGCCGCAGGAATATCTACAGGTCGTACCTTATCAGCTACCCTCTTATACAGGGTATTAACCTAACTGCCTATATACTTCCTTCTCTTTTCCTATTACGCCTGACAGTTAAGTTCACATATAACTAAAAAAGACTCTAATTCTTACACAGCTAAAGAATCCTTAGAGGCTCTAACTCTATAGCTTATTACTTACTTTACCTATTCTTTAAATTACTGCTTATTATTAGTTGTAAAAATAGGTAAAAATTTACTAAATCTAATAGAAGCTTTTATAAACTTAGCCTCCTAAATATACTTAACCTAAGCATAAGATAAATAAGATTCTAAACTAAAACATCGCCCTAAGTATCTTCTACTTAAATCTAGACACTCCTCCCTAGAAAGAGTGTCTGCTACATATTTTCCTTATCTTTAGGAGTTAGTATATAGTCTCTTAGATGCAGCGGAGTAAGATTAGAGGCTATAAAGACGGCGTTTCTGTCTCTATTCTTAGAAATAATCCTACACGTAATCCTTCTATATACGTTATACTAAATTAATAACCTTGCTAAAGCGCACTAAGGTCCACCTAAAATCGCTAATCTCGTTAGGTTTCAAACAATCCTAAAGTAACTGACAACAGTCACCTCTCCTACTTTAACTAGGACACTCTACGCAGTTCCTACAAAAGGATTAGTACTTCCATTCGCAGTAACTACTCTATCTTAATGCGAGCTACCTTACTTATAGTCTTTATATGTAAGCTTTAATACCTTAGCCGCACTATATCTTAAAAAGTTTATCTGTACGCTAGTGTTAATAAGACACTTCACTACATGCCTATTAAATAAGGCCTAGCAGGTTAGAAGGTCACACTGCACGTAGGCTATGCCTATCTTCTTTTAAATTATTATAGCTTCTTATTTAGTAGGATTAACTAAAGCTTCATGCTAAGTGTTATATATTCCCGGGGCTTTATGCCTAGTTTATGCATTAAAAGTCCTAAATTATATTAAGTTAAGCTCTAAATTCAGCCTTTTTTTAAGACTAACCATCTCTACTTAATTTAATTTACCCTTTTCTTTATTAGAAAAATGCCTCTGAACATCCCTAATGGTATAAGCGGACGCGGGGTTGTACAGGGTAAGGCACTGCAGTGTCAGCCAATCAGGTTCCAGCAGGTCTCGCTTAGCTGACCTAGCGATTGCTGATTAGCTGGCCGGCCCAATACTCAATTCCACGGCGTTCACGCTGGCTAACAACGCAGTAGGCTTATCAATCGCTTTTAATATATTTCTAACTTATTTTTAAAGCTAATGTTAGCTTATAAGGTCCCTAAAAGTCACACTACGCACCTCCTAACGCAGTATAGTAGTGGCGATACAGTTTAGATGCGGGCCGAGCAAATAACAGAGCTCCGTGTCAGTAAGGCCGTTATTCTAGTTCTTCTTTTTCTTATTCTAACTAACAAATTCAGGCTCAGCTTTCAAATCCTAAAAGCTTCTATCGTCGTCTAGAGGCTGTATGAGAGAGAATAGCTTATCATAGGCTTAGCTAGCGAATAGAATCAGCTCCACTCGTTCAAACTCCTCAATATCTATTAGTTCGAATGCAGTGTTACCCCTCATAACAGGCATACAATAGTCCTTAACTGTAACTCGCTTTAGTTATTCAGAATAAGGAGGTTTAGCAGGAGCTTACTTCTAAACTTTGCTCTGCCTAACTTTCTTAAGAACTAGATCTTTCCCAACATTCTGACGCGTTTAAGAGCGTGTTGCTACATAAGTTAAGCTAGCATTCACTGCTCCTTCCTTAAAAGCACTAAGAATAATGTCCTGAGATGTGACCTCATCAAGGGCAAAACACGCTTCAGTTAAGCCTCTTAGCAATATCCTAACGTTCTAAAAGTTTAGTAGGTCCTTAGCCAGGCTTATAGCTATCCTGCCATATCTATCTTCTGTAATCGTATTCGTATTAGGACTAACCACCTTCTATTACTACACAGCTGGTAGTCTAAGCTTTTAATATTAAGCAGGCCTTAAGTCTACTCTATTAAACTTCTCTAGACATACTGCTAATACTAGCTAATCTAAGATATTATTAGTAACTCCGTAATACTCCCGAATTTTCTGTTTTAACTAATAGAGCTGTAACATTTAGGGTGCAGTTCCTTAGATTTACCCTAACCTCTTATGCGAAGAACTAAAATAGTAAGTCTTATATCTAACTTCCTTGTTCTACTTAAAGCTAATCTAGCTAAGATACAAAAGCAGCTAATATAGCTTACATTCTCTAGCAATGTAACTAAGGAGGTTACACATATTACAAGTGTTTTAATATTCACGTCCTTAGATAGTAATTACGCCTTACTAAGGATTTAAGTTGCGAGGAGCCGTCGTCATGTACGAGCCATCATTCCTTTCCGATAGTAACTGCTTAGCATTATCTCTTGAGACAACTCAGCCGATAAAGTACGCGTACGTAGCTGGGTTCCTCAGAATCTAACCAAGCTTAGGATGAACCATCATCTCGTTGACCTCAGCTAGGCTAATCTTCTAGTCGCCGAGAGCTGAAATAAGGTCTTAAACCTCTAGATCTACACTAGGTAGAAGAGCAGGCCTAGCTTCCTCTTAAACTTTACTTTTCTTATACTCATCAACTGCGTCTTTTAGCTGCTCAGCTGTTAATATTTTCTTTTCTTAATCAAGGATCTAGTGTGTAAGCTTAGCCTCTCTTTCTGCATAACCAAGGGATATCTATTTTATCCCCTCTCTCTGGCGGTACACGCGCTTAAGATACGTGTAAATCTTCTTAATATTAAAACTCTCTAGCTTATCTAGAATCGGCCCTTTATGTATGTAGATAAAGATTATATCTTAGTCTTCTCTTAGAAGGCCTCTGGCGAAAAAGAAGCCAGCCTCTATCCTATATAGCTAGCCTGTCTTAATATAAGCGTTACTGTACGCTGCGAAGTTAGTTAAATACTCAGATAGTCCTAGGAATTTTCTTAACGTTTCAGAAACATAGGTCTCTAGGAACGCTCGCGTTCCCATGCGTTAAGCTACATCTTAATCGTGCTAATACTCTTTTATTACTTCTTAAAGCTTCTTCTAGTCTAGTACCCTATATAGCCTTATTTTCTTAATAAAGCTTCTGTATATAGTGTTACAGAAGTCTGGAAGGATTCTTATCTTTTAATAGTTGTTATAGCCGCTATTATCTGCCTAGCGATTAAAGTTATCTAGGAACTTAGTAACGTCTTTTCCTATAAATAGAAAGTCTTTCCTTACCGGCCTTATAGGCACAAGTACTTTGCTAGTATCTATAGTATGTTTCTCAATAACCTTAATAGCTAGCGTAAGATCTAATCTGAATGACAGCGAATCTGGTATTAATTTAGCTATAAGGATGGCTGAAGGCTGAATCCTGAATAGGCTGCTGCAGCCCTTTAGTATAACTAAATAAGGAGACTGCAACTACTAGGCAGTTCCTTACTAACGCTGATAATTAACTAAAATCTAATACTGTACTACTTCTAAATTATTTCTTAATCGTTTATAGCTATTCTCGTTTCTGTTTTCTGTTATCTTATTCTTATTCTTATTACTATTCTATTACTAAGTTAGCTTCTGCTTATTATATAGGAAGTCTTAATTTATTATAGCAAGATAATAAGGATACAGCCTTAACAGAGCTGGTCCCTGTTAACTCTTAGCTCTAAAAATGTAGAGGGGGTGGCCGCAACAGCGCTATCCCTCTTAAAGGTTCCGAAGGCTAGCCGTAACAGCGCCATCCCTCTTAAAGGTTCTGAAGGCTGGCCGCAACAGCGCTATCCCTCTTAAAGGTTTATCAGAGTTAAACAGACACCCAGCTCTTTCTAGGTAATCCTATGATCTCTGTATCGCAATATAGCGCTCTTATATTTGTGTTTTCGACGTTAACAGTTTAATGCTATGTAGGCTTTTTCTGCTCTTATTAGCTATAGCCTAACCAGAACAGACCGTTATGCCCCTTAAGCTTCGCCATTATTTGTAGAGTTAACAAGGTAGTTCAGCACAATCCCGCAGTTCTAGTGTTGTGAATAAGAGGTAACGTTAGAATCAAACGTGCGTGAATAACAGGAGCAGCCCTGCCTGTGCAGTCTGCCAGAAACGAAGGTAAGTATAGAGCCTAATTAAAAGTAATAAACAAAATAGTCTGAAATCTCATTGAATTGACGTAGCTAATGCACTAGCTACTTCGCAAAATCTCAGTTTTGAAGTGAATTCTCGTGGTGTGTGGTGCATGGTGCATCACGTTTGGTGCATGAGGTTTTGGTGCATAACGTTGAGATCTCTCGCATCTCCAAGTCTTATCATCAAATCTCGCTGACAAAGGAAACCCATCATCACCTGATTGCCCAGGTACCCTGTGCAACGGCACAATAGCCCTTAAGATTCTTCACATACTTATACATATTATATAATTAAGTATTTTAGCTTTTTTTAAGAAATAGCTTTAAACTTATATAACTCTTTTACTACTAGCTTAAATTTAATATTTTTTTTTAAATTATTACTAATACTTTAAAAATTTATATATTAAATTTTCAGAAGTATAGCTGATTTAGATAGGTAGATAGAAGGTGTTACAAGAGGCTACAAGTAGGGGTTTCAACGCTTAACTAATAGCTTAATTATTATACTACATGCAATCTTAGGTATAATACAAGATATTATATAAAGAAGAGAAGAGAATAGAAACTTAGGTGTAGAAGAATACTTAGGGGCTAGGCCTGTGCTTAAGCTTAGGCCTTAACAGAGCTAGCTAATTTAGGTGTTGCGGGAACTACAGTAGTTACTATAACAGTACCCCCCTCTTACTCTTAATCTCCTATAAGAAGTGTTTATAGAGCAGTGTTATTACTAGTGTCTTACTTTTAAGTGTTTATATAGTAGTGTTGTTACTAGTATTAGGTTTATGTCTTTGCGTAGTAAGAGCCTTACTCTTACTCTTACATAGTTTTAGGTAGCTCTAAGATATTAGATTACCTCTTATAGAAATTAGTTACAGCTTAATTTTCTTTTAAGTTTATAGCAGGTTCTTAACTTATCTTATTATAGTCTGCCTACTTTACTAGGTATTTATATTAGTTCTATTATTTATTAAGGCGCAGGTCCTTTATACTTTTAATAAAGTACTGCTTCTTATTATTTACTATTACTAGTCTAGGTAGTATTACTTACTAACTAGGTAGGTAGTCTAACTTAGCTGCAGTTAGTTAGAGTAAAGAGATATAGAAAACTAGGTGTATCTTTATAGATTTAGGCAGTTTAAGTTTATACGCGTAAGAGGAGATCTTCTTAGCTACGTAGTAAGGGCTAAGATTCTTCTAGTCTAGCTTCTTTAAGGCTTATTAAGTGCAGATGTTTTAAGCATTAAGCTAGACTTTGTCGCCTGCTTTATACACAGATACTAGGAGGCGTTTCTTATTTACGTGTTCCTATTAACAGGCTTAGACTTATATTATTTCTTCGCGGATAAACTCTATTATATTAAATATCTTCTTAATTATCTAGTTATCTTCTTAGGCCTGTAGAGCCTAGTATAAGGCTTTCTTTATATTTAAAGGCAGTTTAAAACCTATTTATAGGTTCTAGCTAAAGCAGGCTATTATTAAGGATAACTTAGTTAATTCTAAGACTATGTTATTTACTTTAAGTTAAGTAATAGGTAAGTGTGGAGGAAAAAGGGAGAGCTTGGCAACAGTTACCCAGGTGATCTATGAGATGGACCACTGTTTTGTCTAGGAGGCTTTGAGAGCCAGCTATATAAAGGAGAGCTGAGCACGGCCTATTACAGGGGCCATTATACGGTAGGAGCGTGAGCAGCGTGTACGCGTGCGCGAGCGCGTCGCGCACGTGATCGCGCACGTGAGTCTACCTTCAGGTGTCTCCTGCGTGAGCTTGCCCATCAGCTTGCACGTGAGCGCGCACGTGAGCGCGCCCTTGAATGCACACAAAAGACGTGTCTCTCCAGGGTAAGCTCCTACGTCAGCGCGCACGTGAGCCTACCGTACCCCAGGTCACAGCGCGTTGTTTGCAACAGTAAGTAACTAACCTAGTTAGTTTACTAATAGTTTATGTACGCGCGTAGGACCTACTCTATTACTAAATTTATAATCTTAGTTTAGCTATTAGTTTTAGAGTAGTAGCTAGTTAAATAGTTGTTAGGAACCAAAATCCTAGTTAGGGGAGGAATGTCCTGGGGGCTGACGGCCAGTCAGGAAGCGCTGGAGTCTAACTCTGTCACACGTCACGTGACCGCTCGTTCTGCTAAGGACGAGCGCTCGCTATACTTGCGGCGAGTATAATAAGCGCATTATATATATAATCTATAATAATAAACCTTTATAGATTATTATGTTTAACTTAATATTATACTCTATAGTATAGTAATACTAATACTAATTATTCTTAACCCCTTAATACTCTTTATAGAAGCGCCCTCTTACTATCTTAGTATTAAACTACCTATCTATTAAGTCTCTTACTCTATCCCTAAGAACTAACCTTACAGTCTTATTAGTTATCCTTGCTAATAGCTTTTAAGATCTTTACAATAGTATTAGTTAATTTTTAATTATTCACAGAGTTTATTAAAGAAAGTAAAGATAAACTATCTACTATAGTTAGAGATAATTATATTTAGAAGCTATAATATACCTATATATAGTAAATAAATAGCTAAGTAGTATCTAGAGCTTCTATCTAAGTATAGGGGATTGGGTAGTAGTATTTAGATAGCTAATTAACTACTACTATAATATTAGTATATTCTTTAAATTTAGAGAGGTTAGTTATAAAGTTAACTAATATATCTTACTATTATTATTTAAGTACTAGTAAAAGCTTAAGTAAGCTATAATACTTTTTATAAGAGGCTTTTAATTATTAGTAGGTATAGTAGTAGGTAATATAATAGTAGATTATCTAGAATATATTTAGCTAGCAGTATTCTCTTTAGAGGATTTCTAACATCTTTTTTTATTTTAGGTAGCTACCTGCAGAGAAGTTATATACTATGTATAAGAGCTTAATAATAAGTTTATTATATATAGAGATTACTAGTTAGCTCTAGTAGTATAAGTATTAATTTTATTCTTTATATTCTAAGAGTAAAACTTTCTTAGATTACTGAGTATTAGTTTTTATTAAAGCTAAGATTTCTTATATAAATAGGTTAGAGTTATATTTTATATTAATTATCTCTTAGATAAAGTGTTTAGTTTTTAAAAAGGAAAGGTTATAAGCACTAGAGAGTGCTTTAGATATTAGATATTTAAATAGATCTAGTTATAGTAGTGTCTGTTTATAAGTATTATATACTTCTTTCTAGGTAGGCTAGTCTTAAGAGTGTTATATTAGTACGTATTAAAGATCTAGTCAAGTAGTTACAATATAAAGTAACTAGTATTAACTAGTTAGTATCTTTAGAGTATTCTATAGATATGCAGTGCTAGGTAGGTTAAAGGTAGAAGTATTAGATAGTAGTATACTTATAGATTATTTTAAGTTAATTATAATATACTATAAGGCTATATTATATAAGTCTATATATATAATGTTGCAAACAACGAGCTGTGACCTGGGGTACGGTAGGCTCACGTGCGCGCTGACGTAGGAGCTTACCCTGGAGAGACACGTCTTTTGTGTGCATTCAAGGGCGCGCTCACGTGCAAGCTGATGGGCAAGCTCACGCAGGAGACACCAGAAAGTAGACTCACGTGCGCGATCACGTGCGCGACGCGCTCGCGCACGCGTACACGCTGCTCACGCTCCTACCGTATGATGGCCCCTGTAATAGGCCGTGCTCAGCTCTCCTTTATATAGCTGGCTCTCCTAAAGCCTCCTAGATAAAACAGTGGTCCATCTCATAGATTACCTGGGTAACTGTTGCCAAGCTCTCCCTTTTTCCTCCACATATAATTATCTTATAGGATTCCTATAAGGCCCCCTCTAGAATTTCTCGGTTTGTCTCTGTCCTTTAGGACATAGTCCGTCTTGGCGTGGGTTTCCTGGGATCACGTGACCCTGGCGTTATCGGTTGGTTCAGAGGCTCGGTCTCCTCGTCGGTCGTCCGTGCCTCCTCCCACATCCTCATAACCGCCGCCTTCCTACTTCCTGTTCGTAACAGTACGTTAGGTTTTTCTCTTAGCTTACTTAGTTAATACATAATTATAAAGTTAAAATAGAATACGTACTCTAACTAGTAGGCTTATTAGTAGCTTAGTTATTTTATAGTTATAAAGTACTATAAGTTTTTATCATTACTTAATATATTAATTAAGAAGTAGGCTCTCTCTAGTTCTAGTTTTTAGTATTTAAAGTAGTATATAATTATAAGTAATTCCTTATTATATATCTTATAATTACTCTTAGTAGGGTTTATTCTTTTTAAGTAATATATAATAGGCTAGAAAGTCTCTCTTTTATTCTTCTAAGATAAGACTCCTACTATTATATAGTCTAAGGTGTTAGGCTTAATAACTATAGGCAGGTTAGGGACAAAGTAATAGAGAATTAGAGTAGTTATAAAAGCTTATTTTAAATTATTAAATACTTTATAGTAAGTATTAGTAAAAGAGAAATTAGTATCCTTCTTTATTAAGTATACTAGAAGTATAACTCTATATAGAAAGTTATTAATAAATCTCTAATAGAAGTTAGTAAACTCTAAGAAAGTATATATGTCTTTTATATTACTTAAGTATTCCTAGTCTTAGATAGCTTACACCTTTCTAAAGTCTATCTTTACTTTACTTATAGTAATTATATAGCCTAAGTATATAATCTTAGATAAGTAGAACTTACACTTATTAATATTAAGTTATAATCTAGCTTCTTACAAGGCTTTAAGGATAGATTAGATATATTCTTAGTACTCTTATAAGTTCTTACTATAGATTAAGATATTATTAAAGTAGGTAGTATAGAAAATATCTAAGTATAGATATAGGATATTATTTATAAAGTATTAGAATATGCTTAGTATATTAGCTGAGCTAAAGAGTATAATAAGGTACTTAAATATACTGCATCTTATATAGAAAGTAGTTAGCTATTTATCTCCTTCTATAATATAGAGGTAGTTAAAGGTAGTAATAATATTAAGCTTTATATAGTACTTAGCTTTACTAAGTTAGTTTAAAGTTTCTTAGATTAGTAGTATTAAGTATTAGTTTTTAATAGTAATAGTATTATCGCTTTAATAGTCTATATAGAATTAAAAGCCTTCTTTTAGTTTCTTAATAAAGATAATAAATAAAGTAATAAAGAACAAGCTAGCTTAGATAAAGCCTTTTAAGAGGTTATCTTTAAAGTATTTATATAATATAAGTAGCTTGTTCTAAGCTATACTATAGAGTAGCCTAAGGTTAGGTTATTTACCTTCTTTAAAGTTAATCTTATAATTATATAGCTATCTTTTAGGTAGCTAATCTAACTCTTATTATAAAAAGACTATAAGTAGATTATAATATTTAGTAGGTACCTTAGTAGCTAGATTAGTATAGGTCTTAAGAGTAAGAGCTTTATTAATATTAGTAATTAATACTATAATTATTTTATAGTCTTACTTCTTAGCTAGGTAAATAAGTAGTTTAGCTCTAATGTAGTATATGTCTAGGTTAGGTTAAGATAAGAGGTTAAGTTCTTCTTCTCTGTTAGGTCTTAAGGCAGGAGTCTCTAAGGACTCTTTAATAGGTTCTTTTAGTTAGTAATTTATCTTAAGTAACTAGTTGTCAGAATTTAATGAATCTTTTCGGTTATGATCGTGGATGAGAATTGATTGGATTTTTGTTGGTTCTGTTCTCTCTGCCTTTTAAACACACACCTGATACATCGGTGATACATACAGTAACCCCGCAAAAGTTTCCGCCACACTAGTCGCGACGCGTTCCCTCACAACATCTCCTTCTTAACTTTCAAGTATTATAACTATGCTACTACATCGCTAAATTTTATAAGAAATAGACTAAAATACGCGCAGAGGCCCTAATTTAATAGTCTAGCAGCGAGATTAAATTATTAGGATGCTGCATAGTAGTTCTATAGTTACTTAAGTTACTAACGCGTATAGCTAGAGTAAACGCGCTATACGCGACCTTAGGAAGAAATATTACTAAACAGGTATAACTGTAGATAAACCTCGCAGCGGCTAGCTACCTATACTATTACTTTATTAAAAGAAGATTATCTATTGTAAAGCACGTGCGCAGCTAAAAATTAAGTATAAAGAGCTAGCTAAAGTAGTAGTAGTTATAAATCTAGATAGTACCTCTTTAAAGCCGCCTAGCTCTAGCATAATATCCTAATACCTTAAAAGATAAGGCCTTACTAAATCTCCTTATATAAAGCGTCCTAAGCTCTATTACAGGGATGCGTTAAGGCGCCTTAAGTTCTATAAGGAGTACTCTTAATTCCTGTAGTATTAGCGTACGCTTAAGTTCTCTAATAAATACTTAGTTTAGAAAGGCTTAGGGTAAAACTAAGAGTAGGTTTTTTAAAATTTATAAGAGAAATAGAAGATAATAATACTCTAAACCTATAGCTATAGTAAAAAGGTATTATAAATAGTATAGGGTTTAATATAGTTAGATAAGCGTAAGTATGCCTAGAGAAGTCCTCTAGTTATAATAGAGCGTAATTTTAATACTCTAAAGTATAGGTACTCTGCTAAAAGTTATATTAAGGCCTTAACTAAAGGGCTTCTACTATCTTAGCGTTATTCTTAGCTTTTTATGCAGGATAACGCGCGCATATACACAGCTGCAGCAACGCGTAAGTTTCTGCGCAAGCACTACATTACTACTATTAAATAGCTAGCATACTTACCTAATCTTAACTTAATTAAGCACCTCTAGTAGTACCTAAAGAAGCGCATATATAAATTCTATCTATAATATAATAATTATAGCTAAGCTATAGAAGAGTAGGATAGCTTTTACAGTATATTAAAAGAGTGCTAGCAGCGTATACTAGCTAAGCTTATTAAGCGCCTTATCTTAAGTATACAATAACGAATTACTGCATGTACAAAGGCACGAGGATAGTAAACAAAATATTAAATATCTATATAACTCTTAACCTAAAAAAATAATTAATTATATAATATTTTAGCTAAGATATATGGTGTTAAAGTTTAGTGTACATGTGCTTGAGAGGGTGGCTCGTGCATGCGCGGCGGAAACTTTTGCGGGGTCACTGTAGGTGATACCGTCCACGATGCAGTATTCGTATACTTCAGTTTTTATGCCTCTTATCTGACACTAGTAGTTATATTAGTGTTAGATAGTTAGGTTTAGGCAAGTAGGCCTAGAGTAACTAGTGTAGGCTAGTATACTAGCTAAGGCTTTAGTCTTTAGTAGGTTTATGTTATAGTTCTTGCGTAGGCAGTGTTTAGTGCACTGTTAAGTGTTAAACTTTAGCTGTTTGTACTTATAATCTATACTAATCTTATGCTTATATTATGCAGAAACAGAGGCCTCAGCCAACTTCTCTCTTTTGATGGTAGCCTTGCGCGCAGTGGAAGCAACTAAGCATCTCGTGTTGGTTGAGATGGTGAGATGCGGGGGGAGGGGGAGGAGGTAACGAGGTAGACAAAGGTGGATAGGCAACGATGAATTGAATGATTGAGATTCTAGTAAAACAGGACTTGACAGTACAGCGTAGGTAATACTCAGTGGATTCGATGCCTCACAAGGAGGTCCTATCTATCTACCTTTATACCCGGATTTCCCGGCCAAGCCTATCCAATCCTAGCTAAGATGCCCTCGGTAACTACGTCACCAACTGCATCGGCACAATATATCTAAGATTAGACAAAGATTATATTATAACAGCTTATATGTATAATATATAGGTGCAGGTTTTCTATATAGTTTCTGTAGCGGAGAGTTAGATTAATAGTGTAAGAGACTTCTTTACTATTAAGTATAGTTCTAGTAAATCTAGTTAAGTATATAATATAAAGTAGCAGTATTTAATTTAGTATTAAGTTGCGTATAAGATCTCTATAGATATAACTAATACTAGTTACTCTAGTATTAATAAGAGCTTTTAGATTACTTTTTATAAAGCCTTATTAGATTAAGTAAAGTATAGTTATACTATATTTCTATAAGTCTTAATAAAGTATAGCTTAGAGTTTAGTAGAGATTTAGTAAGTATATAGTCTTAGGGAGTAACTTATTTTTAGGATAAGGCTTTTCTCTTATAAGAGTAGGAGCGAGCTGCTTTATATCTATAAGATTATCTTAAGCTACTAGTTAAGGCTAAAAATCTATGTCTCTAAGGACTTTTTAGTAACTATAGACTATAACTATTTATACGTAGTTAGAGTAAGAGAATAGAGTAGTAATAGGAGATATAATCTTTAGAGTCGCATCTAAAACAGTATTTTTTCTTAATCTATTTTTAATACTCTGCAGAACTAATAAGTGCGTAGTTATTAATATTAACCTCCATTTTTATTAGGTACTAATATTATTTAAGTTAAGATAGTAAGTAACGTAAGTTATTATTAGATAATATAATTAAGTTTACGTAATTATTTAGAGATAAAGAAATTAGTACACTAACTATAACTCTTCTTAAATTATTAGAAAGAGAGTAGCAGAGTTAATTAATTTAGGCTCTTTTATTTAAGTTAGTATTAGCTACTAGCTTTCTAAAATCTATAAAGTAGAATAAAAGGTTTTTCTTTCTCTATTTTAAGTTATCTAATTAGCTCTATATAGTAAGCTCTTAGTTTAAGTTTCTCTAAGTAGTATTAAGAAATCTAATAAGTTAATTTATAGTCATAATATCTTTATCTATAAGTAAGTTTACTAATATAGTAAAATTACGCTTAAGATAAGAGTATGCGTAGATTAGGTAAGCTTCTTTATTTCTAAATTAATTAGTGTTTCTTTTTAACTTATATTATAGTTTTATTAAGAAGAGTAAGAGGTTCTTCTTTATTCTATTAAATACAAGTAGGTTAGAGAGTTATTCTAATTTTAGCTTAATTATACGAGCTTTAGAAAGAGAAGTTTAAGTTATATGTAAAGTAAGAGTTATAGAAGAGGAGCTATTACTAGATAATATCTTTTTATTACCTAGTTAGCTCTTAGCTTTAGTTATTATAATAGCTAAAGTAGTATTAAACTTTATCTTAATTACTTTAAGCTCGTAGTATAGAGTTACTATTATTTTATAATAGCAGGCTTCTTACTTAGACAGGGAGGCCTATAAGGCTTTATTTCTAGCTTTTAATACTTTACTACTAGCTTTTAGTTGTTACAGCTATTATAGGATAAGCTAAAATTAGTTTATATTTCCCTAAGAGGCTATAGTAAAAGATATAATATAATATTATAAGAGGCTATAAGTAAGAGTTTTAATACTTAACTAATAGCTTAATTATTATACTATATATAATCTTAGGTATAATATAAGATATTATGTAAAGAAGAGAAGAGAATAGAAACTTAGGTGCAGAAGAATACTTAGGGGCTAGGCCTGTGCTCGAGCTCAGGCCTCGACAGGGCTAGCCAATTCAGGTGTTGCGGGAACCACGGTGGTTACCGTGACAGAAGGATTTAAGTGTTCTTAAAAACTGCGTGCATCAGGTGGGGACGTGCATCAGGTGGTGGAACACGTTAGTTGGCCGACTCGCTACATGTTTACGTTAATATATTTTGTCAATTTCAGTAATAATATTATTAAAAATTTTCAATGTGCTCTTTAAAGTATCTTTCTGACGACCAGCTTCTGAAGGTTGCCGAACCAACTACTCAATGTATTCTTGGTAATCATCAGATAAACTTTAATATTCATCATAGAGACAGAGGAAAAGGCTCAACAGGGGGAACAGGACCCATATAAGATTCTCCCAGTGCACCTTGGGTTTTGGCTCTATCGGCAACGACGACATGGCCATTTATTGCTGAAGCCGAATCTGAAGCCAGAAAAATCGCAATGTCCGCAATCTCATGTGGTTGTGAAACCTGGTTGTACGAATATTGTTCGCCCGCCTCCACGCCGCGGGCATCGATATATTTTTGATAAAACGATTTGCCTTCTTCTTCGCTCATGGTCATGGAAAAGGTCTCTCCTTTGACTACGGGCGCGGAGTTGGCGATGAGACTTGTTAGAACAGCGCCAGGCGCCACTCCGTTGACTCGGATGTTGCTCGCGGATAGGTTAACGGCACCGGAACGAACCAGACCGATTGCTGCACTTTTAGCAGTGGCTGAAATGGTATAGAGTCAGTTCATTGCAGAGCAGAAATTGGATATACTTGAGTGATATGAGAACTCACAGTAGCCTATATCTGCAAAACTACCCATTATGGCGGCAACCGATGCAGTGACAACGATTGAGCCCTGCGATCTTGGCTTGGCAGCTGATGTTACTGCCATCGCTTTGCTGGCGTACTTTACGGCATAGAACACACCGGTTGCCATGATGTCCATGGCTCGTTTGTAATCCGTCGTTTCGAAGTCATTGATATCTCTTTTGTACGCAATCAGTCGTCAGCTTGATCGCTTCTATGAGATGCTCACTTGACATTCGCAAATCCGGCATTTGCAAAGTACAGATCAAATCGACCATGCTTCTTTGTGATCTCTTTAATCAGCGCTATCGTGTCATCTTCAGACGAGACGTCTAAAACACACCCTTGAACTAGGCAATCGGGGTTAATTTTTTTCGCAGCCTCCTCTAATGAAGCGAAATTTCCAGAGTTCAAGTCACATGCATAGATTGCCTTTGCCCCTGCTGCAGCAGCCGCGAGAACAATAGACCGGCCGATTCCAAAGGCGGATCCTGCTCCAGTAACGAGCCCCACCCTGTCCTGGAGAAGCATCGACGAGAAGGAAAGAGTGGTCATTTCAAAGTAAAGTTTGGCCGACTGGTATTATTTTTGCAAATTGATGATTCGATGCCATAGACACATTCTTAAGTGAGATGGCCGGGGTCTGCGGAAGATGTAAATCCGAAAATACGGAAACTCGCCGGGCCAGTTACATGTATTAGGTATCAGGGTTGGTAATCATTCTCGGAAACAATGGTACATTAAGCAAAGTGCAAAAATCAAAGTACAATAGTATCGCAAAGCTATCTCACACTAAATTCACGCAGCATAGAAGATACAAAGTACTAAAAATAAACCAGCATATATTTTCCGCTATACACATAACGTGTTCCACTACCACACGCACGTCCCTACAGCTCGCACGCAAAAACCAATACAACTACTAAACTAAAGAAGGCTCTATAGCCACGTATAAAATATATTATTATAAGAATTTTTAGTAGTAAGCTTCTAGTACTATATATAATAGTTTTATAGTACTAGATTATATAAATAGCCTCTATAGTAGCTTAATTTATTACTCTTAATAAGAAGTAGGTACTATAGCGTCTTATATAATAATAGGCTCCTCTTTAACTACTACTGCCTCTTTAGCTCTACCTAGCTTAAAGATTTACTTCTTACCTTTTTTAGATATCTTTATATCTTGCTAGAGTTATTTCTAAATCTCTTTAGTAACTTTTACTTTTTCTTATTAAGCTACTTTTAAAGCTTTCTTACTATCTTACTTCTCTTTAGCTATAATCTTTATTTTTTACTTCTATTTAAGTAGTTTAGCTTTAGTAAGCTTCTTCTACTTATAGAGCTTTATAACTTTACTTTTTTAGTATTATAGCTACTACTTTATAGTATTCTTTTACCTCTAATATTTATAAGTAGCTTTAACTTTTAAAGGTAACTAGAATATAGTACTACTATTATACTATTAAAGTAACTTAAGAAGTAAGGCCTTACTATACTTATTATACTTCTACTTATTATTAAGAGCTTTTTTAAGCTATAAATTTTTATATTAAAGCAGAGTATTTTAAACTAAGATAGTGTTATGGGCGAAGAGGCCTAGCTAACGAGTGTGCATTTGTCCTATACTACAGAAGGAGAAAGATAGAGAAGAGGTTACAGGTATCCTTAGAGGATATATATATATGTTCGTACGAGTAAAGAGGGACGTGCTCCTCTAGCTACTAACTTGTACGAGCTTATAAGAAAAAGGGGCAGAGGAGATTAAGGAGTTCGTTCCCCGTGCGATAGTAGCGAAGCCTCTCTTACTTAAAGGGCGCAGCCCATTACAGATAGTATAAAGAGATTAGCTAAGCTTCTTTAACTTATTATTATAGATATTATCTATAGCTTACCTAAGTAGCTTCTTTATCTTTTTCTAATTACTTATACTTAGTATAGAGGAAGAGCTCTTACTTAATAAGGGCCTAAGATTACTACTTAGTACTACTTTAAATTATGTAAGGATAGCGTTAGGGTTAAAAGGCGAGAGCCCTGTAGCTTTAAAAGCTTTAAGGATAGCTTACTTAGTAAAGAATAAGCTCTAGGGTTAATAGAAGAGTTAACGTGTTTCACCTACCGTGCTTTACCCCGTTATGCACGGGACGGCGTTATGCACGGTCCGGAACACCACAACCAGCAACAACTTGAGGCTATTAAGCTTCACAACAAAGCTACTGTGCCGATGCACTTGGTGACGTAGTTACCGAGGGCATCTCAGCTAGGATTAGGTAGGCTTGGCCGGGAAATCCGGGTATAAAGGTAGATAGATAGGACCTCCTTGGGAGGCATCGAATCCACCAAGTATCGCCCACGCTGTACTGTCAAGTCCTGCTTCAACAGAGTCTCGATCATTCAATTCACCGTTGCCTATCCACCCTTGTCTACCTCGTTACCCGTCCCCGCACCTCACCATCTCAACCAACACGAGATGCTCAGTTGCTTCCACTGCGCGCAAGGCTACCATCAAAAGGGAGAAGTTGGCTGAGGCCTCTGTTCCTGCACAAATTGGCGAAGCCCAAGGGGCCAAATTTCATCAACTTCTTGGTGCAACCTCGAGATCCCCTAAGCCGCTGCCATTGGAAAACAACAGAAAGGGGTAAAAACGACCCTAAGACTAATCTGGATAGGTAATTTTTAAGCTTTATGTGAGGCTTACTAGTAGCCTTTTATTTAAGATACGCATAACAGTATGCATAAAAAGGGCATATAGTCAGTTATTAGTTATCAGCCAGTTATCAGCAATCAAGCAAGCAAGAAATCAGTTATCAGACAGGAACCAACGAAGGATCGAAGCCGTCAAGTTCAAGTTCAAGGTATTAAGTATTAAGGAGAAAAACGCCGAGTCCTATGGACAATTAATCAAACAAAACACAAAACACAAAACACCCAGCAAACTAAGAATCTAAGTTTAAATGTCAACTAGCAAGTCAACCTACGAGGAATTTCCATCTGAACTCAGTTACTACAGAGAAACTCCACAAATAGCTATCGAGACATCGGACGAGGAGGAGCACTCGCCAGCCACCCTTACGCCTGCGCCTGAGCGAGCTAGCAATAACAAGACAAAAGACATCGAGACCCCGAGTCAAACGAGAAAAGAACAGACAATGGACATGCCAACTGCCCCGAACATGAGCAGGAGAAACGTGTTGCTGCCTATGAGGCACGGCACTGGCCCAGTGTTCAACGGAACTAACGCGACCAAGTTCCTTAAGAGCTATAATCGCCGCGCAGAAAACGGAGGTCTTAATCAAGAGGAGAGACTCCGCGTGCTTCCCGACTTCTGCGACGACGAATGTAGTGACTTTATTGAAAGATCCCTTGAGTTTAAAGGGAGAGATTGGGAAGGCCTTCAAGAGCTTATCAAGGAATACTGGAAAGATGAGGATGAAAGTGCCAAAATAGGAACACGTGCGTACCTTGAGGATTACATCACTCAATCAGCGCTACAGTTCCCTGGCTTGCCTAGCTATTACGCCAACTTCCTTATTCATGCAGAAGCCTGCATTGAGTCAGGAAACATATCTGAGAAAGAAAAAGGCTACCTATTCTACCGAGGCCTGCCTGCCAAGGACAGAAAAGACGTACTTATCAGGATGCCTGACAGCCCGGAAGGACGGCGGTTGGAAACCTACCACATAGAAAGCATCTATAAGTTTATGAGGAAGATATACCAGCAAAAGGAGGAATTAAAGGAGGTAGCCGCTGCGGAACAACGACTGCTCAGTCAACATGACACTATCCTGCGCAAAACCTCCTCCTTGGCTTTGGAAGAGGCAAGAAAGGTAGTTGAAAAGAAGAAAGGGCCTCAACCACCTAAGGTCGACGACGAAGTAATGGATCTTGTACAAGCCTTTAAAGACGTTAGAATTAACGTTACTGAGTTGACTGAGGTTATGAACTAAAACAAAGCTATTGCGAAAGCCCTCCAGTCTCCCGCGAATTACGTATACTTCCTTAATCATGTGGTATAACAACAAGCACTATCGCAACCACGCCAACGGATGTATTATGATTGAAACGATGGAAGTTATGTGACTAATGTACCTCCAAACGTTGATCAGAGACAAGGCTCTACGTGGGTACAAGGGCGAGAACGACGCCTCACATGCAATATGTGTGGCTCAGCAGCTCATCTGGTTCGAGATTGCGATGCATACCGCGAGCTTATCTCGTTAGGCTGGGTATCTACTTTCTTTATAAAGGAAGATAACCGCAGGATCTATTATTTTGGACCATCGTATAAAAAGCTTGGAGAAATCACTGGGTCTATTCCGCTAAGCTTTCAGCTTGACTGGCTGAAAAAGAAGGTCACGGAATTCTTTAAAGTACCTGAGGATGTGCTAGACCAGCCAGCTTCAGTAGTGAGACTAGATATGTTTGGAGGAACAGACTCACGCGCAGGGGTGAGGAACCTAGGACGAAGTCAATAACAAGAGAACCCAGCAGCTAACAGCGTTACGGAAATCCTAGGCGCAGGAACTAAGATGGATGTAGAAGATGAGTTTCGCAACTTCCAGGAAAATCGCATGCTTAACTAGTAACATCACGGCTCAGTCATGAGCCTCGATTACGTGGACAGTGACGATATTATTATGGGGGCGTTTCCTGAGGACCTCCCAGAAACTGCGGAAGTCTGTGCAGCTAGTCAAAAAGTAACACTGAGCAAAGATAAAACTCTAGAACGAGTTCGCTAAGGCGAGGTACGAAAGCCTGCGCAGCCACAAAAGATTTTGGCTAGACAACTACCAGGGAACTGAAATAAAGAGCCAAGCTAATTTATAGAGAAAGGGCCGACTGCTTTAGCCACGCCTACTTTAAGACAAAGATACGAGGGCGATGAGATTATGCACGATATAGGATCCGCGGGCGTGCCTGTCATAACGCCGCATAGAGGAGTAACAATCACTGCCAAGCCGCCACCCCATCAGATACTAGATTACCTTAAGCCACCTGTTAATTACGCGTTTTAAGGCAAAGAAAAGAAGGTTCAATTCTAAGAGACTCACGATAAAGAACAAAGGCTGGAAATCTACTAACCATCCAGGATTGCATCAGCTATCTTGAAGCAAGAAGTACGAGGATTGACTATGGGAGACTTACTTAGGCAGAATGATATCAAAGGCCAGGTTGGAAAGCTCCTTTAGGAAGAAGAAGGAACTGAGAAACGTCCTGTGGAAGTAAACGCGATGGTTTTGGTAAGCCAGCCAATTAGGAGCCGCCCCGGGTGCGCTAAGCTTGACCCGGGAAGCTCTGTGATTGGCCAGAACTATCTGAACCCTGATATACGCGAGGAACCTGAACCCCAGGTATTGAAATGCAACGTGATCGCAACCGTACACAACGCGCAGCAGCAACATATTGTTGATGGTGAATCTGACACCTGGATTAATGGGGATGAGGTTACGGCGAAGAGGGCAGCCACGCAGGAAAGGCTTGGAGGAATGAAACTGATGCATTGCGACCTTTCTGTTTGTTGGGCATCGTTCAACGGGAACGCCGTTAAATGCCTCATCGACACAGGTTCGTAAATGAACCTCTTGAGATTAAGTGCGGCACGAGCCTTAAGCATCGTCTACGAGGCCATGGAGCAACGCCCTGGACAGATGAATGGGATCATGAGTGCAACGGGAGATACTGACGCCTTCATTGGCACGGCTTGGGACGTCCCAGTCAAAGTAGGGGAGGTCGTTACGAGGACGCACTTCCGAATAATAGCTAATCTAACGAGGTCAGCCATCCTTGGTAATCCCTGGTGTTCCACGGCAAGGTTGGCTATCCAGTATAACGTGTATGGTCGGGTCACGTGTCGAATAATCTCCGAGGATGGAACGAGGAACGCGGTCTTCCTGGCATCAGATCCGACGCCCTTTCACCCAAGTACGGTAGTGGTAGATTCTGATGACTCGGAAAACTAGATGCGAGCGCACAGATGGGGGAAGTGCGTTCGCATACCGATATTGACACCCTAGAAAACAAGGATATCAGCGACATCGCTCGAGCTAAGCATTACTAGGAAGTCCATCTCATTGACGATAAGTTAGATTTCGGAGACTTTTCGCACTTGTTCACTATACGAGACAGAAGCAAGTTACAAGCACGAAAGGACCATGCTGCGTTACAACTTATCTCGTCGAACGCGACAGCTAGTCCAGAAGTAAGCCTCGAAAGTATTATGTGCGAACTAAACCGCCAAACTCAGAGCCAGCGAAGACGGTGGTTGCAAGTCAATACGATGTACAAGAAGGTGGCAGACAAAGTAAGGCCAATTGATGAGCCGCGCCCCCTAGAACCAATGGAATTCGGAAGGGAAGACTGGCTAGAAATCGCAGTTGAGAACTAGTTGCTTCGCTTAAGCCTGAAGGGACCTAGCCCGGGACCTTCTGATCATCTCTTCGAACAACGATATGCGGATTTTCCACGAGGGTCTTGCCTCACTTCTGAACGAATAAATTAACTGAAGCTTGGATCCCTGCGGGCCTGAGAAAAGCAGTTGATGCTAGATATGTTGATGAATCGAGAAGCAGCAATAGCCTTTACCTTTACTGAATTAGGAAGGATCAGCGAAGACGTGTGCCCGCTATACAAGATAAAGACGATACCTTATAAAGTATGGCAGGTTAAGTCTTTTCCTGTGCTAAGAGGGATTGAGGAAGAGGCAGTAGCGATGTTTTGAGAAAGAATTGACCGAGGAACCCTTGAATGGTGTGATAGTTAGTATAGGAACCCGTGGTTCCTGGTTGCTAAGAAAGACAAGAAGTACTGGCTTATTAACAACGCGGTTTATATGAATAAGGTTTTAATACGGGATGCGAATCTCCTACTAACAGCTGACGAATTCTCAGAACGATTTGCTGGATGCAAGATCCTCTCTCTTATGGATCTGTTTTCAGGATATGATTAAATCACACTTCACCCTGACAGTAGAGACATGACTGCATTCCAGACGCCAATCGGGTTGTTAAGATCATGCACGATGGTTTAAGGAGCCACGAACTTAGTCGGTGCTTTTCAGCGGATAATGATGAAAATCCTGATTAGATATTGGCCTCACACTGCGCCATTCCTAGATGATATCACGTGTGGTGGCTCAAAATTAACGTACAATGACGAAGAAGCATTGCTAGGAGTTCGAAGATACGTGCTGGAACATATCTAACAGCTAGACCGGGTACTTGCTGACATTGAAAGAGCTGGGGCTACAGTCTTAGGAACAAAGTGTTACTGGGGAATGGACAGGCTAGGTGTCGTCGGATATGAAGTAGGTACTGAAGGAAGGCACCCAGATTACCAGAAAGTGGCTAAGATTTAAGAATGGCCTGAATGCAGGAACGTGAAGGAAGTGCGGATGTTCCTTGGAATATGTGTCTATTATCGTATCTGGGTACCAAGTTTCGCCATTCGAGCAAAACCATTGTTCACCCTCTTACGAAACGAAACAGAATGGGTATGGGAATCGCCGCAACAAGAAGCAATGCGGGATCTAAAAGACAAAATTACTAATGCGCCTGCATTAGCTAGCCCGGATTATAAATGTGGGCGGAGATTCTACCTTGGGGTTGATGGAAGCAAAGAAGGTGCAGGAGCTGTACTTGAACAGGAAGGTGAGGATGGGAAGCGTCATCCTTGTTGGTTTGAAAGTGTGATGTGGTCACGAGCTGAAAGTTAGTGGCATTCAACTAAGCTTGAATGTAGGGCGGTGCTTTGGGCACTAAAGAAATTCGGAACTTGGCTATATGGGCAGAACTTCACAATTGAGACGGACGCGCAGACGTTGATCGCGCAGCTGAACCGATCATCAGCTGAGACGCCAGGATCTGTCATGAATAGATGGATGGCCGCGATTCTTATGTGGGAATTCGACATTAAGCACGTGCCTGGCAAAAAGCACGTGGTAGCTGACGCATTATCGCGGTACCTAAAACCTGACGGATGGGAACCACCAGATCAGACGGAGGATGATTTAGAGGAATACGTTGAATACCTAATCAGCGCGATGGATGAGGCGCCACCTATTTAAGGACGGGCCTTAAAGAACGAATACTCGAACACTTTAGAGGAAATCGCCCAATTCCTCCTATCACTGAAACTTCTACCAAATCTTACAAGGAAGGAACTTTGGGCATGGAAAAAGAAAGCCATGAACTTCTTTGTTAGAGATGGCTATCTATTCAGAAAAATGTCACGAAACATTGCAGTCCGCAGGGTAGTTGATGACCCTGACTTACGAGCAGCAGCTATAAGCGACATCCATAAAGTCATCGGATATTGAGGCGTTACAGGCGTGTACAGCATGATGGCACAAAGGTATTGGTGGAAAAGCATGTACGGCGACGTCAAGCTTCAAATATCAGCCTGTGAAGAATGCTAACTAAGATCTTCTAAGCGCATGGTGGACATGCTCACTAACACCTATAGTTACGCGCTGTGGGAAACAATCGCAATTGACGTGGTCTACATGCCGGAGCAAAACGGAAAGAGATTTCTAGTCCTCGCCAGGGAATACCTATCTGGATGGGTTGAAGGTCGCGCAATCCCTAATAACAAGTCCTTAACTATTGCGAAGTTTATCTACGAAGAAATTATTTGCAGGTGGAGTATGACGAGGAAATTGATGGTAGATGGAGGACCCGATTTTGCTAAAGTCGTCGTAGCCCTCGCCAAGATATACAAGATCAGGCGCGTCTAATCATCAGCCCATAACCCTTAAGCGATGGGCAAAGTTGAAGGAGGTTACAAACTAATTGTGAATGCGCTTGCTAAGTTACTAGGATTATGGGTTACGAATCTCCTGGCTGTGTTGTTGGCGGACAGGATATCAATCCAGGAACAAACTGGGTATTCAGCCTTCCAACTTATCACTGGATAAAACCCAGTCCTGCCAATTGAGCTGGCCTTGCTAACCTGGCAGACACTTCCCTTCCGCCAAATCTATGATAAAGAACATCTTCTTGCAGTACGAGTAATGCAGATCGACCTTAGAGACCAGCTTGTCGAAGAGGCAGTCGTGAAAACTGAGCGAATGCGTGCGGCGAAAAAGGAATACTGGGACGATCACAAAGAAATCGAACGACGAGAGATGAAGGATGGAGACTTGGTCCTGCTATGGGATTCGATACGTGAGATCGACATGTCTAGGTTAAGAAAACTGACTACGAGATGGTTAGGTCCATATCGAATCTCAGAAGCATTTGAGGATCAAGGTACCTATAGACTCGAAGACCTTGACGGATTAAGGTTCGCCCACACCACGCTAGGTCATCGTTTGAAGCCATTCATCCAGAGAGACCCGTCGAATATAGCCGCCGAAGACCGAGGAAGAATAAAATTATGGGAACTATCGTTATGGGATGAGGTACACCTCTTTTAAGAACCACTGGCTCAGTTTGACCAGTCTCAAGATGAACCAGGCAATGACGAGCCTGAAGTGGAGGGAGGTCGCCTGCGAAACCTTGAATCCAGAAAATTAGTCAATCGAGACCCAGTCATAATATTAGATGCAGTGACCCACCTAAACTACACATCAGTCTAAGTTATACCAAGGAGGTTGACAACGACAGAGAAAGAGGCGTATTCTAAAGAATTCATGGATTCTGAATCTGACACGACGTCCGAAGACGAACTATTGTAGGCCAAGGGACGGCCAAAAGTCTCTAAGTGAGGGAGGGGAAGGCAATATGAGTAAGTAAAATTGCCTTACATATTTACGATACAATAGGAAACAAACAGGCGGCAAGCTGTCGTGAATGTGAATTTTAGATGCCCGGCGTAGGTGTTGGCCAATCAGGATCCGCCCCGGGTGCGACTAGCGTGACCCGGGAAACCCTGTGATTGGCTGACGCGCCAACTTCACGTTTGCGCCCACTAACAACGAAACAAACAGTTAAAAAGCGACGAAAATTACCTGTCGCAATTGGTGTAGGTAAAGGTGAGGTTAAGAAACAATGTACAGCAACGAAAGGATAAAAAACCCCGCCTGCGAAGCTTGTTACTTCCCTTTTTTAACAATCAATATCTTGCTAGCAGCCAACTATCAACCTTTGCCAGACGCTGCTATATTTCACAAACCAGTTTAACTAAGCAAACAATTATGAGCGGTTCTAGGAGGGACCCACTAGGCACCCCACCTCGACGATCTGTCGTGCTAAAACTCCTACTGCCGCCTCAGACTCCAGGCTTATCAGATAAGTTAGCAACTCACTTGAACATATCTGACCAGCCTCGATCGACGCAGCAAATCACGCGTGTGCCTGATCGCGGCATCAATTTCCAGAATTACGGACAATACGTCGTACCTTGGAAGGGCAGGACCACGTTCAAAGACTTCTACGAGGAACTGGTCAAGCAACCATCGCACGTTCAGAAACACATGGTAACTGAGTGGATGATCTCTTGCAGCTCATACGTCGACGAACTCCTTGACCTAGTTGGTGCGGCTGCTCAGGCATTCAAGAACAACGCGGCCCTCATGGCTGAATTCGGAGGTGTGCACCAGTTTGACGCCCAGTTTCCTATAGTCAAAGATGTCAAGGACTATCAAGCCAAGCGAGGCAACGAGTTGCGATCAGCCACAAGCTACCTCAAGAGCTCACACAAGCCTCTTTTCGATCAGGTTATCAGTGTACACATGAGTTCGGTCATATACAGCCATTCGGGCGTCACTGACCTCGTATTCCTCCTGCGACGAGTCGAGATTACAGACCTCGCGCCGTACCTTAACACGGAACTCATCCTACGACTCCAAGATCCGAAAAGGCGTCAAGACAAGTTCGTGAACGTAACTGATATCAGCAACACGAAAGTAACCTTGCGAACAATTCCTGCCCATGTGACTCGATCGTGGGATGACAAGAACTTGAGGGCGTCAGCCACCAAGAACGGGGTTCAAAAAGGTGACACGGACGTTCATACTCGTACGCGCGAGAATGACAATAAGCACCTATTCTAGAAAGGAGTACTGAAATGGTTTAGGAAGCTTAAACACTCAAGCAAGACGCGCACCAATGTAGTCACGAAGGACGATCAATGGCTCATCGAACAAGGACTCCAGATACATGCGTGCGGGCTCATCGTCCCTCAGATTCGCGCTATTAAAGTCGCGAGATCAAGCAGGCGATCAAGTCAGTCCTCCCGTCAAGGCAGTCCAGGAGTACAGTTACCCATTAAGCATCAGCGACTCCGAAGTAGGTCGCGATCTATAGGGAGCCATCAGCATTCACAGCACGCGTCTATTGATGAGATCGTCCAGTCCCCTCAACTTGCTTCTCGTCCAGAGGCGGAACTGATCCAATTAAACAACATCAGGGCAACCTTAAGAAAAGATGTCGCATATCTAGGTAACCGATCACGATCAATGCCGTTGGCCCCAGGACCAATTAGCTCAAGGCAAACTCGCGCAGCTACTCAATTTAGAGACAGCCAAGCAGGGACGCTTAAAGCGCTTAACGTGAACCTAGATATCCTGGAAAGTATTAAAGGACAAGAAGATTCTATCGTTCCAGCTTTCGCCCCGCACACTTCTTGCAGGTGCAAGAATAAGGAATCTGTCATAGCCAAGATGCTTTCGCAAATAAAGCTGCACAGGAAGGTTAAGATCCAGAAGCAGTTCAAGCTCCTAGAGGAATGGTACCGCGAAACTGTCAACTACAGTCAACTGTTGGATAAGCGAGGCAACCGCGTACCTAATCCTGATCGTGTCTGTTACTTTCACTCCACCCATATCGCATCTCATGTAGGGGTGTTCCATCACGGCATGAACCACCGTCAGATCCAGGAAGTCTTGCTTATCCTGTACCTCCGCAAAGACAAGATTAGAGAATATCGAGCTGACCCGGTTATGTAAGTCCTTTTCACAAAGTCGCACTAAGGTAGCCGCACCCATGAGGATCTCAAGAGCTACCGATATAGGCCTGTTCAGACTGTACCTAACATTGACTGGGAAGCATTTATAGAGACGATGAAGCTTCAACCTTTGATTAACGAATTCAAACGAACAGGGAGCATCGTCCGCGACGTCTTCAGCTGGATCTGGAAGGACAAGGAACTAGTTAAAATTATTGATGAAAGCTTCAAGATGTACGACTACTATACTCGCCGGATTGGTGGCAAAGATAACCTTGGTTGGGGACGTATGATGTATCACTCGTTGCCGCAGCAGCTGGTCCGCGGAGATCTTGAATATTACCTGATCTATGCGGCTATTCGAAGGGAGCCTTACCTTATCTCGTACCCATACTACGCCAAATATGCGAAACCAGGTGACAAGACTTACTTCCGCCACGTTGATCTTAACATTGCTCAGGCAGTTTACTCTGGACGCGGAGTAGACATGATTTAAGGCAGTGTCTCTTTTAATAATGAGGACGAACATAACTGCACTGAGATGTTGCTAGGCTTCTATAATATTATTGATGGTTACTAAGAATGGCGCGAGAACTCAGGTCAAGATAATGGTACAGGGCCAATCGAATCGTGGAGTGATGCTACACACTTCCTACAGGAACTGAGGGAGAAGTGGCCTAACGTACAATGGACAAAGCAGCCATGCAAACGAGGTGAGGTAAGGATTTCGGATCCACGCCTGCCTCATGGCTTAACTGGACTATCTACTATTGAACGACGAACTGTGCTGCCTTGGTACGTGAAAGTCAACAACGACATGGAAACTATGGAGGTTCCCGAGATGGGCAGCTACCAATCGATTATGACTGCTCATTAGCATCTTACTGAGGCCCTATGCACGCCCTCTGGTTACCTAAATAAATACGGAGGTATTAAATGGCCTTTCCTAGGAGCTACGCAACCCATTTACAGTCATCCTATCTCACGAGCAGTAGGTGGCCTTGTTAGGTGGGATGACCCTGTTGTTTGAGACGCTATGCACGATATCTTCGACCCAGACATGAGTACCTACGAAGATATTATAGCAGAAATCTAAGCCAGCCGAAAAGAGACTGTAAGGATGGTAAAACGTCACTGGGAGATTATCAAGATGTACGAAGAGGCTGCGTATCGATCAGACGGTGATATTCCTTCTCGGTCCTACTTCTTTAACAAAGGAAAGCACCTAGCTTAGACGAGTGAATGGTACGTTTACGATGGAGAGGTTAATAAGGATACGGCCTTGTCGCAACTCCTTGACGAATTGAGCCAGGAGGAACGAGCTTGGCCTGATGCGCTCAACCGACGAACGGCGTCTCCAAGCGTTCGTCGCCCTCATAGTAGAACCTTGTTAGCAGGTTTGCTATCGAGCCCGTTGAGTTCGCCCGTGAGCATGTCGCCGCCAACTCCTCGTCCTACTAGGCTTCCTGTCACCCACGACGAGCTTTATGAGGACCTACCGCCAACGACTAGGCCTGCTGGGAAGTCAACTCGGCAGCCAGGAAGGAGCGAGGGAAGTGAGGGGACTCGGCGCAGCCAGCGGATTCAGAGCCAAAAGGTTAAGCGAATCCAAGAGACAGAGGATGAGGAGTAGGAGATATAAGGAGATGAGGCGTAGGTTGGGGGACAGTCTGAGATCTCTTTCCTTCGTGGTCATTTGTATTCTATCTTGGGTTGAGTCGACCTTTTTCCTTTGTTATTTTCTTTCATTTTACCTCTCATGATAGGATGCTGAGCTTTATGGGGCAAAGCTCTTAAGTGGGGGAGGTATGTGCCGATGCACTTGGTGACGTAGTTACCGAGGGCATCTCAGCTAGGATTAGGTAGGCTTGGCCGGGAAATCCGGGTATAAAGGTAGATAGATAGGACCTCCTTGGGAGGCATCGAATCCACCAAGTATCGCCCACGCTGTACTGTCAAGTCCTGCTTCAACAGAGTCTCGATCATTCAATTCACCGTTGCCTATCCACCCTTGTCTACCTCGTTACCCGTCCCCGCACCTCACCATCTCAACCAACACGAGATGCTCAGTTGCTTCCACTGCGCGCAAGGCTACCATCAAAAGGGAGAAGTTGGCTGAGGCCTCTGTTCCTGCACACTACTATCGCGATTTTTTTTAGTGGAGCAATCTATAGTGCTAATAAATATCTATAGCTAATAGTATTTGATCAGAAGTTTGATTTTCCGGCCGCTGCGTGACTTAATAGCTGATGCGCCTGGTTAAGCACCCGACAGCTCCTCGCCACCATGAGGCCTCACAACATCCTTTTTTCTAGAAACAGACCTTGCAGCAGTTTTAAGACTGCTCTTCTTTCCTTTTTGGGACAATCTGAGAGTTTGTTTGAGTCGTTTTGCAGCCCTGCGAGCAGCCTGCCTGGCAGCTTGATTAGCAGCTTGAGCAGCTCTCTGCTTCTCCCTTGATAACCTGGCCTCAGCCCTGGCTGCACGCCTTAATGCAAGCTCAGTAGCCTTAATTTGCCTTTGCTGTTCACGATCTTTTTTAGCCTCAAGCTTTTGGTGTTAACGTTGCTCCTCCTTAAGTGTTCTAGCTGCCTAGCGATCACGTGCCTTCTTAACTTTCCTAGGTGACTAGAATACAGCACCACTATAATAGTCCTTATCTCGCTGTAATTAGAGAACCTTACCTAGCTTTCTGCGCTCTCTCTTATAGATAAGAGCGCCTCTTATAGCTGTTACTTTATGCTTAAGGATAGACTTTTTCGTGCAGATGTAGTAAAAGATCTAGCTAAGCTTTCTAGCTCTTTTATCCTCGCGATTTATAACAACCTAGCGCACTAGAGCCTCTAGTTCTCTCTAATTCTTAGCACTTAGCTTAGAGGACTTACTATTACTTATAGTATCCTAGATAGCTTACTTAGTATTAAACCTTCTAAGAATAACCTTAGGATTAAATAGTAATAGGCTAGTTACCTTAAAAGCCTTAAGGATAGCCTCTTCTTTAAATAAGGCCTTCTAGGCTGCCTTAAAAAAGGGGTAGAAGTCTCTTTTACTAATAGAAACTAGCCCCTAGCTCTCCTCTATAAAACGTAAGATCACCTAAGAGTACGCAGTTAAGAGAGGCTTAAACATACCTACGTTAAGAGGCTGTAAGCTATAAGTTAAATAAGGAGGATAGATAGCTAGGAGGATCTTATTTTAGTTACAGAAAGTAATAAAATCTATAGTAATATGTTAGCGGGCAGCAGGCATGAGGAACTAGGTTGATTACTATCAAATGAGACACAAGGGAACTATATACCCTGTGAATGCTTATATAACAGAGCACGTGAGAAGCTAACCGTGTTAGCTAACATAATATAAGATCTATAGCTATTAAGGATAAGTAATTAATAGGAGGATTAAGCTTTTACCTTTATGTTGTAATTAAACACCTGTTTTAGCTATGCTAGGCCTATATTATTGTTAGTCTATCCTAAGGTTAATAAGGTAAAGTAAGCTATATGCTCCTTAGGATTAAAGCCTTGCAGCTAGGTGTCTTAAAGCGAGGATAAGTCTGATTAAAAGATTAAGGCAGGATCTAGAGATAATCTATCTGCGCATATACAGGCTATTAACGTTATCTACTCTCTATTACTATCCTAGATAGTAGCCTTACGTTTTATCTTATAGTATAGCCTCTTACTAAACACCCTCTTTAACCTGCTTACTACTCCTAAAAAGAACCCCTTTTTATCTATATTTTAGGTATGTTAAGGCTTAACGCTGTATTACTTTATCTTATTACCTATAAGGTTAAAATAGAGGCTATACTTAGTAAAGGAATTAGCTTTATACTAGTTATTATCTATACTAGCTGCAAATTAAGAGATAAGATAGATGCTATGCCGCCTAATAAAGCGATTAACCTAGTAAATACTAATAGCTTTATTAGCTATCTGTAAAGTAAAATTTTATATTAGAGCCCTATTTAGTAGTAGGCCTCGCTAAGTAAGCTAGATTATATATTATATAAGCTCCTTTTCTTACTGTAGATAGAGATTTTGTTAATTCTGTTAAGGTTTCAATCCTTTCAGGTTACTAGACGCAGTTGAAAGGGTTCAATTCTTCCAAGTTACTAGACGCAGGTGAAAGGTAACTCTTACCTCTTACCTTTTACCTAGCTAGATAACTGGATCGGGACTAGCCTGCTCTAGCTTATGTATATAGGCAGCACCTCTCCCCCGAAGGTGAGAGGTATCTGCTATTTTGTCTATTTCCTTTTAAATTGAGTTTCTTCAACTAAGACTGTCCTAACTGTGCGTGTTAACTGCCTTACAAATTCTAAGATTTAGTGTTCTAAGTGTTGCACACACCTTAGTGCCTCCGTGACAGCGTTAAGCGCTTAACGCTATGAGTAGCCGCTACCTAAGTGTAATTAATTAGTTCTCCTGGCTCCAAGGCATTAATAGCTGCAAGCGCATCCTCGATTAAGCCCATATTGGTTGAGATACGTAGGGTTGAGAAATTCGCGTTGATGTTCGGGACCGTGCATAACGCCGTCCCGTGCATACCGTGGTTTACCCCGTTGTGCACAGGACGGCGTTATGCACGCATTTCCTCACCAAAATTCCATAAAACCACCTACTTTTAAAGCTTAATATCTTTTTAACAGGCACTTTAAATAAAAAACTTCTAATATATTTTTTATATATATTATATAGGAGATTAATATTATATCTTTAGATTTTTAAAATTACTTAGATATACTTTTTTCTAAATTTTTCTCTAAAAATAGTAATTAGCTATAAAAATTTCTAATAAGCTAAAAGTTTTAAAGCTTAATAGTATTTTCTAATTTTAAATAAAAAATTAAAAAAAGCTAGTAATTCTTTAGTTATAGCTAAATATATATTTTTATACTTTCTTAAAATATACTTTCTAGAATAACTTAAGAACTAGATAATTTTTAAGAAAACTAATTTAAGATTTTATTATTATATAAAAGTCTAAAACTTTTAGCTTATTAGAAATCTTTATAGCTAATTACTATTTTAAGAGAAAAATTTAGATAAAAGTATATCTAAGTAATTTTAAAAATCTAAAGATATACTATTAATCTCCTATATAATATATATAAAAAATATATTAGAAGTTTTTTATTTAAAGTGCCTGTTAAAAAGATATTAAGCTTTAAAAGTAGGTAGTTTTGTAGAATTTTGGTGAGGAAATGCGTGCATAACGCCGTCCTGTGCATAACGGGGTAAACCACGGTACCGAGGCTCAACTCGTAACGTGCCGCACCACCTAGTGCACGCGACCACCTAGTGCACGCGCGCTAGGAAAACCACACTATCTCTATCTTTTTATTTATTATAGCTATGCTTATAAAGCTTTAATATATATATTTACTATATATACACTATTAATTAAAGAAAAAATTATAAATTTTAAGCTTATATTTATAAAGCTATCTACCTTTTAAATTTTAGACTAAAAAGACTAGTTTCTTTAATAACTTTTTAAATAAGAAATCTATTTAAATAAAATATAGAATATAGAATTACAATATACTATATTATTATAAATAAAAATTATAGATTATAATAGTATAAGCTAAAGAAGTTATATAACTTTAAAAATAGCTTTTATAGAAAAAAAGGAAAGTATAGTATAATTTTATTATATACGCTAATAAAATAACTTTTTTAATTAAAAAACTATTACATATAATAAGAGATTAAAAATATAGTATTTTACTTTAGTAAAATATAATATTACTATAATTATATAAAATTTTATTAAAAAATTAAAGAAAAACTTAAATCTATAATATAATATAAGAAATATAAAATTTTATACTTAAAGCTTTTTATAATAACTTTAAATTATATAAGATACTTATATTCTAAGTTTTAGAAGAATACTTAACTAAATACTATAAGTATTATAAAAATAAAGAAAAAATACCTATAAAAATATAGTTTTTTAAGACTTTTAGCTATACCTTAATAGCTAAAGCTTAATAACTTTAAATATAAGCTTTAGATATATATATCTATAATAAATATACTTAAATTTTAAATTAATTATTATTTTCTTAGTATATTATAGAATTTTAAGTTTTTCTTTAATTTTCTAATAAAATTTTATATAATTATAGTAATATTATATATTACTAAAATAAAATACTGTAGTTTTAATCTCTTATTATATATAATAGTTTTTAAATTAAAAAAGTTATTTTATTAGCTTAAATAATAAAATTATACTATACATTCTTTTCTTTCTATAAAAGCTATTTTTAAAGTTATATAACTTCTTTAGCTTATACTATTATAACCTATAATTTTTATTTATAATAATATAGTATATTATAATTCTATATTCTATATTTGTTGCAAACAACGCGCTGTGACCTGGGGTACGGTAGGCTCACGTGCGCGCTGACGTAGGAGCTTACCCTGGAGAGATACGTCTTTTGTGTGCATTCAAGGGCGCGCTCACGTGCAAGCTGATGGGCAAGCTCACGCAGGAGACACCAGACTCACGTACGCGCTCGCGCACGCGTACACGCTGCTCACGCTCCTACCGTATAATGGCCCCTGTAATAGACCGTGCTCAGCTCTCCTTTATATAGCTGGCTCTCCTAAAGCCTCCTAGATAAAACAGTAGTCTATCTTATAGATTACATACTAAAATAAGAAAGTTTTAGCTTATTTAGAATTTCTATAAATAGCTTATATAAAAAGCTAAATTTTACTAGTATTTAAAAAAAGCTGCTTATATAATTTAACTAGATAAATTTAAAATTCTAAAGTTAATTTTGAAAATATTCTCATTAAGAAATTTAAAAAAGTAGATAATTCTAATTAGTAGTTAAGTAGATATTAATCTCTAAAGTTAGTCTATTTTGCAGAATTTAGGTGTAAAAAGTGTTGCGTTACGTGGGGTGTTTCGTTACGGGGTGAACCTCGGTAAATCTAACGTGTCCCACAAGCGAGCGCCGCGCACAAGCGAGCGCCGCACCCCACCAAGTTTGAGCACCTCTACCAGCGTACTGCTCAACCATAAGTTTAAGTACTCTATAGATATTAATATGCAAGCTTAAGTAGCACCTATAGTACCGTTTTTACAGATGCGCGAGTTATGCCTAGTCTCTCTGCACCTTTTATAGCGCGATAGAGCACGGCTGCTAAGGCCTGATTGCTCCCTACTTTGACGCATTTCACGCCTAATCTATTAATCAGCCTCTTATTAAGTAACTATATCCTCTCTAACTCCTTTTATTAAGACTCCTTACTTCTAAATCTACTTTCTCTTGCGCTGCTTTTACTAAGTTACTGCCTTATTAGCCTTCTTAAGGCTATTAATCCTACCCTCTATTAGCTTAGCTCTATATGCCCCTACTATAGCCCCCTTTATAAACTAATTAAGCGCCTTAATAATTAAGGCTAGTAATAAGCTCTTATGCTGTTAAACGCGATCGCTAATTAGAGTCAATTGAGCCTTAAACTCACGTGGGTTCCTTGGTGTTTGAGGCTCCCAGAGAGCTCCTTACTGAGCTCCTTGCTGGGCTCCTTACTCAGCTCCTTGCTTAGCTCCTATCTGAGCTCCTAGTTGAGCTCCTAATTGAGCTCCTAGCTGAGCTCCTAATTGAGCTCCTAGCTAAGCTCCTAGCTGAGCTCCTTCCCGAGCTCCTAACTGAGCTGCTGGTAATAGCGTACGCAGCTGGACATCTAGCCTTAACAAGACAACGTCTAGCTGGAGAGGAACAAGGCCTGCTCCTCGAAATGCTGAGCGTATATTAACTGCAGTGAAAGCTTAATCAAATGCTGCTTTAAAGGCAGGCAGAAATTCAAGCTTAGTAATGTGGTTGATGTGGGCCTTAATTAAGCTCTCTATCTGGAGGCTGTACGCCTTCTTAAGAGGAGAGAAGCAGCTAACGTTAAGAGGCTGCAGCAGATAAGATGAGTGTGGTGGCATGCAGAGGGTATAGATGGCCAATTTATGCCAACCAGACCTCTACCACGCGTTGATAGCAGCTCATTAGCTATATCACGTATAGCTGCGTACGTAGGCAGAAATCCACGCTGATCTAGATTAAGTATATAATTAACTATCACCTCCTCTTCTAGCTAGGTAAGCTTCCTTAAGTTAGGCTGGCAATCGCGTCAAGTGGTAGTCCCAGCGCGTCAGCGACGGATTGTTCTTTTAGACACGTTAAAGATTGCTGCAGTAGGCTAGTTGCCACTAATTTAATGCGCATGAATAGCTAAGATAGCAAGCTGGATATCTGCTTCGTTTGAAGGCATTTGAAGAGCGTGGCGTTGAGCTATTGTACGTTGAGATGAGAGAGGTGCTCAAACTTGGTGGGGTGCGGCGCTCGCTTGTGCGCGGCGCTCGCTTGTGGGACACGTTAGTTTACTACAGAAACTATTAAGACTCTTAAGATTCTTAGTAAAAGTTAAAATAGAGAAATAACCTAGGTTATTACTTTATAACTCCTCTTTACTCCTCTTTACTTCTCTTTACTCCTCTTACCTCTTGCTTATAAATCTAATTTATAAGCTTAAAAGGATATTTTATCTTTTATTAGTTAGTTATAGTTTAGCTTAGTAATCTTATTTTATGTCTATAAAAGTAGGGCTTACCTCTACTTTTATTCTGTACCTAGCAACAATAAAATATATTTTATTATTACTTCTTAATCCTTATTAACGTTACGCTTCTTACTTATATATTATATAAGCAGAATTACTAACGTGTTCTACTACTTAGTGGGCAACACCAGTTAGTGGGCCACCTCATCAACACTAACGCGCTTGCCCACACAATAACTTAAATAGCCACGCAACAACAGCCTCTAGTAGCTCAAAAGGAGGGCTAAGTCCTTCTTACGTCTTAGGCAATTAATTTGTAATAAATTAAAAGTGTGCGCAGGGCTGCGCACCTGTTTAGTAACCCTTAAATAACGCTATAACAGCGCCTTAAAGGCTATTAGCCTTAACCTACTACTAACGCATAAAAACGTAAGCTAACGCCTACTAAGGAATAGAGCCTTATTTAATAGATACTAGAGCTTAATTAATAAGGCTTTCTACTTTATATTATTAATGTACGTTAGATAAGAGACGCTCTTCTTACTATACGAGGCTAGTAGCCTCCTCTACCTTCTGTTAGTAAAAACTAGGTCCCTTATTTTATTAAGGCTTAATTAGAGCTTTAAATAGAATAGAACTATAAATTCTACTTATAGCGCGTAAAATATAAAGATCTTATAAAGATAAATAGCTAGTATAGCTTTATAAGGGATATAATTTAGACGTATAAGATATTAGATAAGAACACGTATAACTTTAATAAAACTACGTTTATAATAGGTATTACCTTATTATTAAAAGTTATTACTAGCTCTAATACTATTAGATAAGTAACTATTATATAGCTTAGTAACTATAACTAGATAATAATAATTAAGTATATAAGCACTATAGGCTTTATACTACCTTCCTTTATTATTTTTAAGAGTAAGGTCTTCTAGGTATTATAGTATAGTCCTAAGCTTAAGCTACCTAGTAACTAGAGTATTAGTATAAGTAATAATAGATAGATAAATAATAACCTTAGCTTTACTTAGTTAAAGTATTTTAACGTCCTTATAGCCTTACGTATAATTAGAGGATATTACTTTTTTATACTAGATAGCTATAGTAGCTACGTAATACCTATATTTAATACTTACTGCGTAGAGAGGAATATTATTACTCTCTATATACCTCTTTATACGTCTTCTAAGCTATAGCATCTTAATATTAGTTATATCTTACTTTTTAAGATAGTATATAAATAAGTAATAGATAGGCTTACGCGCTAATAGGTGTAGTTTATTAATAAAGATATATTTCTCTATATATATCTACGTATACGTATAACTATTTTCTTAGCTTTAAATATCTTTAGAGGCTTTTAGGTAATAAGCTTAGTCTTATTTTACTTTAAACGTGTCTTATTAATATTAATAGTTATCTATATACTATCTCCTCTATAAATAGTACCTATAGCTAAGGCTATTTAGATAATAAAAATACCTTATACTACTAATTAACTTAATTAATAGGCCTACCTTATATATAAGCTCTTTTAATATTAATTATAGAGCTCCTTAAGTAAAGCTCTTACTTAGCTTATTAAAGGCTATTAGCTAGCTATAAACTTAGCTATAATCTTAGTAGAAAAAAATAGTAAACTTTATACCTTAAACACGCGTTTATAATATAGGAAGGATAAATAGTAGTAATATATTATAGCTAGAGGTGCCTTATAAGTTAAGGTAGGTTACGCGTTAGCTATAGCTACTAAAATAGTCTTAAACTTAAGAGTAGAGGAGGAGGCTTCTTAGCCTTAGTAATAAGTCCTACTAACCTATACTAAATACAGAACTTAAAGTTATAATTAGACTTTGTGTAGATAAAGATAGAGAGTAATACTACTATATTTACTTGTAAATTTACTGCGTGGTTGTCGCGTTTTCGTGCGTTTGTATCCGCCTGTTTTGATGAGGTGGCCCACTGACTGGTGTTGCCCACTGAGTAGTGGAACACGTTGACTATACAGTCACATGAAAAAAGTTTCTTCCGCTAAGCGATTTTACACCAAAACGACTACTTTTTATACTAAAATTACTCGCTATCTACATATTTAATCCTTTTAAAAGTAATAATATTAATAAAACTTTACTAAAACTTTAGTTTAGTTAAGAGTAAAAATAAAAATAAAATTCTTTAATTATATAATATATCTTTAAAGATAAGAAAAATTAATTTTCCTTAAATTTGTATGTAAAAAGCGACTGTTTCTGCTTTTTTTCTACCTTTTTTTATAAATAACTATACATACTACGCTTATAAGTATATATTCTAATATTTATAATTTTAAATAAAATAATAAGATATTATCTATGTTGATTTTTAATTTTAATATAATTTATTAAAAATCTAGGAAGTTAGGGTTATCTTATAATTAATAACTTTTTGGTGTAGTTTGGTGGGGAAAAAACTTGGCGGAAGAAACTTTATTCATGTGACTGTACCGAGGTGGACGGCGTAACGAGCCAGACGGCGTAACGAGCCACTTTTCCCTAGTAAATCTGCCAAAATCCTATCTCTATTTCTATTTTTCTAGCTTCTTTTAATATATAAAAAGAAGAAGTCTTAATATTAAAAATATATTTTAAAAGTAGCTTTATAATCTAGTTAATTATAATATTAAAAATAAATTATTTAAAAAATATACTAATTTTTAATAATAATAAATAATATATTTTATAAAAATTTTTTAAGATAGCTTTAAAGCTTATATTATAGATTCTTAGATTTAAATAACTAAATAAATATATAATTTATTTATAATCTTATACTATATTTAATAAAGTTACATAGAAACTTTTATTAAGAGAAAAGTTTATATAAGTATATTATTATAGATAATCTATATATTTACCTAGCTATTTAAAACTAAGAATCTATAATATAAGCTTTACAGCTATCTTAAAAAAATTTTTATAAAATATATTATTTATTAACGTCAAGCACCACCGAACCTACCACCCCACCGAACCCACCGAAAATGCTTGGCGCTACTAACTTAGCTCATTCATTATTAGAACTATCACTATCAACAAGACTAGCTGTGCAATAAGTGCTTGCCTCTAACTCTTCTGAATTATCTGGACGGTTTCTACACGTTATTTTGTTGTAGCTAGTTTCTCTACAGTTCCCACAGCGCCGAGCAGCTCGTTGAGGCCCTACTTAATCGTGCCTATATACGCGCCTTTTTTACTAGATTATTACTTAATAATCTAGTAATACTTAATTCTGCTCTAGCCCTATACTCTAATATACCTCCCTTCTAGATCTGCTTCCTTTTACGCAATTTCTGTGCAGTTTACACTACTAATTACTCTTTAAGCTCCTTAATACAGGAAGCTTAAAGGTTAAACTAAACTAACAGACTATTACTGCCTCTAATAAGCTGCTTATACGCCTCCTAAGCTATACTAAGTAACTAAGTAAATTTACTTAATACTAGCTTTAATTAAGAGCTAAATTTAAACGAATTACTTAGAGTCTTTAATTACTATAGCGTCTCTAGTAGTAGGGCTTAAGGCGGGGTATAGATACGTATATTAAGGCGATTAATTACTTAATTAGGGTTTATAGGAATAAGTCCTAACACCTTAAAGGCTGCTTTATAGTTAGCCTCTGTAAAAACACGTTTATATACGTCTTTAAAGGCTAGTAAGAAGCCTTCCTTACTAATATAGAAGACGCGCTTCTATACTAAGTCTCTAACGTGTTAATTATATATGCGCTTTAGAGGAGAGAAATAAACTATATTAAGTAGCTAAAGGATATATAATAAGTATAATAGTATATAAAGCGTAAAGATCTTATTATTAAAGTAGTATTACTTAAAATCCTAGCTCTAGTAGCTCTTATAGCCGTCTAAAAGGAGGAGCCTATATACCTCTACTATACGCTCCTTTATATACTTATTAAAGTACTTTAACTACTTAAGGCTAAGTACGTTATTTATCTAGCTATTATTAGAGACTAAGACCTTCTAATTACGCAGGATATCTACCTCCTTATACTACGCTAAAAGGTAAACTTTCCCTTTAAGGATAAGAAAAGGTAAGGTAGAGTACCTAGTAGCGTAGATACTTATAATAGCTATAACTTACTCTTAATTACTTACCTAGATAAGCTTAAGCTATATACGCCTTTTAGAACTAGTAATAACTTTTAATAAGCTAGTAATTCCTATTTAAAAGCTAGTCTTATTAAAGTTATATATATTATCTAGGTAGACGCTATACTACTCTATTATATCTTAAACGCGTATAAACTACGCGTTTATCTCTTTAGGATCTTCCTTTAGTATCCTCTAACAGTCCTTTACTTAATTAAAAGCTATTTTAAGCTTCTCTATACGCGCTATAAATCTCTTAGTCTAATTCTTACCTACCTTCTTTACGCCCTGCGCCCCTAGTATATAATCTACTATATCTACTACCTCTAATAGTGTAGGTAGAAAGCCTCTTATATTAAGATTAAGAATATACTTAATAATTAAGTATTCTTTAGTAGTAGTAAGGATACAGCTATTAGGTAGTATTTTAAGTTAAAATAGTACCCCGCGGGCGCGTTTAGTAAGAGTTAAGCGCTTTATATTAAAGGCTTTAGTAGTAGCTATATAGGATTTAAATTAGCTAAGATTATAACTTTAAAGAGTAAGCTGGAGTCTCCCTTTATATTAAACTAAAATCGTGTTATATTGCTTAGCTATTACGCGTTAATAAGTTATGTAGTAGTCTTGGCAGATTTCGGTGGGTTCGGTGGGGTGGTAGGTTCGGTGGTGCTTAACGTTATTATTAAAAATTAGTATATTTTTTAAATAATTTATTTTTAATATTATAACTAACTAGATTTATAAAGCTACTTTTAAAATATATTTTTAATATTAAGACTTTTTCTTTTTATCTATTAAAAGAAGCTAGAAAAATAGAAATAGAGATAAGATTTTGGCAGATTTACTAGGGAAAAGTGGCTCGTTACGCCGTCTGGCTCGTTACGCCGTCCAGCTCGGTATAATATAACATAATTCTTACCTACATGCCTGCCTCTGTGCCTCTTTGACAGCGTTAACCGATCGCAACCAAATTTTTTTGCATAATCTGAATAACGGAAACATTCGCCTATCCTCAAGGAATTTAAGGCGTAAATTGCAGCCTCAATATTCACCATTTTGGTGAAGTTATCGCGTGTTGAAGATTGGAGGGTAGATGGGTGCGTATTCCTAGCCCTCAGATGATTTCCACTTGGCATTAGACTGACTGTATGATCTCAATGGATTCTCTTTGGGTTCGAACTATAGTCCGCTTTGATGAAAATATTGCAAGATACATTGTTACTGCCACTAAAGAGAGCCGAGTAAAATCTAGCTATTTATCTTGTAGTTGAACCAAGCACCCACCTCCGAAATTGTTCTGACAGCCTCCGGTGCACGCCCAGCCATGAAATGGTACACATGCTGCATTTCAGGGCATACCTCCAGCTTGACTTCAACACCAGCCTGCTTAGCTCGGTCGGCCAGTCTTGTGGCATCACTCAAGAGCACTTCGTGCCCGCCGGCCGAGATGTACAAAGGAGGGAAGCCCTGGAAATCTCCATAGAGCGGGTTCGCTAACGGATCCTTTGGCGACGAGTCACCAAGGTACATTTTACTGACAATAGCAAGCATTCCCGGCGGTGTAAGTGCATCTTTCTCCGCATTGGTTACTAAAGACTCTCCTGTGCACTCCATGTCTAGCCAAGGTGAAAAGGATGCAATAGCGGCCGGGAGCGGGCTGTTCTTCGTCTTGAGTTTGAGGGCCAGCGCCACAGCCAGATTTCCTCCTGCAGAATCTCCTGCGAAGCCAATATTTTGGGGCTTGAAGCTTTTCTTATTAATAAGCCATTCGAATGTCTCCGTTGCATCTTCGAGGCCCCTAGGAAATGGATGTTCTGGCGCCTGGCTGTAATCGGGCACAAGAATAGGACTCCTGGTGGCTTTGGCCAGATGTCCTGCCAGCTTGCGATGACTGGAGGGCGAGCCAGCAAAGCCACCTCCACCGTGCAAGTACAGTATTGCAGAGTTCGATGATGCACTTATCGGCTTGCACCATATAGCAGGTCGATTAGTGCCCGGACACTGAACTTCTTCGTATGTTACTTCGCTTGGCTCAGAAGCTGGTTCGTGTAGGGATTCCAAAAGTGCCCGCTGTTCATCAATACCCATGGTAGGGTTAGCCATCATCCGTTCTTGCATACTCGTATAGAGATTGAAAAGAACCTGTGATTCCTTGGACGCCATGTCGTTGTCCTGGATATTCGAAAACTTTGGTCAAGCCTTAACGCTCAGTGCATGTAAATATGTGAGCACAGCACCTCAGTATCGCTATCTGAACAATCAAAATTGGTTCCATGCATTAGGATTCGTCCGCAGCTCGACCTTAAACCCCATATTGCAGTCATCCCTCGTTGTGCAAAAAAATGAGAAACCATGGGAGGCGGAAAACCGGCATGGCCGTTGTGAATAAATTCATCAGCCAGCTCGGCCGAGACTCCCGAGTCCACTAAATCGGTAGACAGAAACATGTACCGATCCGCAAAGGCAATTCGGGAAATATCTAAAACATCTCTTACTGACGGCTAATTATCTACTGAGGTCGGAATCGGAAAACACCACAAAAACTTTCCGATAAACCCGTGCAAGTGGCCGGCCCTAGGTACAGACTACTTCCCCTTCAGTCAAACAACAAATCAAGCTCTCGGAACAGCTTTGGCATCAGAGTTTCTGAAACAAATGGCATCCCAAGTCGCAATTATTACTGGAGCAGGTAAGAATGATCATCTGGAGCGTAGACTCGGTCATACTGAAATCAAAACAGCTTCGGGGATTGGACTTGCCGTTACCGTAGAACTTGTTCAGAAAGGTTGGAACGTAGTTATATCCGATGTAAATTTCGAAGCTGGCAATGCGCTCGCAGAAAGACTTGGTAGCCATGTCTTGTTCGTAGGCGCAGACGTGACTAGCTACAGCCAGCAAGCCAAGCTATTCCGCGAAGCATGGGAAAAATGGGGCCGAATAGATCTTGGTACGATGTTCCCTGGATTGTTTACTGCGCTGAAACTGTTTACCGGAGCTGGAATTGGAGCAAAAGCTAATAACAAATGCAGTCCATGCGAATGCTGTACGTCGACCAATTTCAGTACTGGCCAACTGTGAGAACGTTTTTTGACAGCACCAACTAGGGAATTTCGGATCGCATCGACTTCTTTGCCCCCAGGGAAGGAACAAAAGATGGAGCGCCACTGCAACCGGACTCCCTCGTGGTCGATATTAACCTGTATGGTCCTATTTGGACTTCTTACCTTGCACTTCACTACTTCAGAAAGAATGGCGCTAGCGGGAAAAAGAAACTACTCATCACGGCAAGCTCAGCTGGTCTCTATCCTATAGGGGAGGCAATATTGTACACCGCAGCAAAGCACGGTGTAAGTAGGACCGAATATTCAGGGACTATGCTGATTCCTTCAAGGCAGTGGGCTTGACTCGAGCACTAGGGAGACGGGTAGCCAAAGAGAAATTGAACGCGACTGTAAATTGCCTGTGCCCGGGCATGGTGCCTACCAACATTGTCAGCCCAGAGATGATTAAGGCATTCCCGCAGGAAATGATAACACCACTGTCTGTTGTGGTCAAGGCAGTGAGTATGGTGATTTCCGACGAGTCTCTCAATGGGGCGGCAATCGAGTGTAACGGCCAGGATATACAGGTTCGTGAGCCTTCATCTTTCTTGAATTCGGCTGCTAGATTTACAGGTGGTGGAGGGTACCAAGATGTGATTGATCCAGATGATTTCATAAAGTATAGCGAGAGGAAGGGAAGGTCTACATTGGTCTGAAGAGACATCTGGTTGAGTGAACATATGAATGAGACGCTTATGGCACTTCTCTACGATGTTTTGCATTATTGGTATAAAACATGAAATCTTAAGAAAACTAATCAATCCCTCTCTCCTCCGTTTTGGAAGACATGCAATTTGACCGTGAAATCATTCTAACGCCTGATGTTCCTAGTTTTAAGTCGGTAGAAACCTTCTCTTGGTTTGGACGAATATTGGTTTTTCTTGATCATATTAGTGCAAATTCGATTTTAGATTACCTCCTTATGGGCGTCCGAGACAGTAACGTCATCTCCCGAAGTGTTAGTCGAGTTTTCCTGAACCATCCTCCTCACTGGATTTATGCCTTTGATAATACTACCACTAGCTTCAATTGGACGTTCGCATTCCTCATCCGTAGTATCAATCGCTCTTAAAAGTGCCCAAACGTTCAAAGCCGTGCCATTCCCGATTGAAGCAGCGCCAGTCCAGAATGTAAACCCTCCGTTCCAAGCAAAAGCTCCGCTGTAGACGCAATGCATGCCCAGAGCACCCCAGAATCCGAAGGGCCAGATAGTGCTAAACCATGCAAACCAATGTGGGAATAGCGGCCGGGGTCGCTTATCCATTATGATGGCATACGAAAAGGCGAACTTGCAGGTGATGAATGTAACGAATGGCATGACGGTCAAAAACCAAGCCGCATCATTCAACAGAGAGATGAGCTCAGCGCTACGAGTTTCGAGTCGATACGACGCTAGACAAAATGCGAGAGACGGTAGTGTCACAGTGTATGTGGAGATGCCGCCGGCGATGGATTGAGTGCTTGTCATAGAATGCGTTACTCCTGGAATCCGCGCCATCTGCGCTGAGATGACGGCAATGTACAACGGGTAGAAGCAGCCCACAAACTGCATCAACGCTGCGCCACCCTTGATGCCAGACTCATGTTTGCGGTAGTGTCCCAGGACTTCCTCTGGCGTTCGCGAAGGAGGAAGGGGTGGTAAGAAGGCACCGGCTGGGAAGAGCAAGAAGAAGAATCCAAGACCAATGGGCCCAGACCAAACGCAGAGCTTGTCGTAGAACTTCTGGGATTCTCTGGTGCGGCGCACTGCTTCGGCATCGCTGCTCTTTCTGCCTGCAATGTGGTGTTCAAAGTCGCCATTATTGGCATTATCGCGAGAGTGGCCGCTGCCCATTGAAACAATGGCCAATGATGAACCTAGAGGAAAGTTAGGCAACAAAACAGTAATAGCTATCGCCTGATTCAATGTGGGGAAATGTTAATACTTATGCATTGACCTAGGCTTCACTTGTGTTACAATCTTCCCGGAAAACCGGTAAAATACATCATTGCTTGTGAATACATCTGCGCCTAGATATTGTTTGCCAATCTTTCCTTGTGATACACTCGCGGCCGCAGTCTTCGAACACGCTGGGACTTGTAAATACGGCTATACCAGCCGACCGAGTATTGTTCTCCGAGAATCTGATAGAAGCAATGAATACACAGGCTCGATGTTCAAGGGTGTAGAGTTGATAAGATTTGACAATTTTATCTAGGTGCAAGTTACTGTGACAGTATTATCCTCCATAATACTGCGCGGGTCTCGGTAGGCACACTGCCGAGAAGAGCCGGAGACGGCCGGACTCGAACTATACCTCCCTCAACCACCCACTACCCCAATTCTCTTACCTGTAGTACTCAGCCAGAGCTAATGGTCGAGCCATGACGCTCGATGCAAAAGAGATTGCGAAGCACAACTCGCGGCAATCCTGCTGGGTCATCATCTCGGGCCAAGTCTACGATGTGACGGATTTCTTGGATGAGCATCCCGGCGGGGCGAATGTCATCTTGCGATATGGGGGGAAGGTGAGTTGGCTAAGCTCCGGTGTTTTAAGAATTGCGAATATCTGTTGATGGCTTACAATGTGGGTAGGATGCAACCGAAGAATACGACCCAATTCACCCTCCTGGGACGATTGAGAAGGGACTGGCACCTGGTAGCCCACCTACGAAGACGATAAACGATTCGAAGATATACTGATATATCCATGCAGAAAAACATCTAGGAGGGGTTGACCCGGCCACAATGGAGTCAGTCATACCTCAAAACCATAGCAGGAAACCTACATCCACATCCCCAGAAGAAACATCATCTCCCTCACCAATGCCTCTATCCGTCTGCCAAAACCTTGACGATCTCAAAGCCGTCGCGCGCCAGAAACTATCCAGGAAAGCATGGATATACTACGACTCAGCAGCGGACTCTCTTGCTTCGCAAGTAAACAACCGCAAGGACTGGACTCTTGTGACGTTCCGCCCGCGCATCATGCGCAACGTAGCACAAATATCGATGCATCGACGGTTCCTTGGCCACGACAATAGCCTGCCATTCTTTATAGCGCCTGCGGCCATGGCAAAACTTGGTCACCCCGATGGCGAACTGTGTCTTGCGAGGGGCGCTGCGAGATCTAACATCACCTATTGCGCAAGCACATACTCGTCCGTCGCCCACGACGAACTTGCAACATGTCTGCGCGAGGAACGCAAGAACGGTGCCCTAGCGTTCCAACTGTACGTCCCGAAAGTGAAGACTGAAGGTAGGAAACTTGTTGCTATAGCACGTAAGTTGGGATTCAAGGCCCTTGTCATCACCGTGGATACGGCTGTTGTAGGTAAGCGAGAAGAAGACGAACGATACAAAGCCGAGCTCGAGTGGATGGAAAATGGAGGTGTTGAAATCCTGCGCACTCCTGACCTAGATGCGAACACTGAAGCACCGATTCTACGCGGGTATCATTCTTCTACACTCGTTTGGGAAGATCTCGCTTGGATAAGGCAGGAATGGGGCGAGGATACCGGGCCCGTGTATCTCAAAGGCATCCAATCTGCTGAAGATGCAAAGCGAGCGTTGCAGATGGGCTTAGATGGCATATATCTGAGCAATCACGGTGGACGTCAATTAGACTTTGCACCGACAAGTCTGCGCACGCTTTTAGAGATTCGAAGGTTTTGTCCACAAGTCCTTAGAAGCATGGAGGTTCTTGTTGATGGGGGTGTCACGAGAGGTACGGATATCGTCAAAGCATTGTGTCTTGGTGCAACTGCAGTAGGATTGGGTAGAGCGTTCATGTATGCTCTTAGTGCGTATGGCACTGATGGAGTTATAAGGACAATACAACGTAAGTAGTGGTAATTCTATCACACTTGTTGTTCATGGCTATTAACATTAATTTAGTCTTGAGCGAGGAGATTGAGACTACGTTACGACTCCTGGGCATTACCAGCTTGGATCAGTTGCATGAGAAACATGTCAATGCTGTGGCGTTAGAGGGGGAAGTTTTGGCAGCCATAGACGATGATGAGGATACGGCACTGCAAAAGCCAAAATTGTAGATTGCTTTCCCTCTAGTTTCCATGTATGCTTAATCGAATCTAATGGACAATGTGTGATACTAATAGCTCATCTATTTTTCAATCTAATATTAATCACGCCTCTACGCTCCTCTTTCTACATTCTAAAAGATGGCAACCGCATTAGCATAACTTCCAACGCCCCCTGTAATCGCGTGAATAAGAATCTTACTAGTGACCAAGCAGCATCTTGGAAAAAGTAGCAAATACATACCTGCAACATTCATCGGCACACTGTTAAAAAAAAATTCATACCGATTATACCTCTTACACATGTCCGCCAGCCTTTCTAAATCCCACATCTCACCAATTGGAACCCCCCACAGCGGAAGCAACCACGTATGCAAAGGACTCGGTCCAGTTGGCCACGCCTCGAACGCAGGATTGTCGCCCGCAACAACACTGAAGTACGAGTCGTGCAGGAAATCAACCATGTCCTCAGCTTGATCTATGCCGACAAAGTTATGCGCGTAGTTTTTGACCTGACCAAGCGCCTTTCGTGCGGCGTCGTCCATGCGATTGTATGCGTCGACCCAGCCGGTGCGGATGATGAGAATGTCGCCGGTGCAAAAGTCGACGTTTTGTGCTCGTGCGCAGGCGCGTATGTCGGCGACGGTGATTTTGTGCGTGGTGTTTGGGTCATATCTCTTTTTGGAGTAGCTCCAGAAATCTATTAGGACTCCTCTGCCGGCTGGGCGAGAAGCAAGACGAGAAGAGTCAGCTTGGGACGCGATATGTGGTCATGGGTGGAACTAACCAATGCCGTGTTCAACCCATGCCTGTAGGCCGATTCGTGTGGAGGTTTCAATGTCGTTTTGGGTTGCCTGATGGATTTGATTAAGCGGCTGCTTAGATTCCCCTAGGCTCAAGAGTGTCTTATACTCACGCCATTGTAGAAGACGTACTTGTCGCCTACTTTTGCGCTCACCTAGACCCTTTTAGCGAAAAAAAATAAGGAGATGCGTAAATGGGTGTTCTACGTACATGTCGGAAGCCGTCCCACTGTTTTGTCCTTAAGTTAGACTGCAGACGATATTTATAGTAACCATATTATGCACTGGCAAACATACCTGCGAGCCGCTTTGAGTGTTAGAGGTAATAATATCATCATTTCCTGCAGGACCAAGGCTTTTAACAGTATGTTTGAAGGATTCTCGTCCGAAAGCCGGTGGATCAGGAAGATGGGCTTCCCAGCTGAAGCAGTCAGGTGTTAATATCGTACAAGCTAGAGGTCTGAATTAATTTGAGCATACTTGAGGCTAACCACTTCCCCGGTCGAGATGAGTTTGACAGCTTTCGCGACGCGGGCAGGTGTCAGCAGATTCAGGCGCCCCAGCTTAAGTCGACAGCAGTCAGTAGATGGACTGGATTTGAAAAGAAAGAAGGTGAATATGGATGTATCACATGCTATTACAGACCTCGTCGTCCTTCCCCCAAAACCAGGCGGCTCCTATTGGAGCACCATCAATGGGAGGTAGCTCTGAGCGTCGAGGCTGCACATCAGAATCCTTGTTGAATTTCATTGGGGCGTGAGAATTATGCAATAGCGTTTGGCTCTGGCGACGGCTGGTCCAGACATGGTCATTTGGGGTGCCCCTACGGCACATAGAGCAGTGATGCGGAAAAGCGGCTGAATGTAGCCGGCCATGCCGGGGTGGCTGCCGCACGGACTTGCGGGGCCAACAATGCAGAGAGCAGAGATCAAAAGACGGCTGGGTTCAGAGTGTGTCATCTTGCTTTCCTCGTATCACTGTCGCGGTCCTGATTATGGCCCACCTGCATATCATATGTAGACGACCAAGAGGGCTACTACATACAATCTGACTAGAGAGTGTGTAACAGTCAACAATCTCAGGGATTCTTCCTGGCCTTTAGTGCACATGTGTGTATTCGTATGTACCATTTGACCTTGCTCGATGCGGCATAACCTCCACGCCCATCCGCCCTTGACCAGCCACAAGTGTGCATGAAAGCTCCCATCCTGTCTTGGCCTACAACCCACATCCCTTTAGTCCTTTCATGGATGCTCGCAAGCTTGCGGAGAAGCCTGTCAAAGTCCTACCTCCGCTTGACCAGGGAGCTCCACCGCCCACCGTGATAACACCCTACCCCAGATTTTCATCCCACTGGTATCAACTCCATGCCCACGCCCGCCAGACACAGCGCATTTAATGTGGCCATCACAGGTACCACAAGATGCGACGGAAACAACACTCCAACATGCCGCCCCAGGACAGCTCGGTAGGAAGCCGAGGCGTCGGGCGCAATGGCACTCGCGCTTCCATGGCCTGCATTAGCTGCAGACAGCGCAAAATCAAGGTTCGCGAACGCCAGAACAAGACAATTCTCATTCAATTCCATTCCATTCATTGCCCCGCTCGAGGGCAGGCGACGCGTTCATCAACACCATGGTCCATGATTGCTGATTGGGATGGCACAGTGTGATGTGCAAAACAAACCCCCCGGCGCACCTTGTTCCAAATGCCACAATGCCCAACTACCATGTGCTATTGAGCCTGGAGGCGACCGTAGAAGGTATGTTCAAAAAAAGGCCGCATGTCTGTTATCCACGATTGCACGTACTTTTCTCCCTCGCCCCAATCCTTGACCTACAACATGACTTCATCATGGTGACGATGCCCCTTGTGGTGCAGATGTCGCACAGACAACACATCCGAGTCCTTATCGTCACTTCGCGGAAGAATGCAAGCCCTCGAGGATATGCTGCTAAAAGAACGCGGCCGCGGCCGCCAGTCTCGCAACGACTACATTCACTCTTCCAACACAGAGGATGAACAAGATACCGAGTCGCAAAATCTGTCTGGCGCAGATGTACCGTCTCCAGCGGAAGAGCGCCCTTCTATCAGCACTTCATCAGCAACAGCTTCATCCCTATCGGTGGACGTTGCTACTGCCATGCTCGACCTCCAACGGAACGATACCATAGCCATGCCTATCTCAGACAGACGATCTAACTACAAAACACAAGCTGCCCCTTTCCGCTATGAGCATATGCCCATTGACGAACTAGTTACAATACCAACTCCACCCTCCCCTGGCACCACAAACACCAATAGTGACCGGAACACAACCAACACAGCCAACAACGACAACGACAACCCCAGTAATGCGCACCAAATCAACGGTAATAGCAATCACAATGCCTTGAGCCATCCTCCTCAGTGCAGTGCAAACAACGACAATGGTGAAAGCTACCGCCCAGATTCCCACATCTTTGATATTGGCTCCTACCATGTTGGAGACCAACACATGTCCGATGCTGGGCTGCCCTTTGTGCCACCGCCAAATACGGATCCCGCCCTCCACATGGACCACATGAGCTCGTCAATGCGATTAAGCAGTCAGCATTCACAGCATCCTTCAACCGACGTCACTCAACTCCACAAAATGCCTACTCAAGGCGTGGACCAGTCCTATGATCCAAGTGCCAGGGCAGCCACCTTGACTCCATGCAACGACACAGACAGTACAGCCGACACTGATGACAGACGCTTCTATGGTCCGACGTCTCAGCCATATTTGCATTCGGTACATGAAGAGTTCCCACTTTCCGTTACAGATGAGCTCGAAGAGGAAATCTCACTAGACATTGACTCGCTGCAGGTTCGTCGCCTGCTCTTTCAAAACTACTGGTCCATGCACGCCTTGGCCGCTAGAGTCATCGTGGATGAGAAACAGTTCATGGAGGATCGAGCCATGGGCAAGAGGTCGCCGTACTATTCTGCATTTCTGGAGAACGCTTTGCTGGCGTGTGCAACGCGGACGAGCACTTCCAGCTCGATGCGTGAGTTGGGCCAGCGATTTCTGGAGCGGGCAAAGGCAGAGGTGATGTTTGAGCTCGAGCATCTCAATGTTGCGTCCATGCAGGGATTTCTACTGCTCAGTGACTATGAGGCTACGAGGGGTCGTGACAGGTTGGGTTGGATGTACTGTGGTGAGTGTCTCAAGAATGAAATGTCCCAATGGCATCAAGCCTGTTTTGTTTTCTTGACTAAATCCTTTGGCATAGGCATGGCCTGTCGGTCCCTTTATGACCTCGGGCTTCACCAGAACAAGAGGGAAAGTCGGCCCGGCTCGGTTGATATGGCTGGCAGACATCTAGTCTTTCTCACCTCATTTGTTTATGACCAGCTCTGGAGTCTCTACCTTGGTCGACCAAGCTCCATATCACCGCGATTTGTTCATGCAGCTCGACGTGCTACAAGACACGTAGCCGCCTCGGAAGAAATGGACGCGTGGGTTTCGCTCTGCACGCAAATCGCAAAGGTCACCGAAGCGCTCAATTCGTCGCCCTGGCCTGACGCCATGGCGTACGATGGGCGATTATCTGAATTGGGCACGCAGCTTGAGCATTGCTTCGACCAGCTCCCCAAACGACTACGATACGAAGAGGGTAACGCCGTGGACCTGGAAGACTGTGCATATAGTCTCAACATCCAATACTGCGGTCTTCGTATTGTTCTCCACCGCAACTGCATTCGGCTGCGGCAAGAGCGACGCAGTGAATTCGAGACGTCCCAAGGCGGTCATCGCACGGAGCAGGAACACACACGTCGGCAAGCCCTCTCGGCGCAAATCGTTCACCAAAACGCCGTCCGCGTGGCAAAACTAATACGAACGTACAAGCAAATCTACGGGGTCGAGAAAATCGTTACAATCATGCTGGACAACATGTACGTAGCGTCCACAGCACTCATCTCGCACATTGTCTCTCCAGCGAACAACGCCGCTAGCAGCGACAAGGACATCCAATGGTTACGCTCACTGTCAGAGACACTGGAAGAAGTACAGAAATACTACCCGATCGCATCAGTCATGATCACGACGCTTTCACGAATGGTCGAGGGCACGACATTGGATGGCATCTTCCCTGCACGGAGGCGCAGCTCTGCGGCCTCCAAGGAATCGCCATCAGGTAGTCTCTCAGCGACGATGCCTGTTTTTCCTGTGGCTGGGTGGGGCTCCAGAGATCCGTTTATCACGGACTTTGCTTTTGAGAGGGGGTCGCTCATGGACACTGCTTTTGGGGTGGATGAGACCAATACACAACAGTATTTTCCCAATCCTGTGCTCGGCGGCTCTCCGCCCTGGGGAATGGGGTTTTCGCGATAGGAATCTTGCGAATGACTAGTACTAGGTCAGTATCTTTCGTTATGTTGTTTCAGCGTACTAGTGTCCTGGTGACGATACATGGGAAATGGCGGCGGATCTATGGCGGGACGTGTCTTTCATCTGGATATATCAGTCTCAGTGTCGTTTTGGCATAAGTGAGGCTCCAGGATATTCTCCGGGGCCTTGGAAGATATTTTGTACACCACCCGTAGAATAACAGCAATCAGTGTAACTTCTAATCATTCCTGATGTACTGATGATATCTGTCAAAACTTTGGGGGTGTAAGAGTTGTCTCATTAATCAAGCTGAGCCTGAGACTAAGTAATGACGCTAATTAGTCATGTAGACAAGGTCACATGACCACTGCCTTCGTCGCCCATCTTGACACCTGCAGTATCCTCTGGCGGTCCTTTGCTCGACTGAAAGCGGTTTTAAGCTCATCCGAACGCGTTACAAACCGCTCTGCCCAGTTCTTGCCTACGCGTGGCCCACCTCGTACGCCCAGTATTTTATCTGCCATATCCGCTACCTCACATAGCCGGGGGGGCAACCCCTGGCGAGTCAAGGTCAAGGATATATCGTACGATTGTCTGCTCTTTGGTTGCAGAGAGCTTCTGACGATTTGGTTGTGTTTGGGGTCGAAATATAATTCCGTGGAGCCGATCGTAGAGCCGTTGATGTCGTACGTTAAAAGCTGCAGCAGCACGTGGTATACTCTTAAATTAACCTGTACGATATGCCTGAAGGGCAATATTAATTCTACACTCTTGCTGTATTAGTATCGCGCTCTGTTGTTGAGACATTACCTTTCGTACAAAAAAGTTGGTCGTGCCAAGAAAAATCTGCCGGCTCGATGGTGTTGCCGGCTCGATGGTGCTTTACGTTATTACTAGAGGACAACTATTATTTTTTTTCACTTGGAATTCTATCGACTGATTCAAGAGACTGGGGGAGGTTTTTAATATATTTGCTCGGACTTTGACATGAAGATCTATGCCTAAAACGGTGTGAAACTATAAGTCCGTGCTTTTATTATCCTCATCCATGGTCCTTTCCTTTCGACGTTCTCTTTCATGTTCTTCTTTTTTTCATCCTTTCATCCGTTGTAGCGCCCAAAACATTCATCCCCTCTGAAAAAAATAATACAATAAGCCTACTAATTTATCTAACCCACCCTTCGCAGTAGCTAACAGGACGGGAAGCTAAGAAAAGACGCACAATATTACCCTTAGCGCCCATCCAAGATTCAGTCAGTCCCAATTTTTGCCCCTTCATCAAGGTACTTGTAAATTGAACTGAAGTCACGATTCCCCCATACCTGATCATTCGCCAGCAGTCGGTACATTTCCTCAGTCACCTCTCCCAAACGAAGAGGCGTTTTTGACTTCTTCGCTGCGGCCACAGCGAGATTTAGGTCCTTGTGCGTTAGCTTGGAGACAAAGCCGCCTTTGTATTCTCGGTGGGCAGGAGGGGATTGGCCTGGAATTTGGACTGTGGGTACGGGGTTGTTAACCTTGTTTTCAATGTTAGCAATGATGGGGTATATATTTATTGGTTGTTGAGGGCTAACCTCGCTCGACCAGCAGCGGCCGGTTGAGCGATTTATAATGTCCGCCATGATTTGAGAATCCACCCCGAGGTTTTTGGCCAGAAGCATCGCTTCGCTGCACTCGCATCATATCAGTCCAGAGGAATGAAAGAATGAACTGGAAGAAATCAGGTATTCTCACCTCAATCCTAACATGGATATACCAAGTAACAGACTGTAGCCATGTCCATCAGCTTGTGCGATTTCGTCACTGCCTAAAGATAATGAACTTACTTATTTGCAATTTTTGCCGCCAGACCAGCACCCAAAGCTCCACAGTGGATAACCGCAGCGGACATTGGATCAAGCACAGGTAGAGCACGTTTATAAGCCTCCTTGCTTCCTCCGACCATGATAGCTAATGTGCCGTTCTCTGCCCCAACAACACCTGCAGTTCCACGTCAAAAACAATCGTGTATATCCAATGCTTGTCATACCTCCTGACACTGGAGCGTCCACCATCTCTGCTCCTAGCGTACGTATTTGTGATGCCACCTCAATGCTGACGCTTTGCTCAATTGTCGATTCATCCAAACAAAGAGTTTCTTTGACTGCGTCCTTGTTCAAGCCCTGCAGTCCTTTCAACACACTGTCTTCACCCAGATACACATCCGTGACGTTTTGCGAGGTCGGAATCATGGTAATGATTTTAGAAGCGCGACGTGCAACGTCAGCCGGGCCTTGACTACCATGTCAGTCATTCGGAGATTGTTTTTTCCCCTAGGAGCAACGCACCATTTGCTGCTATGATAGAAACATTTGGGTTCTCGGCCTTGTGGCGCTCCAGAACACGATGGACCGCAGAATCGTCGACATCGTACACGACGAATCCAGAAGTCTGAGGATTCGACTTGGACACTAGGTTATTGAACATATGGATACCCATAGCACCTATACAAATTCGTCAAGGCACTCTTCTCCTGTGTGGTCGGCGATGTAAGTTTACCTAAGCCTACGAAGCCAATGGTGTTTGATCGGCTGATGTGCCTCAGGATTTGCGTACAACGTAACGCCATATTACCTACCAGCTATAGTGAATTGGGCTCTTGCATGTGTGGGCTACCTCAGTTGTATATATTTTGTATAAACGCCACCATTAGGAGGCAAGGTCGATTCTTACAAGGGACCGCAGTCCTGCGAATGGAGCAAAAAGGCTCTTGGCACGGGATGGAATGCCTTCCATAGGTGTTCTGAATCCCACGGTCCATCGGCTAACATAGCCGTTAAGAATTGGGTTACTCGCATCACCACACGAACATAACGGTACCCTATAGGCTCTCACCAGCCGTCCTTTTGTAAGGTCTTATCCGCCTAAGCCATTCTCTATTTCATTCAGCAATGACTACACATGTAGTAGTGGAGTCCGGTGGTGTGATTGAAATGGTGTAATCGATGTTGATGACGGCAGTATATTTCCGCCCACCCGTTCAATTACGGGCGCTGCACACTAGTATTCTATTATTCCACCACGCTCTGAGATGATGATTTTCCGTACGCGTATTGTGTGGACGCGTACCAACAAGATCCCAATTGTTAAAGATACAGTACATGGCCGAGTTTGATGGCACAGTTTCAGGCTGAATAGCTAACAAAAGCTTTCTTTGCTTCGTACCAACATCTTTTGGCGCTTAGTCAAAACCTTCCTTATCGGACACAATCTCTGCCAAAATGGGCGACTCAGGAGGATTTCCGGGCCCACAAACAAACGTGACAAATCACCAAAGTGGATCTGACTTCGGCAAGAATGTGGACTACGCTGCCATCATCATCGGCGCGGGCTTTGGTGGTCTGCGAATGATTCATGAGATGCGAAAGTTAGGGCTCTCTATGAAGGTAATTGAAGCTGGAAGCGATGTTGGTGGCACATGGTACGCTTTTTTTGCCGCCCCTGAATCGTAAGCCAACACCATATATCTCACACGTGTCATTGGCAGGTACTGGAACAATTATCCAGGGGCGCGAACAGACAGTGAAGGCTGGTGCTATATTCTGAATTTCTCAAAGGAGCTCAAATCGGACTGGGTATGGACTGAGCGGTATCCGACTCAGGGTGAAGTCCACCGATACCTGAGACATGTTGCAGACCGATTCGACATGCGCAAGGAAATTCAATTCCATACCACCATAACATCGGCCACTTTTGATGAAGATAAGAGGATCTGGATATTGAGTACGTCCGAGGGTGAGAAGCTTACGTGCACCTTCTTTATTCCAGCGACCGGTGTGCTCTCTACAGCCATTCAAGTGCCCTTCCCCGGCCTCGATTCATTCAAGGGCAAATGGTACCAAGCATCAAACTGGGGGAAGGATCCAAAGGATTTCCTGGGTAAAAAGGTGGCTATTGTGGGCACGGGAGCTACCGGCGTGCAGCTTGTTCCAACCATTGCACACAGCGCAGCATCGGTCCACGTATTTCAGAGGACTCCAAACTATGTACGATATAGAATGTTCCGTCGCTTCTATGGGCTCACTTTGCTAACCTTGCTTTAGGTACTTCCGGGTCGTAATCACCCGTTGACGGAGGAACACTTGAATGAGGTGAAACGAAACTACGACGATCTGTGGGAGCAGGCCAGAAGTCAGGTTTTTGGTTTCCCTGGCATGCCTCATCTTGGCCGTACAATTGCCAATGTGACAGACGAATCCGAGCAGCAACAGATTCTGGAAAGAGGCTGGGAAAGTGGAGGCTTCAGATTTGTATTCTCAACATTTGATGACATCTTGACGGATAAGCGGTGCAACGATATAGTGTCAGAGTTTGTTCGCAACAAGATTCGGGCCGTGGTTCGTGACAGAAAGGTCGCTGAGATGCTGTGTCCGGATTACCCCTTGCTGGCTAAGAGGCCTCCGCTAGGTCATTTCTACTACGAGGCTTACAACCGGCCGAATGTCCATCTAGTGGATATAAGCAAAGAATCCATAAAGCAGATCACTCCTAACGGTCTGCGAACGGGTACGGCAGAGTATGAGTTCGACATCATCATCTTTGCCATCGGTTTCGACGCGGTCACCGGAGCGCTCACAAACATCGACATCCGCGGCCGTAATAATAAATCGCTGAAGGAACAGTGGAATAACTCGCTCGAGACCTATCTCGGCGTCGCCGTCAGAGATTTTCCAAACATGTTCATGGTTACCGGGCCGCAAGCGCCATTTGCAAACATGCCCGTTGTTATTGACAATACGGCTGACTGGATTGGACGAGCCATCACGCATCTTGGTGAAGAAAACAAAACAATCATGGAAGTCAAGTGCACGGCGGTGAATCAATGGTGCGATCATGTAAGGGCAGCCTTCGAGTCAACATTACTGGTATCCAGTTCGCTGAAGGCACGCTCTTGGTATGTTGGAGCCAATGTTCCTGGGAAACCAAAGAGCGTATTGTTCTATTTTGGTGGCTTAGCTTCTTATATTGTGGAATGTGAGAAGGAGGCCGCGACTAGTTTTCCGGGGTTCGAGTTCAGCTCTCCATAGATGGGTCTGTCCGAATGGCTCAGAGATGTATGGTATGAATAGCAAGACTGGCCATTCGTCGGCTGATGTCCCCAATGTATGACATTGTTTACTTAATATCCAGTCTATAAGATGGGGACTTGAATTTGCGGCAATTGTCCCATAGACAAGGGCAAAGGCATATCCTCCCCGGTTAAATTTAATGCAAAGACGGATGGAGATCATACTGGACATTCTTCGCACTCTTTGGAATCTTTTAATTGGTCTTTATCTCAATGAAAATTTAACACGCGTGAATTTCCTTTTCTTACCTATTTCAAGACCCAAGTGCGCCTTGAAAACTACGATCGCCCATTTACCAATTCCTTGAGCCTCCACAGCTCCCGGCTATTCCTTGTGGACTATTTTTATTTTCTCGCTCACTTCTATATGTTTGTTGGGTGATCCATGTTCAACATCCGGCTTACTATGAGTTCCACGAATAGTCTCCATTCTGCGCAGAACGTCATTTGTTAGCTTGCCCTCGAGCGTTGGTGTCCAGAATGATGCGATAAAGGCAATAGAGCCAAAAGCAATACTGGTCAGGAAGACCGTTTGGAAGGCTTTGGAATAGGCCAGCTTGAATGAAGCGGCAGCAGTGCCAATGATGTGCTCTGTTATTCCCGGAATGGATGTGATTGCTTCTTGGTCGCGTGTTGACATCGCCACGAGCAATGGCTGGACAGAATCCGCCGGAAGACCAGTCTCTAAGATTGAGGGGACAACGATGCTACCCGTGTTGGCACTGATTCTATTCGAAAGAATAGTGGAGTAGATGGCAGCTAAAGAATGCGTTAGCTCTAGACCATGCATATGCTAGAATGGTATTAACAACACTCACTAGCCAAGACACCGCCTGCAGAACGAATACTACCATATACACCGACGGCAGCACCCATTTCCGTCTGATATTCTAGTATAATAGTAACAATTCCATTTCCAATGGACTCCAGCAGTCCCACGGAAACAGACCCCAATACTACCAGAGCAGAGGCCGTTGGCTGGTCCTGGCCAGCGCCCGCTAGACCTCCAATGAAAGCGCACATCATGGCGGAAATGACAATCATCTTGAGTCGAATGTGACCTCCAGGCGTTGCGATCAAGCAGCCCATGAATTGTCCAAGACAGGTGCCGCCGCCTACCGCACAAGAAACGAGGCCACCGTAGACAATGTCAGTAGTGAACAGCGCATCCACCATTGATGGGAAGATCACTGAAAGTCAATTAGTGACTGGTCGGGGAACTTGGCGTATTTGAGTGGGATTTTACCGTTCATTGAGTAATAGAGCATGCCACCGACAGTGGTCATCATGACAATGATGTTGAAGTCACGGCTCTTGAAGAGATGCATTGGAATCAAAGGCCGTGTAAGAGGCATGTAGATTTCTATGAAACGTTTTCAGAATGAGAGAAATAAAATGTATGGATGACATGACTCACCCCAGACTGCAAAAGTGGCCAACATGAGGACTCCAACTACCATGGTCGTGATAACATAAGCGGACTTCCATGGGTACAGCTGCCCGCCCCACGAAAGTCCCATGAGGAAGAGCAGTAGTCCTCCAGTGAACAGAATGATACCGACAAGGTCGATGTCCCGGAGCTCTTGCCACTTAGATCGATTCTTGTGAAGATGTGCAAATGTCGGTGGATGGTAGCACAAGAACCAGAGAACAGTTGCAACGCCGTCTATATCTATAAGTATCAAATCAATCTCCAGTAATCAGGGTTTACTTACTAATAATAATGGAGAAATAGTAGTTCCATCTCCAACCCGCTGCAGTATTTGCGATGAACAATCGCGAGATGAACGGCCCGAGCCCGGCTATCGGAAAGCTGATGATGAACAGGCCACAGAATACAGCGAATCTGTCTTTAACAGGCACAAGCTCGCCTAGCACATATGTGAATGAAAGTTGAGTTGCTGCCGAAAGTCCGATGAGAACATTGGCCCCAATGAGCTGGTTTACGTCTTTGGCCATGGCGCCCACTTCACCACGATGTTAGGTATGCGAAGCTGCATCTCAAAATTTGTCCGATAACATACCAACGCACCCAACCAGTGCCAAAACAGACGACCCCGTGAAAAACCATCTACGACCAAAGAGATCCGATAGACGGCCGACAAGAGTGTAGCCAACCGCAAGAGTCAGCGTCCAACCTAGCACGACCCAAGTAATGTTTGGGGATGGTCCTGTAGTCTCTCTATGTTACATGCGGCTCCAAGTATTGTAAGAATTGCATTGAGAACGTACCAATGTCTTCGTTGATTAGTGAAAGCGAGGTTGCTGGCATAACATAGCCTCCGTAAGAGGCAACTGTCCCCAAGGCACACGCGAGGTACGTGCCCATAAAATTGATGTCTTTGTACGGAGTATCATGAGTGATTTCCACTACATCTTCGGCGCCAACTTCTTCGGTATTGGGCGATATTTCGCCACTGATGGGATCTTTAGATGTCTTCATATTTTCTGCTGTAGGCATACCAGAGCGCTAACAGGATAAAAAAAAAGGGTTCGAAGCTTTGAAAAGACTTCAACCGTAGTGAAGAATTCAAGCAGCCTCTATTTTCAATTGCCGGATAAACCCAATAGTGAATCATATATGTTCGTCTCCCATTCGTAGACAAACTAGGATGGGTATCCAAACAACGGCTAGGATTGCCGAACCCCACGATCCCCACAAGACCCCTTGGCTTTCCCCATGGGGATTGACCCCGGGTACCTGGTACGATGAATTTCCGGGCCGGGGTGAGTGAGTCTCGACGCCAGGGTCTTCGTTGCGTTAGTCTGTTAGATTCGCATTTTCCGATTCTTTTCAAGGCCTTGGTGCATTTTACACCAACATTCTTGCTCTTAGTGAACTGCCCCGGGCAGTTTCCATCGTCAATAGATATCTGTCTTTGCATAACCAATAGGATTATAAAGACAACACCATCCATATGGCGGGGAATAGAGCGCAGCATTCCTGGTACAATACCAGCGTGAGTAAACCGCATGTCCCTTTATTGAGTCAAATCTCTTTGTGAATAACGTAATGACACATCGGCAATTCAGATTGTGTTTGCGCTTTGTCTAGGATCACTATCATATGGTTATGCGTTCAGTATCATATCCACAACTTTGGGACAGGCAAGTGATTCGATTAATATGCCTTGCAGATCGCAAATAGAACTGACCCAGAATGATGAAGCCTGGGTTTTACTCATACTTTGACTTAGCGGCCTCCCCAGACGAACCCGACTATGCCTTTACGAACCGCATCATCGGCGCCATGAACGGTCTCTTCTCTGCAGGCGCATTCATGGGATGTTGGTTGATGGGCTGGATGTCTGATGCTCTTGGTCGCAAGAAGGCGCTCGTCATTGCTACAGGATTGTCCCTCGTCGGTGGTACTTTGCAGGCTGGCGCAGCTCACATTGGTATGTTTCTTGTGGCGAGATGGTTGACCGGATTCGGAGTGGGTGAGTGACCATGAGACTCACGAGTGCGCATTTACTGATCTCGAGTGCGAGTAGGCAATCTGGTCACATTAGTTCCAATTATGCAGGCGGAAATGTCACCTCCAGCGACTCGTGGATTTTTGGTCGGACAGCACGGCGAGTAAAGTGGTTCCCGGCCATCGTTAAGTGCTGACCATGTAAACAAGGGTTCATTCTCGTAGCAGGCTACATGCTTGCAGGCTGGATAGGCTACGGTTGCTACTTCTCGACCAACATTGTGTTCCAATGGAGGTTTCCGCTGGCCATGGGCTGCACTTGGCCACTGTTGATGCTGATTGTCACTCCGTTCATACCAGAATCCCCAAGATGGCGTAAGATTGTCAACCTCAATACTGATCACCGTGTCCAGCTGACGGCCATGCACTAGTCCTCCTGAAGCGTCGTGAAGAGGACGCATGGCGAATTGTTTCTCACTTGCGTCACCGGCCCGACGACCCTGATAATAACTTCGTCCGCGAAGAATTTTATCAGATGCGAAGACAGGTAGCAGCCGACATGGTCTTATATGAGCAAGAATCGATTTGGACGCTTTTCAAGAAACCAAGCTATCGCAAGCGCATATTCCTCGGTGCATTTACATTCTTCAGTAATGAATCGTCCGGGATCCTGGTCATCTACAGTAAGTTCCACACGCAACACGAAGTACCAAACGCCCGCTGATACGCCCGAAAGACTACAGCGTCATCATCTATCAAGGCCTTGGATATACAGGAAGTACACCTTTGCTCCTGTCTGGTATCTATGTGACCCTAGGTGCCCTGGGCAATCTAGTTAATGCAGTTCTTGGCGATAGATGGGGAAGGAAAGCGTTGTTCATTACCGGTTTAAGTGGCATGCTCGTAGCGTTAATTGGGGAAGTGGGATGCTTTCCGCTTACGGGGACTCGACATATCGGCCAGGTCTACGCGCGGCTTTGTTCTTCATCTTCCTGCACCTCGCATTGTAAGTGTTGTAATAACTGTTCAGAAAGACTTAATATAAGCTGACAACCTGTACGTTGTAGTTACGCATGTTGTATTGACGCGAATAGCTTCATCTACGCGTCTGAAATTTTCCCTACCCATATTCGTACTCAAGGAATGGCCTGGTCTGTCAGCTGGCTCTTCTTGACAACGATTCCGTATCTAGAAGCAGCTCCAACTGCTTTCGCAGAAATCCAGTATAGATACTACATCTTATTCATCTGTCTCACAGCGGTGAATATACCAATCCTGTGGTTCTTTTTTCCAGAGGTACAAGCCGCTCGCTGATATTTCCTTCGGGACCAAGGCTAACTAGTAATTCAGACAAAGGGCCTGTCTTTGGAGGAAATCAATGGCATCTTTTGCGATGAGGTGGCGGTACAACTGACAAATCTATCCGACCAGGAGAGAAAGACTCTAGATGTAGCGATCGCGTTGGACGACGCAACTTGGAAGAAGAGACTTCATCTGACGAGACAAATTTCTGAGTCTAATAATAAGTATTGAACCAAGTTATAGCACTAGTGAGATGGGCAAATACTGTTTGGTACATTTTGCCTGCATCCGAATGATAATACAGTACTAACGTACATGGCAAGCGAGCAGGCCATGTAAGCGAGCGGACCACCCCACCAACTTTGCGCAACGCATTAACTTCTATCAATTATATCTCTACTAATTTATCCTTAACTAGCTCCTTATGAGGGTAATATTAATCTTATAATTTTAGCTCTTAATCTAGATTAAATTTAGACTAAGTAAGTTACTATATAGATAGTAAGAAGTAAGACGCTTATACCTAGCTTAAATAATAACTGCATTAAGAGGATAATAAGAGAAGTGTTAATCCCTACTAGCACTTCGCAGAGGAAGAGGCTAGAGAAATGTACAAGCACGCAGAGGTGGCTTAGACCCTGTATACTATGCGTAAGGGACTATAAAAGAGGATACTAGACTACTTAATAGACCTACGTAATAAGTAATATAAGGCTATCTACTAGACTTTCTGTACTACAGACCTATGCACGATACATTACTCTAGTAAGACAGGATAAGGATACTTTCCTACCTTGTCTTGCTAATGTTAGTACTAATAGTATAACTGTCTTGAAGTTAAATGCGACAGCCACTTGTAGGATAAGAGGAACGCCCCCTACTTCCTAGGAAACGATAACCCTGCGGCTATTATAGCGATGCAGCTTATCTTTAATAGTAAATGTAATTAGACGTAATAGCAAACGTACCTTAACTCTAATTACCTTAAGCATAAGGACGTTAAGATAGTAAATAGGTATTAAGAGGACCCTTTTTTAAAGTCACGCTAACTAATAAGTAAGAACTATTAACTTTATACATAATAAGTATATAAGGACTCTTTAAGCTAGATACTAAGCTTAATAGAAACTAGATAAAGGTACTAGAAGACTCTAGAGTATAATAAAACTATATTTCTACGTAAGTAATAGAATAAGCTAGTCTTAAACTATTACTAAAATTAGTACTATATCTATTAATAGTAGCTAATAGATAACTAATACTATTAGAGTCTGTAGTTACTTATAAAGTATAAAATTGTCAGATAATAGGTACCTAGAACATCCAGCCAGCCTACGTCATGTGCAGACACAAGAGGGATAGTTACGTAACACTAATCTTAGGTGTAATAACACAATACCTAAGGAAGAAAAAGGAGACACAGAGCATTAATTAATTAATTAATAATTATTAGACCCTATTAAGATTCATCTCTTATTTATTACCTGTCGCGTAAAGACCCTTAAATCTAATAATTAAGAGTCTCACTACCTTAATAACACGCTAAGGAACATATCTATCCTAAGTACGAGGGACGCAATAATTATTCTTACTAATTATAACAGCTAGACAGCATAGTACTGCCAGTTTAAGATAAAATGCGAATCTCTAAGGAACTAGCCCCTAGCAGACCCTAAGGGCACTAGACAGTCTTAGCTAAAACTAACTCTCCTAATACTACCTTTAATTACTAACTACGAACTAGTAACTATTATTATACTACTATTAAGCACCGCGTTAAGCTCCTAAACGCGCGGAAACACACAACTAATACGTTAAGATAAATTACCTTAAGTTATAGTACTAACTAAAGTTTCTAACCTTTCTACAGGTAGATAAGAAGAATATAAAGAAGACTGTAAAGACTATAAGATACGCCTTAAGTTATATAAGCTCTTAGAGAAGGACTACTAAGAAGAAAGAATAAAATATAAGAAGCTAATTAACTATATCCTTGTCAGATTGTCAGAAACAAGGTGCGTGCCCTAAAAGAGTATGTGTTAGGATCTGAAATCCTAGTCAAGGAAGGGATGCCTCAAGAACTAGAAACCAGTCAAGAAGCGCCAGTGTCCACTTTTTCACACGTCACGTGACCGCTCGTTCTGCTAAGGACGAGCGCTTACGATACTCGCAGCAAGCGCGATAAGCGTATTATGTATATAGATTATTATAATAAGCTCTTATAGCTTAGTATATTTAACTTAATATTATACTCTATAGTATAGTAATAGTAATACTAATTATTCTTAACTCTTAGTACTCTTTATAGAAGCGCCCTCTTACTATCTTAGTATTAAACCCTCTTCTATATAAGTCTTTTACTCTATCTTAGAGAACTAACCTTATAGTTTTATTAGTTATTATTACTAATAGCTTTTAAGATCTTTACACTTTAAATACTCTTAAGATAAGTAACACTTATATAAAGAACGCGGCCTACTATACTACTAGACTAGGTAATACTATTACTAAACTAGACTTCTTCTATAGAGACTAGTTTAAACTTAAAGAATAGCTACTTTAATTTAACCTATTCTTTAAGTTTAACGTAACTACTATAGAGAATAATAACTAAGTAGTACTTATATCTAGCTATATAAGAGGTAAAGCTACTAAATAGGTAAAGCCCTATTTAGTTAAGTACCTAAGTAATAATAAGAAACTCTAAGAACTAATTATTATATTTAAGGAAATTAGCATATTTAAAACGCGTATACGTTAAGCGTTTAAGCTCCTAAATAAGGTAACTATTATAGAATAAAAAATTTAGAATATATAATAAACTTAGTCTACTACTAACTACGCTAATAAGTTTCTAAGGTATTCTAGATAAACTAACTAGAATAATAATACTCTAAAAACTATATATAAATAAGGCTTAAAAGTAGATATCTAAACTAAGCTTATACGCTTTAGTATAAATATTATAATATTAGATAACTTAATTAATAAAACTATCTAATTAGATGTTAAGCTTTGTAAGCTCTATATATAACTTAAAGGATAATAATCTAGATAAACTAGAGAAGATAAGAAACTTTAGAGAGATTATTATAATAAACTAAATAACAGCTACCTATAATACCAATACTAGCTATAAGAAGTCTTAAGATACTATATATCTAGAGAATCTAAGGTAATATATTTAGATAACTTTAATAAAGGAAAGTTAAGTAAGAGTAGAAAGAAAAATAAAGAAATAATCTACTTTAACTATAATAAGAAAGGCTATATAGCTAGAGACTATAAGAGTAAGAATAAAGTAACTTACTAGATTAATATACTAGCTATAAAAGAAAAAAATAGTAATAATACAATATAGGAAGCTATTATAACCTAAGATAAAAGAGCTTAAGATATAAAGATATTATAGCTACCTCTTTAGGAACCTGCTAAGAAAGAGATTCTAGGAACCTGCTAAGAAAGAGATTCTAGGAACCTGCTAAGAAAGAGATTCTAGGAACCTGCTAAGAAAGAGATTCTAGGAACCTGCTAAGAAAGAGATTCTAGGAACCTGCTAAGAAAGAGATTCTAGGAACCTGCTAAGAAAGAGATTCTAGGAACCTGCTAAGAAAGAGATTCTAGGAACCTGCTAAGAAAGAGATTCTAGGAACCTAGTATAGTAATAATAAAGAAGAAAGTAATAACTCTTTATTCTTAGTCTATAAAGATACTAAAGAAGACCTTAGTAATACTATAGTACTTCTAACTAAGAACTAAAAAAGAGAAAACTTTTAGAACTAGTATTAACTAGGAACTCTAAGGCTATTAACGCTTATAGAGGTAGAGAAAGATATAGTAGAACTTAACTACTAACTACGCGCGTAATACGTATATAAAGTATAATATATTAACGCGCTAACTTTAGTAGAATAGGAAGCAGCTATAGTATAGAGAATAAGTATAATTATCTTAGCTAAATAAGCAATATAGGATATATTATAGGAATACTACTATTACTCTTAATATTATATAAAGATAATATAAGAATAGGTAGAAAGAGCTAAAGAAGTATAGTAACATATAAGTGTTAAGGACGCGCTTTAGAAACTTTAATAAGCTAGATAAATATAAGTACTAGAACTCTTAATAGTTAAAACCCCTAAATATATATTATAATACTAAATAATACTACTACTAATATAAGAAGACACTTTCTATATACTAAGTACTAAGGACGTAGTATAATAAAAGTACTTTTAAGTTAACTCTTATAGTAAAATTATACTTATAAATAGTAAGAAGTAAGATACTTATACTTAGCTTAAGTAATAAATATATTAGGAAGATAATAAAGAGAATATTAACCCTAACTCGTACCTTATAGAAGAAGAAGCTAGAGAACTATATAAGTACGTAGAGGTAGCTTAAACCTTATATACTATACGCTAAAGACTATAGAAGAGGATACTAGACTATCTAATAAACCTACGTAATTAACGCTATAGTATTACCTACTAGTCTTTCTATACTATAGACCTATATATAACATACTATTCTAGTAAAATAGAATAAGAATATTTTCTGTTAGCCAACACGGTTAGCTCCTCACGTGCTCTGTTATATAAGCATCCACAGGGTATATAGTTCCCTTGTGTCTTATTTGATAGGAATCAACCTAGTTCCTCCTGCCTGCTGCCCGCCAACAGTTATAAGCCCGGTTTACACCTCCTAAGCTACGCAACTCTGCACGAATATAGCCTTAGACGTGTAACTGATAACAACTACGTTTACTTTTACCTGTTATGTCTATTGACAGCTAGGTCAGCGTTAAAGACCTATATAGTCGACAAGTGTTGCTATTTAACTAGAACTGTTGCTCTCCGCATAGAGATTAGTTTGGTGATTGATTACTGAGATCACGATGTCGTATAACGATACAGGAGTCACACGAGTGACTGTTTTACTGGATAAACCAGCTAACTGGGAGTCATAGTTCTAGCTACGATAAGAGAAAGCTGTTGTAGATAGTATTTAGAAGTACCACGACATCTTAAAACTAAAGGATAAGCTACTAAAGCTTAGAGAACTAACTAGACTGTTACCTAGCGATATACGGCTAGGAGCGATAGAGATTAGCTAGCTAGACGCAGCTAAAAAGGCATTATATAGTAATCTCTTTTAAGACTAGAGATACGAAAGAGCAGAGTATATAAAACTTAAGCAGAAGGATAGTGAGCTCCTTCTTAACATCAGCCGTACGATTACTACTCGACACCTTTACCTTATTAGTAGAAATGATAAGGCGTACGATTAACTGGTTACTCTTAAGAAGTAGTTTGCGCTAATAGCTGCCTTACGAAGCAGAGAGCTGACTATTAAATATTAAGCTCTGCAGGACGGTCCTTAGAGTTGAGATCTTGAGTAATAGCTTAACGACTGGATTTATATTACTAACTAAGGCGGGGAGGCAGGTCTCCCTAAAACAATAGGTTATCGAGCTTAAGAGGATTTCCTGACATCTATTAGGACGATTGCCCCTGAATGGGCAGCATTATCGCACTATGACCTTATTAAAAAGGAGACCTTAGATAAGACGAATAAGATTTAACCTCTAGCAGACTATATAGCTTAGTTTAGGGTCTATTATTGACGAATTGGGCCTAGTGCAACGTTACTTGGCACGTTTGCAACACTCAGTGTTTTAAACAGAACAGACCAGAAGGAGCAGAGATTATTAAAATTAGCTTGTAAGCCAGAATGTCTCTGCGGAGGCATGCATTGGTACAGGGAGTGCTGGTACCTGTTTCCAGATCATCTAAAGAGACTAGAGAGCTTTCAACCTGTTAAAGCTGTACAGGATAGGATAGCTGAGGCCTTAAAGAACCTAGAGCAGGTTAAAAGGATTAACAAGCTCCTCGCTCGTCACGGTAAGAAAATTAAGGGCGTGGATGAGCTAATAAGCCTTGACGGTGGAAAGGAGAGCTAAGGGGGCAGTTTTGCGACCTACAGCTCCTTCTCCGTCACCTAGGTGCAACTAAAAACGCTGCCAACAATTATTAATTAATGGATCCTTGACCCAGGCTCAAACATCCATATATGCAATTTAAGGAGGTTTAGCTAGTGAGAGATAAGGCAGGCTACAGCCTAGGAAACAGTGCTTACAGGAGACTTAATTCTAGCAATACAGGCCTAGGGAGAGGTCGTGTTTAAGGTTAATTAACTGTCTAGAATAAGTTAGATTAAGCTAACTAATATAGCCCTTATAGAAGGCTTCTTTATAAACGTTATAAGCCTCTTAAGATGCCAAGAGATAGGCATTTAGTTTAACTTAGGACGAGATGTTATATATAAGCAGCATCCGTTAAACGTCACATGCCTACTCAGGTATAGAGAAGGACACTGGATCGTTGATACTAACGAGAACGATCGTCCAGCACTAAGTAGCTTCGCAACAGCTCTTCAAGGAGCGTACAAGGTCTCACGGGAAGATCAACGTCCAATTGCCGCATCTCATGTTAAAGCTCATAAGATGTTTGCACACGCGAGCAAGGAGGCAATTAATTACTTAAATGCGAACGTACGAGGAATCAACCTTAAGCAAGGAGCTCGAGCACCACAGCTGCGAGAATGTGAGACCTGCATTAAGTCAAAATCGACAGCTTAGGTCAGCAGGCGTCAATCAGACAATTGAGCTACAAGGCCTTTCTATAGGATTGTAGTTAATCTCGTACAGCTGATCCTAACAGGAGAAACGTGCTATAACAGAGATTATTACCTCCTGCATACTATATGCGAGTTCTTAAGGTAGTATAAGGCGACGACTCTTACTAATAAAACACTACCTGTCGTGATAGCAGCGTTGCGAGCGCTAATAAACAAGATTGAACGCCAGCATGGACATACTGTCGTTGTCCTTAAGGTTAACAGCAATCGCGGATATAGCTTATAGCTCTATAAGATCGCGAGGCAGGCTGGCCTTAAGGTTAAGCTTTAAGCCCCTAACACGCCTAAACAGCTAGGAGCCGCAGAGTAAGCAGGGAACGTAATTATAACAAGAGCAAGATTACTTTAAATTAAGGCAGGACTGCCAAAGTCGCTGTCAAATGAGCTAGCAGTTACAGCAGCTCGAATCGTCAACGTCACTCCTACCAAGTTAATCGCATGGAAGACGCCATATGAGCTAGTCTATGGTAGGCAGCCTTCAGTTACCTATTTCTTACAGATAGGCTGCAAAGCCTATATCCTAAATAAGAAGCTAAAGAAAGCAGATAAGCTTAAGTCTCGTACATTCATAGGATACCTTATAGGGTACGACTTAATAAATATCTTCTACATCTAGCTGCTAAAGAAGAGCTAGGTAATACGCGTAAGAAACGTGATATTTTAGAAGAACAGCCTTTTTAATAACTACAAGAAAGCTGAGAGAGAAGCTATTGTATAAGAAGATATTAACTATCTTAACATACCTTAGGTACAGGAGATAGAGGCTGATTAAGAGATACTGTAGAACCAGAGGCATCAGCTTAATGATGAGACAGCTTGTTCTACAGAGATAGCTGAAAACAACATGGTAGCAGAGTTCTATAAGGACTGGGGCTTTCTACTAACACTAGAACTATTAGATTGTAGTACTGCACTACCTTAACAGGAGGCAGACGACGATAGAGAATTAGGCCGAGCTACAGAGCTAGTAGAACAAGTTAGTGCTGAAGATTAAGGTACTGAGGAACAGGTTCAAGAACAGCTGCTTGATGAGCTGCAGACACATCATAAGGATGACACGTCTACAGTCACAAGTAGGCCAGATGGACCACTTAGGCCAGCTGCAACAGGCAGGCGAGGCCGACCACGAAAGCTACCATCTGAGTAGCCTAGAGGATGGAGCAATACAGACGACTATGTACCAGATCGTTAGCAGAACAATGCACTAAAGATAGCTAATCCTGCTATTAGAAGTAGTAGCAACATTATAGAAAGGAAGAGAGCTAGGAAGCTAGCTAACTAGGCCCTAGCTACATACTATAGAGCATTCGCAGTAGCATTGAATCTAACAGCTCCTTTGAAGCTCGCAGGTGAGATGCCTAGGTTAAGGCTACATCGTAACTAACTGCCAGAGCCACCAAAGCGATAGAAGGAAGTAAAAGATTATCCATTTAGTGCTAAGTTTAGAGAGGCAGTATAAGCAGAGCTTAACAGCTGCTAGTTAAAAGATTACTTTAAGCGTACAGAGGTTACTGTAATAACAGCAGATGCTGAGGTTCTACCCCTAATGTAGGTGTTCTTATACAAGTTTAATAAAGACGGGTACCTATACAAGTTTAAGGCGCGTATATGCGTACGAGGAGACCTGCAGGAGGCATAGGGTAAGACGTATGCTGCAACGTTAGCTATTAAAGTCTTTTAATCTCTTGTAGCACTAGCAGCGGTATTTAACCTAAAGATATTTTAGTTTAACGCCCTAAACGCCTTTCTTAACGCTTAACTACTACGCAAGATATACTATTATACGCCTGAAGGGTTTATAGACAAGTTTAGTAAGCTTCTTAAGCTTTAGCGAGCGCTCTATAGCCTTAAGGAAGCACTACTGCTGTAGTACTAAGAGCTCTTATTAACCTTAAAGAAGCTTAGGTTGAGGCCTGTGCTAGGAGCACCGTGCCTATACATAAACGACCGTCTGATCGTCTTTTTCTATGTGGACGATATCGTCGTCCTCGCCCATCCGCTTAATATAAGCTACTACCAGACGTTTAAGCAACAGATGCTTAGAACGTACGAGATCTGTGAGCTAGGCGAGCTGAAGTAGTTCCTTAGCATCCGTGTAATCCGCGAGGAGCTTACTTAATTAATCTACCTAGCACAGGACTTATTTATTAATAAGATCGCAGCGAAATTTGATCTTAAGGGAAACACAAGATACCTAGATATGCTACTAAGGGACAACGTCCTCCTGCCTTTAACAGAGGAACTAAGTACTACTTAAACATAAAAGTATTAGTAACTAGTTAGCTTACTAGCGTATATCTTAACCTTAACGCGACCAGACGTCGCAAGAGCGCACTTAATCCTTGCACGCCACCTACAGAATCTAGGGTAAAAGCACCTGCACGCTGCTAACTATGTGTGGAGATACCTAATAGGCATAAAGCACCTAGCTATTTGAGCGTTAGGGGACATCTAGCACAGCATAACTAGCATTATATTACTAGCTTAGCAGGAGCTAGACTAAGAACCTCTCTTTTATGGTGCATTAGATGCGGCCTTTGCAGATAAGCCTGAAACTCGCTAAAGCTTTTAAGGCTACATCTTTAAACTATATAGACTGCCTATTAACTGGAAGGTAACAGTCCAACAATTAGTTATAAAATTAACTACTAAGGCTAAGCTACTATCTCTATCCCTTACAGGATTAGAGATAGAATAGTAGCAACGCTTCTTTTAAGCTATTTAATTTGACCCTGAGTTTACACTAGCACTATGGTGTGATAACTAGTAGACTGTCTTAATCGTGACAAAGGCAGTTAACAAGCTTCAGACGAAGCTGAAGCATGTGGACGTACATCATTATTGGTTATGTCAGGAGGTAGTAGAAGGCAGACTGCAGGTAGACTGGAAGGCTACTACAGAGATGCTAGCTGATAGCCTTACAAAGATCCTTAGTTAACAGAAGCACGCTGACTTCGTACGCTAGCTAGGACTAAGTGACCTATCAAGGATTCGAGAGGAATCAGAGAGTACTGCTCTCAGTCTGCAGGACCTGGGGGAGTGGGACTACCAACTACAGTAGAGGCAGACGCTTAAGGACACTCATTTACAGCTTTCGTTGCTCTTCATTTACTTAAGCTGGGGGGGTGTGTTAGCTAACACGGTTAGCTCCTCACGTGCTCTGTTATATAAGCATCCACAGGGTATATAGTTCCCTTGTGTCTCATTTGATAGGAATCAACCTAGTTCCTCCTGCCTGCTGCCCGCCAACATTTTCCTTATTTATTATACTAGTATAAGTACTAATAGTATACCTATCTTAAAGTTAAATATAATAACTACCTATAAGATAAGAGAACTATCCTCTATATTCTAAGGAATAATAACTCTATAGCTACTATAGTAATACAGCTTATCTTTAATAGAGAATATAATTAGTAGTAATAGTAAATTTACTTTAACTCTAATTACTTAAAGTATAAAGATATTAAAATAATAAATAGTTATTAAAAGGAATCTTTTTTAGAGTCGCGCCTACTAATAAGTAAGAACTATAAACTTTATGCGCGATAGGCGTATAAAAACTTCTTAAGCTAAATATTAAGCTTAATAGAAGCTAGATAAAGGTATAAGTAGATTCTAAAGTATAATAGAGCTATATTTCTACGCGAGTAATAGAATAAGCTAGCCTTATCCTATTATTAATATTAGTACTATACTTATTAATAGTAGCTAATAGATAACTAATACTATTAGAGTCTGTAATTACTTATAAGGTATAGAATATATAATTTATTATCTAAAACTATAAGGAGATAATTAACTTAGATATCTTTAGACTATTATAGTATAATATAATACTAAAACTCTTATAGTTAAGAGAATATAGTTTAGAGATAAATTAAAAAAAGAAAAAGTTCTTATTTAGATACTATAGATTAGACATAATTATAAGTAAGCCTACGCTATAGCTAAGTACCTAGGTAGATAAGAAGATAATAATAAGGATTCTTACTTTAAATAAGAATAACCTTAAGATATAAGAGTCTAACTTAGTAAGTACTTATAGGAGGCCCTTAGACTAATAAGCTAGAGTTAAAGAGTAAAGCGTAACTCTAGTAATCTCTAATAAGTATAAAGAATATAAGTTACTTTTTTAGGAAAAGATAAGTATAAAAGTACTACTTAAATATTAACTCTAAGATTATAAGATAATCTTATAAAAAAGAAAGTAACTAACTTTTAGCTTAATCTATAGTTTATTAAAAAAAGAACTTAAAACCTTACGTAAATATATTAAGATAAACTTAAAAAAAAGATCTATTAGAGAATTATAGTTACTAGTAAAATACTTTATACTATATATACTAAAGAAAAATAGGAAGTTAAGACTATATATTAACTACTAGAAGCTTAATAATATTATAATAAAAAATTAATACTCTTTACTAAATATAGTAAAACTATAAGATTAACTAGCTTTTATAAATGTCTTTATAGTATTAGACTTAAGAAGAGTATATAACTTTATTTATATAAAGAAAAGTAAAGAATAGAAAACTATATTTAGAATACGCTACAGCTACTATAAGTATATAGTAATACTATTTAGTCTTACTAATATACTAGCTATATACTAGGTACTTATTAATAATATATTAAGAGAGTACTTAGATATATTTATTATTATATACCTTAATAATATCTTTATATACTCTAATAACTTATAAGAATATATTAAGTATATTAAAATAGTTCTTACCTGCTTAAGAAGATTTAGCTTACTACTTAAACTTAATAAATATAAGTTTTATAAAAAAGAAGTTAAGTTCTTAAGATATACTATAGGTATATATAGAGTAAAGATAAGTAAAGAAAAAATAAGAGTAGTAAAAGAATAGCTTAACCCTAAAATAGTTAAAGATATATAGTTATTTATAAGATTTATTAACTTTAACTAATAATTTATTAAAGACTTCTCTAAGAAATCTATCGTACTTACTAAACTTATAAGAAAAGAAATAAAATAGGAATAAGGAAATAAATAAAGGAGAATATTTTAAATACTTAAGGAAGTATATATTATACTACTAGTACTAATGATATTCTAAATAAGAGAACTTTTATAGTTTAAAATAGATACCTTAGACTATATACTAAGTATAATAGTAAAATAAGAATATAATAGGAAATAGTACTCTATTACTTACTACTTAAAAAAATTTATAAACTCTAAATAGTAATATAACATGTATAATAAAGAGCTTATAGTAGTTATTAACGCCTTTAACTACTAGTAAATTTACGTAGAAAGCTACTTAGATCTTATAATATTTATAGATTATAAAAACTTAGTTAACTTTACTACTACTAAAACCCTAAACTAAAGATAGGTTAGATAAGCTAAAATATTAAGATAATATAAGTTTAAGATTATATATACGCTAGGAAAGGATAATAGTAACGCTAATACTCTTATCTATAGAATAGATATTATAAGAATAAAAGTAATAGTTAGTAATACTATTCTTTAGGTAAACTAGGATAGAAGCTTAAGACCTAATAAGTTATTAAATAATACTATAATAATTACGTCTAAGGTACCTAAAGAATTATAAGAGGTAATTATCTAATAATACTATAATAACCTAGTATATAGTTACTCTAGAATTAAAAGAATAATAGAACTTATATAGTAATACTATAGCTTTAGGAATATAAAGGCTAAAGTTAAGTAGTTTATTAAAAAATATATAGACTATTATAAGAATAAATATAGTACCTACGTACTATATAGGGAAATATAAGCTATAGAGCTACCTAATAAACCTTAAGTAGATATTTCTATAGACTTTATAATAGGGTTACTACTATCTAAAGATCCTATCATAAGAATTAAGTATAACGCTATCTTTAATATAGTCAGTAGATTTATAAAAGCAGTAGAAATAATACTATTTAGGAATAACTATAATATAGAATAGCTAGCGTTTATTATCCTAGATAGACTAATATAATATTATAGTATACCTAAATCTATTATAAGTAATAGAGATAAGCTCTTTATATTAAACTTCTAGTCTACACTAATAGCTATAATAGAGATAAAAAGAAAGTTATTAATAGCTTATTACCTATAAATAGATAAATAGATAGAAAGAATAAACAGAATAATAAAGACCTACCTAAGGATTTACAGTAATTAACAATAAAATAATTAGGTTTTATTACTACTAATAGTATAACTAGTCTATAATAATAAATTATTAGAATTAATAAGAAAAATACTATTCTTTACTAACTATAGGAGATACCCTAATCTCTTTATAAAGATACATCCTAGTAAGAAAGCTAAAGCAGCTATAAAAATAGCTTAAGAAATAAAGAAAATATATAAATAACTCTAAGAGAACCTTAAGAAAGTATAATATAATAGTATTTCTTACTAGAATAAGAAGAGAAAAATAGTATTTTAGCTAAAGAGGGGGGATAAAGTATACTTACTTATAAAGAATTTACGTAATAAGTAACTAAGTAAAAATCTTAATTATATTAAAGTTAGACTATTTTTAGTTAAAGAATAAAATAGACTTATAAATTATATACTTAAGCTACTACTAGATATAAAGATCTACCTATGCTTTTAAATCTCTAAATTAGAACTAGCTAATACTATAATACTATTATAAAAAACGTTTTAGTATAACCTAGAGGAAGAAAATAAGTTAAAAGTTAAAAAAATCCTAAGATACTAATAAAATAGAAGAGTTAATAACCTAAAGCTAAACTTTAGTTAAGCTCGGCACGGTACTTTACCGAGGCTCACCTCGTAACGCCCGGCCCCTCGTAACGCCCGCTCCGAACATCAAACCCATCAACAAACTTGAGGCTATTGAGCCTCATACTATAGCTATTATCGCGATTTTTTCTGGTGGATCGATTCATAAGGCTAATAGCTATCTAGAGCTACTGGTACTTGATAGGAGCTTTGATTTCGCGGCCGCCACGTGACAAAACAGGCGGTAGGCCTGATTCTGCACCTGCGGCCTTCTCAACACTGCGAGGCCTCACAACCTGCCTTTTTCTAGTAACAGCCTTTGCAGCAGTTTTAAGGCTGCTCTTTTTTCCTTTTTGGGACAATTTGAGAGCTTGTTTGAGTCGTTTTGCAGCCTTGCGAGCAGCCCGCCTGGCGGCCTGATCAGCAGCTCGATCTGCCTTTTCCCTCTGCCTCAGTAACCTAGCCTCAGCCCTAGCTACTCGCCTTGCTTGAACCATCTCAGCCTTGGCCTGCTTTTGCTCCTTACGATGCTTAGCTGCTTCAAGCTTTTGACGTTGCTGCTCCTCCTCCTTGCGAGCTCTAGCCTCCTGTCGGTCACGTGCCTCCTTCACTTTCTTGGGTGACCAGAATACAGCACCACCATGATAGTCCTCATCTGGCTGCAATGGGAGGACCTTGCTCTGCTTCCTGCGCTTCCTCTCATGGATAAGAGCGCCTCTTATAGCTGTTACTTCATGCTCAAGGATAGCCTTTTTAGTGCAGATGTGGTGAAAGATCCTGCTGAGCTTTCTAGCCCCTTTATCCTCGCGATGCGTGACAACGTGGCGTACTAGCGCCTCTAGCTCCCTCCAATTCTCAGCACTCAGCTCTGAGGACTCACTATCGCTTATATTCCCCTGCATAGCTAGCCTAGTGTTGAACTTTTTAAGGATAACCTCAGGATTAAAGGGCGATAGGCCAGTTGCCTCAAAGGCCTTAAGGATGGTCTCCTTTTTAAATGAAGCTGCCCAGGCTGCTTTGAAGAAAGGATAGAAGTCTCTTTTGCTGATAGAGACTAGCCCCTGGCTTCTCTCCATGAACTGTGAGATCTCCTCTGAGTACGCGAGTGAGAGAGGCTTGAACATGCTCACGTTAAGTGGCTGTAAGCTATGGGTTGAGTGAGGAGGATAGATAGCTAGGAGGATCTTGTTTTGGTCGCAATAGTCAATAAAATCCATAGAAACATGAGATCCATGGCCATCAAGGATGAGTAATCGATAGGAGGATCGAGCTTTTGCCTTGGTGTTGCGATCAAACACCTGTTTCAGCCATGCTAGGCCTATATCGTTGTTTGTCCATCCTGAGGGAGATGAGGTAAAGCGAGCTTGATCATCCTCAGGATCAAACTCTTGCAGCCAGCTGTCCTGGATTGAGCATGAGGCTGACTGAAATATCAGGGCAGGCTCTAGAGATGATCCATCCGCGCAGATGCAGGCTATCAAGGTAATCCACTCTCTGTTACCACCCTGGATGAAGGATCTATAGTTCCCCCGCTCATATAAGGTCCTGCTGAATATCCTCTTCAACCTGCCTATTACTCCTAATAGGAACCCCTTTTCATCCATATTATATATATGCTGAGCTTCTATCTCATATTGCTTGATCTTATCATCTAAAAGCTTAAAATAGAGGCTATACTTATTAAAGGAATCAGCCTTGTGGCGGCTGTTATCCATGCCAACTGCATATTGAGAGATGAGATGGATACTGTGCCGCTTGACAAAGCGATCAACCCAGTTCTTTCCAATCTCTTTTTTAGCTATTTAAGACGCAAAGTTTCGAATCATAGCCCTGCTAGGTGGCAGGCCTCGCTTAGTGAGCTGGATGATGTACTGGATGAGCTCCTTTTCTTGGTGTGGATGGAGATTTTGTTGATTTTGAGCTTTGACTTCTCGCGAGGTTGAAATGAGCTGGTGCCGCCTTGCGATCGTTCTACGGTCAACGCCATAGGTATTCGCCAATTTTGTGTAATTAATATCTTCTCCAGACTCCAAGGAGTTGATAGCTGTAAGCGCATCTATAACTGGGTCCATATTGGTTGAGATACGTGGTGTTGAAAAAACCGTGCAATTGTTGAGGAGCGGGCGTTACGAGGGGCCGGGCGTTACGAGGTGAGCCTCGGTACCCCACCAACATTGTCAACCTTCAAACAAATCGAGATATCTCAACGCACTGTATTTCAAAATGAGCGCGCGTGAGGAGTCTATACAACAAGCACTCGCTAATCTTAAATCTAGTGTTTATACTAGCCTAAGGCAAGCTGCAAAGGCGTACGGTATCCCTCGAACGACCCTACAGACGCGACAAGCTGGTGCTAAACCGCACGCGATTGCTCACACCCACCAGCAGAGATTGACTCCAGAGCAGGAGGAATTTCTAGCTGAATGGATCCTTGAAGAAGATATGAAAGCCTGCCCTCCTAGCCACGCGCGCGCGCGCGAGATGGCTGCTCGAGTCCTTGCTATGAACCGCGACTACAAACCTCTCAGCCGCGACTGGCTACACAGCTTTATGCAACGCAATCTACGCGTCGCATCTATTATTAGTAGAAAGATTAAGGCTGCTAGAGCTCAGGCTACTACTCCTAAGCTAATACTCTTATTTCTTAACCTCTTTGAGCGCGTGCGCGACCGCCTAGGCATTCAGACAGAAGATATATAGAATATGGATAAGACTAGTATAGGACTAGGCGTATGTACCAACTCACAGGTGCTTGCTAGCTTAAAGAAAAAGAAGGCTTACGTGGCATCTCTAGAGTCTCGTGAATAGGTATCTATTCTTAAGATAGTCTTAGCTACAGGCAGGAAACTTAGATGCGCTGTCATCTTTAAGGGCAAGAGCCTCTAGACTACCTGGTTCCCTGCCTCCTTAGTGCCTGACTGGCTCTACACAACCTTAAAGAACGGCTGGACATTAAGATCTATTGGATATGAGTGGCTAGAGAGGATCTTTATCCCTAGAACAGCGATCCTACTAGGTCGCACGAGGCTGCTGATACTTGACTGCTACAGCAGCCATATTGATATTGACTTTATGCTACTCTGTAAGCTAAATAAGATTGAGCTCCTCTATCTGCCTCCTCACTGCTCTCACATCCTGCAGCCTCTCGATCTCGCAGGCTTCTTAGTGGTCAAGTCAAAGTATAGAGCTCAGATTCAGGCTCTAGCATCTCTTGATGATGCAGCACCAGTTAAGAAACAGAGATTTATTAGTTGCTACTATTAAGCTCGAGAGGCTGGCCTTACAGAAAGAGTAATAAGAGCTAGATGGAGAGCTACTGGCCTCTCTCCTTATAACCCTAGCCTGGTTCTTCAGTCCTTACAGATATCTCGCCCAGTTACTCCTCCTAGAGCTCTATCTCCTCAGGATACTGTTTTCTTAACGCCTCAGAGGCCTCACGATATCTATTAAGTCCAGCAGCAGCTCGCTGAGGCGGGTGAGCTATCAGCTAGCACGCGCTTGGTGCTTCGAAAAGTGACTAAGGCTATCTTAAGCGCGAATACTCGCGCTGCAGAGCTTGAAGCTAGAAATCAGAGACTGCAACACCAGCTAGAGCAAGCTAGGCCTCTATTACCTAGAAAGAAAATTAAGGTTAACTAAAATAAGAGGTTTGCAGACGTTAATACTGTCGCTGTTGTAATTTAGAGAGAGGCAGAGAAACGACGAAAAACCTCAGCTAAATCTGCAGAAAAAGCTGCTAAAAAGGCTGCAGCTGATGCAGCTGCTTAAGACCTTTAATCTATGTGTACTAGCTTTCAAATCTAAACCTCGCTGTTGAGATATCTCGATTTGTTTGAAGGTTGACAATTTTGGTGGGGTGGCCGTAAAGCCCCCGTGGCCGTAAAGTACCGTGCTGAGCTTACCTAGTTAAATAGAAGGGATACCTAAGCTTAGAGAGTACGTAGGAACTAGAGGAATACTTAAGAAACTACTAATAGAAAGTTAGAGAATACTAAAAAAAAGAAGAAGCTAAAAAGAAAAAGAAGTAATAAACCTAGAAAGTAGAAACTTAACTAGGCTCTACTAGAGCTACTAGCTAGTCTAAGGCGCCTATAGTAGACTATACTATTAGAGAGAAACTAACTAAGCTATTAGTAGCTAGATAAAGAGCTTCCTTAGTAAACTCTAACTCCCTATTATTATATATCTCTAATACTAAATATAACGCTTTCTTCTACGCTTTTTCTTCTACCTACTTTAAAATTACTTTATTCTAGAGTAACTACGTAATTATAGTTAACGTCAAGCACCACCGAACCCACCACCCCACCGAACCCACCGAAAATGCTTGGCGCTACCAACTCAGCTCATTCATCATTAGAACTATCACTATCAACAAGACTAGCTGTGCAATAAGTGCTTGCCTCTGACTCTTCTGAATCGTCTGGACGTTTTCTACATGTTGTTTTGTTGTGGCCAGTCTCTCCACAGTTCCCACAGCGCCGAGCAGCTCGTTGAGGCCCTACTCGATCGTCCTGTGTACGCGCCTTTTTTACTGGATTATTACTCAACGATCCAGTAATACTTAACTCTGCTCCAGCCCCATACTCTAACGTACCTCCCTTCTAGATCTGCTTCCTTTTACGCGATTTCCGTGCAGTTTGCACTGCCGATTGCTCTTCAAGCTCCCTAATACGGGAAGCTTAAAGGTTAAACTGAACCAACAGACTATCACCGCCTCTGACAAGCTGCTCATACGCCTCCTGAGCTGTACTAGGCGATTGAGTAAATTTACTCAATACTAGCTTTGATTGAGAGCTAAATTCGAACGAATTGCTTGGAGTCTTTGATTGCTACGGCGTCTCTAGTAGTAGGGCTTGAGGCGGGGTACGGGTACGTACATTAAGGCGATCAATCACTTGATCAGGGTCTATAGGAACAAGTCCTGACGCCTCAAAGGCTGCTTTGCAGTTAACCTCTGTAAAAACGCGTTCGTACGCGTCTTTAAAGGCTGGTAGAAAGCCTTCCTTGCTGATATGGAAGACGCGGTTCCGTGCCAAGTCTCTAACGCGTTGACCGTATATGCGCTTTAGAGGGGAGAAACAAACTACATTAAGCGGCTGAAGGATGTGTGACGAGTGTGACGGCATACAGAGCGTAAGGATCTTGTTGTTAAGGCAGTATTGCTTGAAATCCCAGCTCTGGTGGCTCTCATGGCCGTTCAAAAGGAGGAGCCTGTGTGCCCCTACCATACGCTCCTTTGTATGCTTGTTAAAGTGCTTTAACCACTCAAGACCAAGCACGTTGTTTGTCCAGCCATTATTAGAGACTGAGACCTTCCAATTGCGCGGGATATCCACCTCCTTGTACCACGCTGAGAGGTGAACTTTCCCTTTGAGGATGAGAAAAGGTGGGGTGGAGTATCCAGTAGCGCAGATACTCGCAATAGCTGTAACCCACTCCCGATTGCCTGCCTGGACGAGCTCAGGCCGTGCACACCTTTCAGAACCAGTAACAACCTTTGATGAGCTAGCAATTCCCATCTGAAAGCCAGTCTCATCAAAGTTGTGCACATTATCTGGGTGGACGTCGTACTGCTCCATTGTGTCCTGAACGCGTGTAAACCACGCGTTTATCTCTTCAGGATCTTCCCTCAGTATCCTCTGACGGTCCTTTGCTCGATTAAAAGCTGTTTTAAGCTTCTCTGTACGCGCCACAAATCTCTCAGTCTAATTCTTGCCCACCTTCTCTGCACCCCGCGCTCCTAGTATGTGATCCGCCATATCCGCCACCTCTAACAGTGTAGGTGGAAAGCCTCTTGCATCGAGATCAAGAATACACCCGACGATTGAGTGTTCTTCAGTAGTAGTAAGGATACGGCTGTTAGGTGGTGTTTCGAGTCGAAATGGTACCCCGCGGGCGCGTTCAGTAAGGGTCGGGCGCTTCACGTTAAAGGCTTTGGCAGCAGCTGTATAGGATTTAAATTGGCCAAGATTGTAACTTTGAAGAGTAAGCTGTAGTCTCCCTTCATGTTGAACTAAAAGCGCGTTGCGTTGCTCAGCTATTACGCGTTGATGAGTTGTATAGTGGTCTTGGCAGATTTCGGTGGGTTCGGTGGGGTGGTGGGTTCGGTGGTGCTTGACGTTACTAATAATTTTTTATTATTATTTACTTTCTTTTAATACTTTTTATAAGTTTTATTTAGAGAAGCCTAAGATATATTTATATATAGCTTCCCTAAATAAGTATATTTAGTATATTTTAAATTTAAATTTAGTATAATATAATAAATAATATTATTTCTAAAATACTTATTATAAATAAATTTAGTAATAGTTTTAACGTCAAGCACCACCGAACCCACCACCCCACCGAACCCACCGAAAATGCTTGGCGCTACCAACTCAGCTCATTCATCATTAGAACTATCACTATCAACAAGACTAGCTGTGCAATAAGTGCTTGCCTCTGACTCTTCTGAATCGTCTGGACGTTTTCTACACGTTGTTTTGTTGTGGCCAGTCTCTCCACAGTTCCCACAGCGCCGAGCAGCTCGTTGAGGCCCTACTCGATCGTCCTGTGTACGCGCCTTTTTTACTGGATTATTACTCAACGATCCAGTAATACTCAACTCTGCTCCAGCCCCATACTCTAATGTACCTCCCTTCTGGATCTGCTTCCTTTTACGCGATTTCCGTGCAGTTTGCACTGCTAATTGCTCTTCAAGCTCCTTAATACGGGAAGCTTGAAGGTTAAACTGAACTAACAGACTATCACCGCCTCTAACAAGCTGCTCATACGCCTCCTGGGCTGTACTAGGCGATCGAGTAAATTTACTCAATACTAGCTTTGATTGAGAGCTAAATTCGAACGAATTGCTTGGAGTCTTTGATTGCCACGGCGTCTCTAGTGGTGGGGCTTGAGGCGGGGTACGGATACGTACATTAAGGCGATCAATCACTCGATCAGGGTTTATAGGAACAAGTCCTGACGCCTCAAAGGCTGCTTTGCAGTTAGCCTCTGTAAAAACGCGTTCGTACGCGTCTTTAAAGGCTGGTAGAAAGCCTTCCTTGCTGATATGGAAGACGCGCTTCCGTGCCAAGTCTCTAACGCGTTGACCGTATATGCGCTTTAGAGGGGAGAAACAAACTACATCAAGCGGCTGAAGGATGTGTGACGAGTGTGACGGCATACAGAGCGTAAGGATCTTGTTGTCAAGGCAGTATTGCTTGAAATCCCAGCTCTGGTGGCTCTCATGGCCGTCCAAAAGGAGGAGCCTGTGTGCCCCTACCATACGCTCCTTTGTATGCTTGTCAAAGTGCTTTAACCACTCAAGACCAAGCACGTTGTTTGTCCAGCCATTATTAGAGACTGAGACCTTCCAATTGCGCGGGATATCCACCTCCTTGTACCACGCTGAGAGGTGAACTTTCCCTTTGAGGATGAGAAAAGGTGGGGTGGAGTACCCAGCAGCGCAGATGCTCGCAATAGCTGTAACCCACTCCCGATTGCCTGCCTGGACGAGCTCAGGCCGCGCACGCCTTTCAGAACCAGTAACAACCTTTGATGAGCTAGCAATTCCCATCTGAAAGCCAGTTTCATCAAAGTTGTGCACATCATCTGGGTGGACGCCATACTGCTCCATTGTGTCCTGAACGCGTGTAAACCACGCGTTTATCTCTTCAGGGTCTTCCCTCAGTATCCTCTGACGGTCCTTTGCTCGATTAAAAGCCGTTTTAAGCTTCTCTGTACGCGCCACAAATCTCTCAGTCCAATTCTTGCCCACCTTCTCTGCACCCCGCGCTCCTAGTATGTGATCCGCCATATCCGCCACCTCTGACAGTGTAGGTGGAAAGCCTCTTGCATCGAGATCAAGAATACACTCGACGATTGAGTGTTCTTCAGTAGTAGTAAGGATACGGCTGTTAGGTGGTGTTTCGAGTCGAAATGGTACCCCGCGGGCGCGTTCAGTAAGGGTTGGGCGCTTCACGTTAAAGGCTTTGGCAGCAGCTGTATAGGATTTAAATTGGCCAAGATTGTAACTTTGAAGAGCAAGCTGTAGTCTCCCTTCATGTTGAACTAAAAGCGTGTTGCGTTGCTCAGCCATTACGCGTTGATGAGTTGTGTAGTGGTCTTGGCAGATTTCGGTGGGTTCGGTGGGGTGGTGGGTTCGGTGGTGCTTGACGTTAGTATAAAAGATTTTATTATAAAGATATAGATTATAAATCTAGGACTTAGATAATATTTTATCTTATATTATTATAGACGTAGGGTATGCTACCTTTAAACTAATCTAGTTAAATATTACATAATTTAAGATAAATCCTAAAAGAGGAAGAAGATAGTATTAGGATCTAAAATCCTAGTTAAAGAAGAGATACCTTAAGAACTAGCGGCTAGTTAAGAAGCGCTAGTATCTACTTTCTTATACGTTACGTAACCGCTCGCTCTACTAAGGACAAGCGCTTATAATACTCGCGGCGAGCGTAATAAGCGTATTATATATATAGATTATTATAATAAGCTCTTATAGCTTAGTATATTTAACTTAATATTATACTCTATAGTATAGTAATAGTAATACTAATTATTCTTAACTCTTAGTGCTCTTTATAGAAGCGCCCTCTTACTATCTTAGTATTAAACCCCCTTCTATATAAGTTTCTTACTCTATCCTAGAGAACTAACCTTACAGTCTTATTAGTTATTATTACTAATAGCTTTTAAGATCTTTACAGTATGCTGTTATATCTATAGCACAGCAGTAAGAGTACGCGATACTGTATTGTAGTACAAAGCTTAGGTGTAACTACTTGGCACACATACTCTATAAAAAGAGAAAAATAGGGAACAAGACAGAACATAATCAATTCTTATCCATCTACTCTAACTAAAACATGCATTAAATTCTAATAATTAAGAGTCTTACTAACCCTATTACGAGCGAGGACTATATCTTACGTAAATATTACTAGCGTACGCGACGCTATAATTATCCTTACTAACTATATAAACTACACGCTATAGTTACTATAACTAAAAGTAAAAGTAGAGTTTTATAATATATAAGTAATCGCAGACACTAATAGAACTAGAGAACCTTTACTAGAACTAATCCCCCTAGTCCTACTATAATTAGCTAACTACGTACTAGCTGTAGTCTAACAACAGGCACCTAGCGCGTTATTAAACTCTTAAAGTAACTAGGTTAGATTATTAAGCTAGATAATAAGATTAAACCCGTCCTAAACTAATATAACCCTAGCTATACTAATAAAACTATTAGACTTATTACCTAAAAGCTAAGAAATATATAAGGCTAATTAAGATAACTATAAAGTATAACTTAAAGCCTATAAGGTTAATAAGAAGAAATATAATAGAGAATAGGCTAACTATTAGTTACTTATAACATATATTTAGAGTATAGTATTAGCGTATATTTAGCGTAACTACTACCTCTTTAGTACTATAATTTACTAATAGATTATTAATATCTAAAGGATAGTAAGAATTAACTTACTTAAAGAACGCTAATAAGCCTAAATAAGATATTATAATATATTAAAGCTAATAAGGACTCTAGTAAACTAGGATATCTAGCTTATAGTATATAATTAGGTAGTAACTAACGCTAAGACTAAAAGAGTCGCAGAGGTATAATATAATAATAATATTATAGAAGATTTCTTATTAGTAGTAGAAAAGGTAGTACTTATATAAGTAACTACCTTCTCTAGCTAAGTAGCTAACGTGTCCTACAAGCGAGCGCCGCGCACAAGCGAGCGCCGCACCCTACCAAGTTTGAGCACCTCTCTTATCTTAACGTATAATAGTGTTACGATCCTGCTGGAACCCTGTCCCAGTAACTCCAGCTGGACCTCACAAGTATTGGACCAACAACCGAGGTCACGTGACGTGCTCAGTTGATCAGTCTAATCAGCGACACTGAGCACACTAAGCACACTAAGCAACATGCATAACTTTAATGTATATAGATTACTATAATAAACCCTTATAGCTTATTATGTTTAACTTAATATTATACTCTATAGTATAGTAATAGTAATACTAATTATTCTTAACCCTTAGTACTCTTTATAGAAGCGCCTTCTTACTATCTTAGTACTAAACCCCCTTCTATCTAGTCCCTTACTCTATCCTAGAGAACTAACCTTATAATCTTATTAGTTATTCTTACTAATAGCTTTTAAGATTCTTTACACTTTAAACACCCTTAAGATAAGTAATACTAAGATAGAAACTACTAACTATTATACTACTAGGCTAGGCAACGCTGTCGCTAAACTAGACCTCTTCTATAGAGATTAATTTAAGCTTAAAGACTAGCTACTCTAATTTAACCTATTCTTTAAGTTTAATGCGACTACTATAGATAATAACGACTAAGCAGTACTTATAACGAGCTACATAAGAGGCGAAGCTACTAAATAGGTAAAACCTCACCTAGTTAAGTACTTAGCCGAAGGAACTAAACTAGAGAAGCTAATTAAGATATTTAAAGATATAAGAGAATTTAAGACACGCATACAATAAGCATTTAGATTACTAAATAAGACTACTATTACAGAACGTAAAATCTAGAATATACGATAAACCTAGTCTACAGCTAATTACGCTAATAAGTTCTTAGGGTACGCTAGATAAACTAACTAGAATAATAACACCCTAAAAACTATATATAAATAAGGCCTAAAAGTAGACGTCTAAACTAAACTAATACGCTCTAGCATAGGCATAGTAATACTAGATAACTTAATTAATAAAACTATCTAACTAGATATAGAGCTCTACAAGCTCTATATATAACTTAGAAGATAACTACTAAGATAAATAAAAGAAGATAAGAAACCCTAGAAGGATTATTATAATAAGCTAAATAATAGTTACCTATAACACTAGTATTAACTATAAAGAGTGCCTAGATAGTATATATTAGGAGGCCCTAAAGTAATATATCTAGATAACCTTAATAGAGGAAAGTTAAGTAAGAGTAAGAAGAAAAAAGAAATAACCTATTTTAACTATAATAAGAAAAGCTATATAGTAAAAAACTATAGAAGTAAGAATAAGGCAACCCCTTAGATTAATATAATAGTAGTAAAAGAAGAAAATAGTAATAATAAAACATAGGAAGTTATTATAACCTAAGAGGAAGAGGCTTAAAATATAGAGATATTACAGCTACCTCTCTAAGAACCTACTAAGAAAGGGATTCTAGGAACCTAGTATAGTAATAAGGAAGAAGAGAGTAGCAGCTCCCTATCTCTAGTCTATAAAAATACTAAAGAAGACCTTAATAATACTATAGTACTTCTAACTAAGAATTAAAAAAAGGAAAACTTTTAAAACTAATATTAACTAGGAACCCTAAGGCTATTAACGCCTATAAAAGTAGAAAAACATATTATAGAACTTAACTGCTAACTATACGCGTAATATATATACAAAGTATAATATATTAACGCGCTAACCCTAGAAGAATAGGAAGTAGCTATAAAATAAAGAATAAGTATAATTATTCTAGCTAAATAAGTAATATAAGATATATTACGGGAATACTATTATTACCCTAAACATTATATAAAGGTAACATAAAAAGAGGCAGAAAAAGCTAAAGAAGTATAGTAACCTGTAAGCGTTAGGGACGTACTATAGAAACTTTAATAAGCTAGACAGATATAAGTACTAGAACCCCTAGTAGTAAAGACCCCTAAATACGTATTATAACGCTAAATAATACTACTACTAATATAGGAAGATACTTTCTATATACCTAACACTTAGGACCTAGTATAGTAAAGGTACCTTTAAGTTAATTCTTATAGTAAGATTGTGCTTACAGATAGTAAGAAATAAAATATCTATACCTAGCTTAAATAATAAATATATTAGGAGGATAATAAAGAGAACGTTAACCCTAACAGGCTTCTTACAGAGGACAAAGCTAGAGACTATTATAAGCGCGCAGAGGTAGCTTAAACCCTACATACTATACATAAAGGACTGTAAAAACTAGTACTAGATTACTTAATAGATCCACGTAATAAGTAATACAGTATTATCTACTAGTCTTTCTATACTACAGACCTATACGCTATACACTATTTAAGTAAGACAAAATAAGAATACTTCTCTTACTTATTTTACTAATATAAATACTAATAGTATAATTATCTTAAAGTTAAATATAATAACTACCTATAAGATAAGAGGACTATCCTCTACTTCCTAGAGATTAAAGACCCTGCGGCTAGTATAGTAATATAGCTTATCTTTAATAGAGAATGTAATTAACAGTAATAGTAAACGTGCCTTAACTCCTACTACCTTAAATATAAAGACGTTAAGACACTAAATAGGTATTAAGAAGAGTCTTTTTTAGAGTCGCGCCTACTAATAGGTAAGAATTACAAACTCTATATACAACAGGCGCATAAGGACTCTTTAAGCTAAATATTAAGCTTAACAGAAGCTAGATAAAGGTACTAGTAGATTCCGGAGCATAATAGAGCTCTATTTCTACGCGAGCGATAGAATAAGCTAGCCTTATCTTATTATTAAAATTAGTACTATATCTATTAATAGTAGCTGATAGATAACTAATGCTATTAGAGTCTATAATTACATACAAAGTACAGAGTGTATAACTTATTATCTAGAACTATAGGGAAACAATTAACCTAGACGTCTTTAGACTATTATAATATAATATAATACTAGGACTCTTATAGTTAAGAGAACATAGTCTAGAAATAGATTAGAAAAAGAAAAAGTTCTTATTTAAATACTGTAGAATAGACGTAACTACGAGTAAGCCTACGCTGCGGCTAAGTGCCTAGGTAGATAAGAAGATAACAATTAGGATCCTTACTTTAAATAAGGATAACCTTAAGATATAAGGGTCTGACTTAGCAGGTACTAATAGGAGGCCCTTAGACTAATAAGCTAGAGTTAAAGAGTAAAGCGTAACTCTAGTAATCCCTAATAAGTATAAAGAATATAAGTTACTCTTTTAGGAAGAGATAACTATAAAAGTATTACCTAAATATTAACCTTAAGATTACAAGATTATCTTATAAGAAGGAAAGTACCTAACTTTTAGCTTAATTTATAGTTTATTAGAAAAAGAACTTAAAACCCTACGCAAATATATTAAGATAAACTTAAAAAAAAGATTTATTAGGGAATTATAGTTACTAGGAGGATACCTTATATTATTTATACTAAAGAAAAATAGGAAGTTAAGATTATATATTAACTACTAGAAACTTAATAATATTATAATAAAGAATTAATACTCTCTACTAAATATAGCAGAGCTATAAGATTAACTAGCCTTTATAAAAGTCTTTATAGTATTAGACTTAAGAGGAGCGTATAACCTTATTTATATAAAGGAAAGTAAAGAATAGAAGACTGCGTTTAGAATATACTACAGCTACTATAAGTATATAGTAATACCTTTTAGTCTTACTAATACACTAGCTATATACTAGGTACTTATTAATAACGTGTTAAGAGAATACCTAGATATATTTATTATTATATACCTTAATAATATCCTTATATACTCTAATAATCTACAGGAATATATTAAGTACGTTAAAACAGTTCTTACCTACTTAGGAAGATTTAGTTTACTACTTAAACCTAAGAAATATAAGTTCTATAAGAAAGAAGTTAAATTCTTAAGATATATAGTAGGTATATATAGAGTAAAGATAAGTAAAGAAAAAATAAGAGTAGTAAAGGAATAGCCTAAACCTAAAATAGTTAAAGATATATAGTTATTTATAGGATTTATTAACTTTAACTAATAGTTTATTAAGGACTTCTCTAAGAAATCTATCTTACTTACTAAACTTATAAGAAAGGATATAAAATAGGAATAGAGAAATAAATAAGAAGAAGTATTCTAGATACTTAAAGAAGTATATATTATACTTCTAGTGTTAATTATATTCTAAATAGGAGAACCCTTACAGTTTAAAATAGATGCCTTAGACCTTATACTAGGTATAATAGTAAAATAAGAACGTAATAGGAAATAGCACCTAATTACCTACTACTCTAGGAAATTTACAGACTTAGAAGAGCGCTATAACGTGCATAATAAAGAGCTTATAGTAGTTATTAATGCCCTTTACTACTAGTAGATTTACGTAGAGAGCTGCTTAGATCTTACAATATTTATAGATTATAAGAACTTAGTTAATTTTACTACTACTAAAACCTTAAACTAAAGATAGGTTAGATAGGCTAAAATATTAAGATAATATAAGTTTAAGATTATATATACGCTAGGAAAGAATAACAGTAGAGCTAATACTCTTAGCCGCAGATTAGACATTACAGGAACAAAAATAATAATTAGTAATGCTATCCTTTAAGTAAACTAGGATAGAAGCTTAGGACCTAATAAGTTATTAAATAACACTATAATAATTACGCCTAAAGTACCTAAAGAATTATAAGAAGTAATTATCTAATAACACTATAATAACCTAGTATATAGTTACCTAGGAATTAAAAGAATAATAGAACTTATATAATAATACTACAGCTTTAAGAATATAAAGGCTAAGGTTAAACAGTTTATTAAAAAATACGCAGACTGTTATAAGAATAAACACAGTACTTACGCACTATATAGAGAAATACAAGCTATAGAGCTACCTAACAAACCTTAGGCAGACATTTCTATAGACTTTGTAATAGGACTACTACTGTCTAAAGATCCTGTAACAGGAATTAAGTATAACGCTATCTTTAACATAGTCTGCAGGTTTATAAAAGCAGTAGAAATAATACTGTTTTAAAACAACTATAATATAGAATAACTAGTATTTATTATCCTAGATAGACTAATATAATATTATAGTATACCTAAGTTAATTATAAGTAACAGAGATAAGCTCTTTATATCTAACTTCTAGTCCACGTTAATAGCTGCGATAGGAATAAAGAGAAAGTTGTTAACAGCCTATTACTTATAAACAGACAGACAGACAGAAAGAATAAACAGAATAATAAAAACCTACCTAAGGATTTACAGTAATTAATAACAAAATAATTAGGTTTTACTATTACTAATAGCATAACTAGCCTATAATAATAAATTATTAGAATTAACTAGAAAGACACTATTCTTTGCTAAATATAGGAGACACCCTAATCTCTTTATAAAATCATATCCTAGCAGAAGAGCTAAAGTAGCTATAAAAACAGCTAAAGAAATAAAGAAAATATATAAATAACTTTAAGAAAACCTTAAGAAAGTATAACATAATAGTATTTCCTATTAGAATAAGAAAAGAAAAATAGCACCTTAGCTAAAGAAGGGGGATAAAGCATACTTACTTACAAAAAATCTACGTAATAAGCAACTAAGTAAGAGACTTAATTACGTTAAGGTTAGACTATTTTTAGTTAAAGAATAAAATAGACTTATAAATTATATACTTAAGCTACTACTAGATATAAAGATCTACCCGCGCTTCTACATCTCTAAACTAGAACCTGCGGATCTAGTAATACTACTATAAAAAATATTTTATTATAAAACTAAAGAAGAAATAGAGTATAAAGTTAAAAAAATCCTTAATAAAAGACGCTCTAAGATTACAGAAAATTAATATAAAGAAAGAGAGTATCTCGTAAAATAGAAGGACTACCTAGATTTAGAGAATACATAGGAACCTAAGTCTAACTTAGAAAACTGTAAGGAACGAATTAGTAAATACAACCGCGATAAAGAATAAAAGGAACTTAGGTACTAGAACTATAACTAACCTAGAGAGACGTTAAGAACTAGAAGAGACTAACAGGTTTACTACTAGTAACCTATTACTAACTAGGACCTCTTAGTACTTAAGAGGGAAGCTCTTAAACGCACCCTAGGTACTAAGCAATAAACTAAACCTAAGAGCATTAGAAGCGTTTTTAGGTAACAAGGCCTCCGCCGCTTCTTACTCCTTAATATCCTGCTCTTCTACAGCTATTACTTCCTCCGCGCGCTAATTAATTAAATCTATTTATTATTATAACTACTCTTCGCAAGCCTAAGTAACGCGCAGCTCCTCTAGAGCTTTTTTATGCGCCTTTATCGCAACCTCTTACACATTCCTAGATTCTTTTATCTGTTCTTAAAGCTTTATCTTCTAATCTACTAATTATTTAAACTTAGACTCTATAACCCGCACGTTATAACATTATCCTTAACGCAGACACTCGCTATATTTCCTAGAATAAATATAGACCTTACACACCTAGTTATACTTTACGCACGTTACGCACTTTTAGACTATAGCTTCCTTAAAGGAGTTAATAAAATTATAGAGACGTTAGTAATAAATAGTGCTAGATACCTGTAGATGTTTAGGTATAGCGAGACATAATACAGTAAGAAGTAGGAAACGCTCGCGTTATATAATAAGCACTAAGGACAGCGCTAGGACAGGAGGGGGATAGTGTTACAATCCTGCTAGAACCCTATCCTAGTAACTCTAGCTAGACCTTACAAGTATTAGACCAACAACTAAGGTCACGTAACGTGCTCAGTTAATCAGTCTAATTAGCGACACTAAGCACACCAAGCACACTAAGTAACATGCATAACTTTAATGTATATAGATTACTACAATAAACCCTTATAGCTTATTATGTTTAACTTAATATTATACTCTATAGTATAGTAATAGTAATACTAATTATTCTTAACCCTTAGTACTCTTTACAGAAGCGCCCTCTTACTGTCTTAGTACTAAACCCCCTTCTATCTAGTCCCTTACTCTATCCCGGAGAACTAACCTTGCAATCTTATTAGTTATCCTCACCGATAGCTTTTAAGATTCTTCACAAATAGCTTAACACTACGGTCTTTAAATGCCTTTAAATAAAGCAGATATCTAGCTTACTATCTTAGCTATTTATGCGTATTAAATTAGTAGCAACCGGCCTGCTGCAGCAATCTTTAACGTGTCTGAAAGAATAATCTGTCGCTGACGCGCTGGGACTACTACTTGACGCGATTACTAGCCTAACTTAAGGAAGCTTACCTAGCTAGAAGAGGAGGTAATAGTTAATTATATACTTAATCTAGATTAACGTGGATTTCCGCCTACGTACGCAGCTATCCGTGATATGGCTAATAAGCTGCTATCAACGCGTGGTGGAGGTTAGGTTGGCATAAATTGGTTATCTAACTTTGTTAAGCGTACAGACAGTCTAACGACGCGTTTTACCTAAGCGTATGATAGGCAGAGAGCTCTATGTGAGGATCTAAAGTTAGTTAACAGCTAGTTTAAGCGATTAGAGGAGATAAAGGTAAAGTACAGCATACTAGATAAGGATATATTTAACTTTAACGAAGCTAGCTTTATAATAGGTAAGATAACGACTTAGCTAGTTATAACTAGGTTAGAGAGGAGAGGGCGGCTAAAGGCTATCTAGCTAGGCAACTGTAAGTAGGTAACGTTAATTTAAGGCATTAACGCTGCTAGCTAGGTAATCCCACCCTTCCTAATCTTTACTAGCTAGCATTACTATCGTGCCTGGTAGTAGGAAGAAGCTATCCTACGCGACTAGGCTATCTTAGTTAGTGACAATAGCTAGACAACTAATTAGCTTAGAGTAGTATAGCTAAAGCACTTTAATGCTTATACAAAGACAAGGGTAGTAGGCGCGCGTTAGCTGCTTATCCTTAATGGCTATAAGAGCTATTACTCTCTTAAATTTTAAGAGATCTGCAGAGAGAGCAACATCTATACCCTCTGCATGCCACCTCACTTATCTTATCTGCTGCAGCCTCTTAACGTTAGCTGCTTCTCTCCTCTTAAGAAGGCGTACAGCCGCTAGATAGAGAGCTTAATTAAGGCCCACATTAACCACATTACTAAACTTGAATTTCTGCCTGCCTTTAAAGCAGCATTTGATTAAGCTTTCACTGCAGTTAATATACGCTCAGCATTTCGAGGAGCAGGCCTTGTTCCTCTCCAGCCAGACGTTGTCTTGTCAAGGCTAGATGTCCAGCTGCGTACGCTATCACCACCAGCTCAGTTAGGAGCTCAGGAAGGAGCTCAGCTAGGAGCTCAGCTAGGAGCTCAGCTAGGAGCTCAGCAAGGAGCTCTATGGGAGCCTTAAACACTAAGGAACCCACGTGAGTTTAAGGCTCAATCAACTCTAATTAGCGATCGCGTTCGATGGCATAAGAGCTTATCACTAGCCCTAATTATTAAGGCGCTTAATTAGTTTACAAAGGGGCTATAGTAGGGGCATATTAAGCTAAGCGAATAGAGGGTAGGATTAATAGCCTTAAGAAGGCTAATAAGGCAGTAACTTAGCAAAAGCAGCGCAAGAGAAAGTAGATTTAGAAGGGAGGAGTCTTAATAAAGGGAGTTAGAGAGGATATAGCTACTTAACAAGAGGCTAATTAACAGATTAGGCGTGAAATGCGTTAAAGTAGGGAGTAATCAGGCCTTAGCAGCCGGGCTCTATCGCGCTGTAAAAGGTGCAGAGAGACTGGGTATAACTCGTGCACGTATAAAAACGGTACTATAGGTGCTACTTAAGCTTACATATTAATATCTATAGATTACTTGAATTTATAGTTAAGCTGTACGCTGGTAGAGGTGCTCAAACTTGGTGGGGTGCGGCGCTCGCTTGTGGGACACGTTAGAGGTAACTTAAACTATAATAGAAAAGAAATAATAAAACTCTTCTAGAAGTATATAAGCTACTCTTACTTATAAAAGAGTAAGTAGAAGAGCGCTTTTACTGCTAAAGATACTATATACTCTACTAGTAGTAAATCTAACTAAGGCGTATAAAGAGACGCCTTTAGTATAGCTAAAAAAGTATTATTAGCCTTATAAAGTAATAACTATAGTAGAATATAAAGAAAATATAAATTTAGGTAAAGTAGTACTAGATCTAAGTATTCTTCTCTAAAAGATATAGTAGTAGTTAAAGGTATGAAATACTATACTTATAAATAGCGCTATAATCTTTTTAATTATTTTTATCTAAATAAAGATAAAGTACCTTCGTAGTTTATACTAGATTTAAGGATAGCTAAACTTATTAAGTATAAAGGAAAGTATAACCTAGAGCTAATTAAATTATTAGACTTAAAGCGCTAATAATCTAAGACGCTGCTATTTAAGAATTTATATATACTAACTCTAGAAGTTATAAAAGATTAACTAGAAGAAAGAGTTATATTAATAAATAAAGCTGCGTATACTACGTTAGTATTCTTAATAAAGAACTAACTATATCTACTAAAGAATATATTTATCTTTAATTTAGGCGTAATAATATATATCTATAATATAGCGTAACTCTTAACTTACCTCTATCTACCTATCCCTAGTAACTATATATAGATAAGTAATATATAAATATAGATTAAAGGGTATAGTACTATATATATTAAAGTTAAGTTGCTATATAGTATAAAGATACTCTAATTAGAGAATAGTGCCTTCTACCTAAAGTGTAACGTATGGTTTCAGGTAATAGTACTTACTTTATACTACAGATAATAGTAAAGGAATAGTTCTATATTACTGTAACTTAGCTATAGGAGAGAATAATACTTATTATCCTTACTCTGCGCAGCTAGCGCAGGTTTTAAGCAAGTCTATTATAGTACGCGCTAGCCCTTAAAAAAGTTTAGCGTAATTATACTATAATACTAAAGTTTAGATTTATAATACTTTATTATAGAGCCTTCCCTTCTAGCTAGCGTCCTAATAGTATTAATAGCCTTAATAAAAACCTAAAACTATATAGGAAAATAAGAAAAGAGTACCTATATATATATTTTAATCGCGTATCTTAGACGCGTCTTATACGCGTTATTATTATATATTATAGGCGCCTTATATTTACGCCCCTACTTCTAGTAAAGTTAAAGTAATTAAGACTTTTATTCTCTAGTAATAAGGTACAGACTTACTTTATAATAGTAGAGTTTTTGTTAGGACTAGTTCTATATAGTTATAGCCTGGTCCTTAGAGTTATTAGGGTTAGATAGGCATAAAGGAGTTTAATAAGAGATAATAGGATTGCATTAGTAACTAGAAGGATTGCTACCGCACAGGCAGGATCCTAAGGAGTTTTTATGTTCCTCTTACCCCGCACTTAGGACTAATTAGGCTAAAGGAGGTTAACCTTACCTTTAATAGCTATAATCTAGCCTATTATAGGCTAAACTAGCTAAGTATACCTTAAGTATACTAGACTTGTTAGCTAGTCTAGTTAGGAGTTATTAACTCCTAATATTATCCCCCTTCTTAGGTAAAGACGTCTTATCTTATCTTAAGAAGATAGCTATATAACTTAGACGCCCCTTATAAAGGCTAGATTAGTATAATCTAGCTAAATATAGTAAATATAAAGATAAAAGAGAGTTATAGTTAGTAAAAAGGCGTAGTAGCCTATACTACTAAGTAATCTATAAGTAAACCTAAGTAAGAGAAAGTTCTAGACTTTTACTTATATATAGACTAGCTACATAGACTATAAGTATATAAGGCCTACATCTTCTCTCTTCCTTATACTCTACTCTTATTTTAAGGATTTTTTAGTAAGTCTTTCCTTAGCTAAATCTATATAAATTCCTTTAACTTTCTATAGTTTAGGCTATATTAGGCTAATTTAGCTTAATAAGGCTAAAAGGACTATAGAGAAGAGTAAATATATCTAGAATATAGCTAACCTAACCTCTTTAGAGCTAGTTACTAGTATTCTATCTTACTTTAGCCTATATTTAGTTTAATCTTTCCTTTTCTAGCCTAATCTAGACTATTACAGCCTAATTTAGTGTAATAGTTACTATAGATTACTAGCGTTACCTAGAAGACTTCTCTACTACTAAAGTAGTAACTATCTTACCTTATATTTACTATATTACTGCTTAAGCTAAGAGTTCTTTTAATTCTTACTGTATTTTCTTACCTACTACTTACTCTTAGGTGTTTCTTTATGCTAGGGGGCATTAATATAAGCAGTGTAAGCGTTACTATTCTACTTCTACTAATTATTTTTGCTATAAGTACTATTTTTAGCTTAGAATAGGCTGTAACTAGCTAAATTAAGCTAGATTAGCTAATTCTAGGTTATAAGTGCCTAGAGATAATAACTTCTATAAGCTCTTAGTTATTATTAGTAGATATTCTTATATTACCTTTAGAAAGAGTCCTCTTCTCCCTAGACTAGGCTATACTACCTTATTATTAGCTAATAATACCTAGATTACTATTAAGGAGGCTAGGCGTAACCTAATAGATCCTTATAATAAACTTATTACCTCTATCTACTAGTAAGTAGCTACTTTTAGCCTACTTTAGGCTAAACTTAGAGAAGAAGAGGTATAGCTAATATATTTCTAGCCTATACTACTTATATTCTAATAGCTATACCTTTTATAAAAGTACTTTATTAGATTCTAAGACTATAGGTACTTTTATATACTCTAAAGGTTATTCTAGAGTAAAAGATACTATTATTACTAAGAATATAGCTTAGAAGCATAAATTAGAGGAAGTTCTTAGTAAAGAGGCTAACTTTACGCCTTCTAAGGCTGTAAGTACTCTTATTTAAGCTAAAATAGCTTAATTTAGCTTTTACTAACTTATTTTCTTCTAGAAGAAGTAGAATATTTATATTACTACTATTAAAGGCCCTTAAACTACTTATTAGATTTATAATTATTACTAAAAGCTTACTAAACTCTCTAATAAGAAAGCTACAGCCCTAAAAAAGCTAAATAGGGCTAGAAAGGCCTTAAATAGCGCTAAAACTACTACTACTAAAGAAAAATAGTAAACTAAGGTAGATAATTAGAAGGCTATTATTAAGGTAGCTTAGGCTAAACTTAATAAGCTTATTAATAGGTAATTTTAGCTATAATCTAGTTAATTAGAGTATAATAGGCTAAGATAGTATAGAGAACTAGCTTAGTTTAGCATAAAAATAGTAGTTTTAGTTATTTAGCGTTTAGTCTAGGTGTATTTTTAGATTTAATACCCCTTTTTCTAGCCTTTAATAGCCCTTTTTCTACCTCTTATAGTATCTTAATAGTATTTAGGGCAATATAAGCTCTTCTAGCTTAGAAGGGGCCTATTTAGCCTACTAGGTACTTAATAGGGCATAATATACTATATATCCCTAAGATTACCCTAGATTACGTCTTTCTAGGCTATAATAGGCTAAATAATAGGCATATAGGAGATAGTTTCCTAGGCTAGTAGTTGCAGCGCTATTAAATACCTTAAAAAAACCTTATAGGAAAAATTATAAGGTAAAGGTAGCTAAGTTTTCCTTTTCTTAGTATCTCTAGTATTATTCTTTCTTAACTATCCCCCTCTTTTTAGTTGTTATCTGCAATAAATTAGGGTATTATCTATTAATCTGCGCTATTTTATGCTAGTTTAGGTCCTACTAGGGCTTTAAGCCCTCTTCTAGAACGCTTTAAGCGTATTACTAGAAATATTAGTTACTACTTCCTAGGTATTATCTTTATTAGGGTAGTATTTCTATTTAATTAGAGATTCCTATTAGCCTTTTTAGTTACGCTTATAATTAACTATTCTTTCTACCTTATAGATATTATTATTATAGCTGTAGAGAGTGTCTATAGGTAGGTCTTTAGGGTATTATATTAAACTCTTTTTAATATATAGGTTTAATAGTAAGGCGTAAAAAACTAGATAGACCTCTTTTAGCCCTAGATAGTCTACCTTATACGTAGATAGGCTATATTAGGCTATAATAGTTCTAGGTCTAGAGTATTTCTAGTTAAGTTTCTTTTTTAGCCTTAATAACTTAATATTTTAGTTAGATACTAGTACTTAGTCTCTAACCTTAAATTTAGCTAGTAATTATTTCTTATTAGTATACTTTTTATAGTATTTATTTACAGCTTTAATCTCTTTTTAATACCTTTTCTAGATATTAATAATATAAGCTATAATATCTCTTCTAAGAGGTAATTCTCCCCCGTCTAAAAGAGATTTAGGCTATTCTAGCCCTATTAGGTTTATTCTATAGTTTATATAGAATAGGGTGTCCTTTATAGTTAAATATACACTATTATTATATATAAATTCCCCTATAGATAGCTATAAAGCCTAATTATCCTACTCTAGGTTATAATAATACTAAAGGTACTACTCTAGAGTCTAATTTTACCTTTTTATTTAACTATTAGTTTATAGATAGTAGGTAGACGTTAAAACCCTCTTTAAATTAAGGTAATAGTTAAACGTCTTCTAGTACTTTAAGTTTATTAAAGAACTTCTATTAGAGATAATTATTTATAGTACTCTGTAAAGTCTAATAACTTCGCGTAGCTAGGCCTAGGCTAGGTCCTGCCTATTCTAATCGCCCCTTACTAGGACGTAATAGGCTATTTTAGTTAGCTTATCTATAATTACTAATATTACGTTATAAACTAACCCTTAGAACTTACTTAGAGGTAATTCTATAATAAAATTTATTATAACAGTCTCCTACGCAGGCGTAGGGGCTATAATAGACTATAAGGCTTCTACTTTACTACTATTAACTTTCTATAATATAGGTAGTTGTTATAGTAAGCAGCTACGTCCTTAGCTATCCCTAGCTAGGTATATTAGCGAGATAACTTCTTAAGTGTCCTCCTTGCGCTAAAATATCCTACTATTAGGTTATTATAACACCCTGCAAAGGCTGTCGCCTTCTCTTAGTCTATTTTAAGGACTTTTTAGCGGGATTAGGCCGTTCTAACCCTAATTAGGCTGTTCTTATCCTCGCCTACCTTAGTTTCTGCTAAGGAGGCCTTATTACTGCCCTCTGTTCCTTTAGGCCTATCCTCGTTATTCTTCTTGCGCCTAAGGATTATTTTAACCCGTTAAAACTTATATAGAGCTTCCTGCAGATCTACTCCCTTAGCGCTAGAATAAGTAATAGTGTGGAGTTAACAAGGTGGTTCGGCTCAATCCCGCAGTTCTGGTGTTGTGAATGAGAGGTAATGATGGAATCCAAACGTGCGTGAATAACAGGAGCAGCTCTGCCTGTGCAGTCTGCCAGAAACGAAGGTAAGTATAGAGCCTAATTAAAAGTAATAAACAAAATAGTCTGAAATCTTATTAAATTAACGTAGCTAATGCACTAGCTACTTTGCAAAATCTTAGTTTTAAAGTAAATTATCGTGGTGTGTAGTGCATAGTGCATCACGTTTAGTGCATAAAGTTAAGATCTCTCGTATCTTTAAGTTTTATTACTAAATTTCGCTAATAAAGGAAACCTATTATTACCTAATTACCTAGGTACCCTGTATAACAGCATAAACCTCCCCTACTTTAAGCTTAGTCCTATTAAGCTTATAAATCCTGCTTATTATTCCTTCTCTTTATAAGTAGAACTATTAGCAGGAGGAGAAGAGAGCTAAGAAAAGATATATAAAAAAAGAAAGGAAAGAAAGAAATTATTACCCTACGAATAAAGGGAAGGCAGTATAAGCTGTATTTCTGCAGGAGGAGCAGTCCTTATAATTGTGCAGGTTCCTTTATAAACTCTCGCGCTTTATTATTAAATCTCTTAAAGATAGTAGGAAAAACAAAGGAAAACGCGCCTTAACCTTACTGTTAACGACGCTAGCAAGTATACTATCGTCCTAGTATCCTTTAAATAACTAGGAGGCACTTAGCTAATTAGAGTCTGTTAAGCCTTACCTAGTAATTACTAATTAGCTAGGCTCTTAATAGTGCAGCTAAATTATCCTTACTTCTTCTTCTTAATCTCCTTAATCCTCTTGCTACGACGAGGAGTCTGCGACAGTGTATGCAGATTTAACGCGCTTATATTAGGTTGCGCTTGCCTAGGACGAGAAGGCGCGAGAGGAGGTCCTATAGGTAACTAACCAGGCGAATATTAACTTAGCGCCTGTTACTGCGATAACGACCTTCGTAAACTAGTACGAGTTAAAGTCTGTGGAGACTTAGTTACGCTTTAGATAGACAGGCGCCTTAGTTTCTCCTTCCTGTCTAGTATCCTAGCAGCCTTACTATTAGGATTATTAGAAAGCTCCTTAAGAACCTTGTCTAGGGCAGTGCGCTGTTTAACCTGCCTATTGTGCTTCTACTACTTAGCTTCCTAAGCTAGATTTATACCTTTATTTAAGAAGAATAACCTGTTAGGTACGCTAAGGTCTCTATCTTCCCTAAAAGTAAGCTTCTTATAATGCTGGCAGATAACCTAATACTGTTTAATTATCTTTACTATAGCTTTCCTAGTATCCTTAATAAATTGACAGATTAAACTAGGATTAGGCTAATCTGTGAACAAGTTAGTTAGTTCCTCTAAGACTAGCGGAGAGTCCTATCTTAGCTAACAGTTTACAGCCTTAGTAATGTTTGATGAGTATACTAGTGTAACATCTCTAGGAAAGGCCTACTTAACGCTGCTATAGTAATTTGAGTGTCTAGAAGGTAACTTTGGCGTAGTAGTTAGGCTTTAAAAGGTAGTAGTAAGCTCTTAATAGGAGCCTATCTTAGGAATCTCTATTGTAGTTATGTCCTCTTCTACCTTAATAAACTAAGGCAAGATAGTTCGTTATTGCTTAGTTGCAGGTCGAGTAGATCCATAAGGCAGCCTAGGATCAGAGATACGGATATAACTAGCCTTGTAAGGCTGACTAAACTATTTAACGTTAGGAAATTTCGCACTGCAATTCTCTAGCTAGTCCCTCTTATTATCCTATCCCTTAATATAACTAGTGTGCCGTTGCACAGGGTACCTGGGCAATCAGGTGATGATGGGTTTCCTTTGTCAGCGAAATTTGGTGATAAAACTTGGAGATGCGAGAGATCTTAACATCATGCACCAAACGTGATGCACCGTGCACTACACACCACGAGAATTCACTTCAAAACTGAGATTTTGCAAAGTAGCTAGTGCATTAGCTACGTCAATTCAATGAGATTTCAGACCATTTTGTTTATTACTTTTAATCAGGCTCCATACTTACCTTCGTTTCTGGCAGACTGCACAGGCAGGCTGCTCCTGTTATTCACGCACGTTTGACTCCAACGTTACCTCTCATTCACAACACCAGAACTGCGGGATTATGCCAAACCACCTTGTTAACTCCACAAATAATAGCGAAGCCTAAGGGGCACAACGGTCTGTTCTAGTTAGGCTACAGCTAATAAGAGCAGAAAAAGCCTACATAGCATTGAACTGTCAACGTCGAAAACATAAATGTGAGAGCGCTACATTGCGATACAGAGATCATAGGATTACCTAGAAAGAGCTGGGTGTCTGTTTAACCCTGAAAAACTTTAAGAGGGATGGCGCTGTTGCGGCCAGCCTTCGGAACCTTTGAGAGGGATGGCGCTGTTACGGCCAGCCTTCGGAACCTTTAAGAGGGATAGCGCTGTTGCGGCCAGCCTTCAGAACCTTTAAGAGGGATAGCGCTGTTACGGCTAGCCTTCGGAACCTTTAAGAGGGATAGCGCTGTTGCGGCCACCCCCTCTACATTTTTAGAGCTAAGAGTTAACAGGGACCAGCTCTGTTAAGGCTGTATCCTTATTATCTTGCTATAACAAATTAAGACTTCCTATAACATAAGCAGAAGCTAACTTAGTAGTAGAAGAACAAGAACAAGAACAAGATAACAGAAAACAGAAACAAGAACAGCTATAAACGATTAAGAAATAATTCAGAAGTAGTACAGTATCAGATTTTAGTTAATTATTAGCGTTAGTAAGGAACTGCCTAGTAGTTGCAGTCTCCTTATTTAGTTATACTAAAGGACTGCAGCAGCCTATTCAGGATTTAGCCTTCAGCCATCCTTATAGCTGACTCGACACTAGATTTGTTGTCATTCAGATTAGACCTTACGCCTGCTATTAAGGTTATTAAGAAACACACTATAGATACTAGTAAAGTACTCGTGCCTATAAGGCCGGCGAGGAAAGACTTTCTATTTACAGGAAAAGATATTACTAAGTTCCTAGATAACTTTAATCGCTAGGTAGATAATAGTAGCTATAATAACTATTAAAAGATAAGAATTCTTCTAGACTTCTATAAAACTATATACAGAAGCTTTATTAAGAAAATAAGGCTATATAGAGTGCTAGACTAGAAGAAGCTTTAAGAAGTAATAAAAGAGTATTAGTATAATTAAGATATAGCTTAACGCATAGGAACGCGAGCGTTCCTAGAGACCTATGTTTCTAAGACGTTAAGAAAATTCCTAGGGCTATCTAAGTATTTAACTAACTTTGCGGCGTACAGTAACACTTATATTAAGACAGGCTAGCTGTATAAGACAGAGGCTAGCTTCTTTTTCGCTAGAGGCCTTCTAAGAGAAGACTAGGATATAATCTTTATCTATATATATAAAGGACTAATTCTAGATAAGCTAGAGAGTTTTAATATTAAGAAGATTTACACGTATCTTAAGCGCGTATACTGCTAGAGAGAGGGGATAAAACAGATATCTTCTAGCTATATAGAAAGAGAGGCTAAGCTTGCACACTAGATCCTAGGTTAAGAAAAGAAAATATTAACAGCTAAGTAGCTAAAAGATACAGTTAATAACTATAAGAAAAGTAAGGTTTAAGAAGAAGCTAGGCCTACTCTTCTACCTAGTGTAGATCTAGAGGTTTAAGACCTTATTTTAGCCCTTAGCGACTAGAAGATTAGCCTAGCTAAGGTTAACGAGATAATAGTTCATCCTAAACTAGGTCAGATTCTAAGGAACCTAGCTACCTACGCGTACTTTATTAGCTAAGTCGTCTTAAGAGATAATGCTAAGCAGCCACTATTAGAAAGGAATAATAGCTCTTACGTAACGACGGCTCCTCGCAGCTTAAATTCTTAGTAAGGCGCGATTACTATCTAAGGCTGTAAATATTAAAACACTTATAATATGTATAACCTCTCTAGTTATATTACTAGAGAATATAAGCTATATTAGCTGCTTTTGTATCTTAGCTAGATTAGCTTTAAGTAGAATAGGGAAGTTAGATATAAGACTTACTATTTTAGTCCTTTATACAAGAGGTTAGGGCAAATCTAAGGAACTGCACCCTAAATAATACAGGTCTATTAGTTAAAACAGAAAATTTAGGAGTATTACAGAGTTACTAATAATATTCTAGATTAGCTAGCATTAGCAGTATATCTAGAGAAGTTTAATAGAGTAGACTTAAGGCCTACTTAATATTAAAAGCTTAGACTACTAGCTATGCAGTAACAGAAGGTAGTTAGTCCTAATACAAATATAATTACAGGAGATAGATATAGCAGGACAGCTATAAGCCTAGCTAAGGATCTTCTAAACTTTTAGAATGTTAGGATATTACTAAGAGGCTTAACTAAGGCGTGTTTTACCCTTAATAAGGTTACATCTTAGGATATTATTCTAGGTGCTTTTAAAGAAGGAGTAGTAAATACTAGCTTAACTTATATAGTAACACGTTCTTAAACGCGTTAGAATATTAAGGAAGATCTAGTTCTTAAGAAAGTTAGGTAGAGTAAAGTTTAGAAGTAAGCTCCTACTAAGCCTCCTTATTCTAAGTAACTAAAGTAAGTTATAGTTAAGGACTATTATATACCTACTATAAGGAGTAACACTGCATTTAAACTAATAGATATTAAGGAATTTAAGCGAGTAAAGCTAATTCTATTCGCCAGCTAAGCCTATAATAAGCTATTCTCTTTTATATAGCTTCTAGATAATAATAGAAGCTTTTAGGATTTAAAAGCTAAGCCTAAATTTATTAGTTAGAATAAGAAAAAAAAGAACTAGAATAACAGCCTTACTAATACAGAGCTCCGTTATTTACTAGGCCTGTATCTAAACTATATTACTACTACTATACTATATTAGGAGGTGCGTAGTATAACTTTTAAGGACCTTATAAGCTAATATTAGCTTTAAAAATAAGTTAGAAATATATTAAAAGTAATTAATAAGCCTGCCGCGTTATTAGCTAGCGTAAACGCTGTAGAATTAAGTATTAGGCTGGCTAGCTAATTAGTAATTGCTAGGTTAGCTAAGTAAGACCTGCTAAAACCTAATTAGCTAACACTGCAGTACCTTACCCTATATAACCCCGCGTTTACCTAAGTTATTAGAGATGTTTAGAGGTATTTTTCTAATAAAGAAAAGGTTAAATTAAATTAAGAAGAGACTGTTAGTCTTAAAAAAGGACTAAAGCTAGAGCTTAACTTAATATAATTTAGGACTTTTAATGCCTAAACTAGGTATAAAGCCCTAGGAATATATAATACTTAGTATAAAGCCTTAGTTAATCCTACTAAATAAGAAGCTATAATAATTTAAAAGAAGATAGGTATAGCCTACGTGCAGTATAACCTTCTAACCTGCTAGGCCTTATTTAATAGGCATGCAGTAAAGTATCTTATTAACACTAGCGCACAGATAAACCTTTTAAGATATAGTACAGCTAAGGTATTAAAGCTTACATATAAAGACTATAAGTAAGGTAGCTTATATTAAGATAGAGTAGTTACTATAAATAGAAGCACTAATCCTTTTATAGGAACTGCGTAGAGTATCCTAGTTAAAGTAGGGGAGGTATCTATTATTAGTTACTTTAGGATTATTTAAAACCTAATAAGATTAGTAATTTTAGGTAAACCTTAGTGCGCTTTAGTAAGGTTATTAATTTAGTATAACGTATATAGAAGGATTACGTGTAGGATTATTTCTAAGAATAGAGATAGGAACGCTGTCTTTATAGCCTCTAATCCTGCTCTGCTGTATTTAAGAGACTATATACTAACTCCTAAAGATAAAGAAAACACGTAGTAGACACCTTTTCTAGGGAGGAGTGTCTAGATTTAAGTAGAAGATACCTAAGATAATATTTTAGTTTAGAATCTTATTTATTTTATACTTAGGTTAAGTATATTTAGGAGGCTAAGTTTATTAAAGCTTCTATTAGATTTAGTAAATTTTTACCTATTTTTATAACTAATAATAAGTAGTAATTTAAAGAATAGGTAAAGTAAGTAATAAGCTATGTAGTTAGAGCTTCTAAGAATCCTTTAGCTGTGCGAGAATTAGAGTCTTTTTTAGTTATATGTAAACTTAACTATTAGGCGTAATAAGAAAAGAGAAGAAAGTGTATAGATAGTTAGGTTAATACCTTACATAAGAGGGTAGCTAATAAGGTGTAACTTATAGATATTCTTGCGGTATTAGATATTAAGGAGTTTAGGCGTAAGGATTAGAAGTAACATACTATTAAACTATAACTCTTAAGAAAGAGTCTAAAACCTCCTAATATAAGGCTTTTTAATTACCTTTTTAAATACAGATATATAGTATTCTTATAAGGTATAAGATTAATACTAGAAAGGCTAGCCTTATAAAAATTTAGATCTAAGTTAATAAAATTAGAAGTTTAGCTATTTATTAAAATATTAATAAATAGAGAAGGCGTAATTACTTTTACTTTCTCTAAGATAGGATAAATTATTGAGGATATATGTCCTCTATATAAGATATAAACTATTAAGTATAAAGCTTAGTAAGAAAAATTATTCCTAATAGCGCGAGCTATTAAGGAAGAGGTAGTTATAATATTTAATAACAGACTTAATTAAGGGGTACTAGAAAGATGCGCTAGTTAGTATAGAAACTTATAGTTTCTAGTTAAAAAGAAGGATAAGAGTTATTAGATAATACTTAGGTTAATTAAGATAAACGCAGTATCTCTTAGGGATGCTAATCTGCTTCTAATAGTAGATAAATTCTCTAAGCATTTTAGTAGATATTATATTCTGTCTCTTATAGATCTATTCTTAGGATATAACTAGATTATACTTTATCTAGATAGTAGAGATATAACTACTTTTTATATACTAGTTAGTTTACTTTAATACTGTATAATAGTTTAAGACGTAACTAACTTAGTTATAGTCTTTTAGCGAGTAGTTATAAAGATTATAAAGGATTATTAGCTATATACTTTTCCTTTTATAGATAATATTACTGCTAGCGGTCCTAAAACTAACTATAGAGGAGAAGAAGCATTTCCTAGAGTAAGAAGATATATATTAGAATATATTTAGTAGCTAGATAAGGCCCTAGCTAACGTAGAAAGAGCTAGAGCTATAATTTTAGGTAAGAAGTGTTATTAGGGAGTCTCTAGATTAGGGGTAGTTAGATATAAGGTTACTACGTAAGAGAGATATCTAGATTAATAGAAAGTAGCTAAGATTCTAGACTAGCTAGAATATAGAAATATAAAAGAAGTAAGGGCGTTTATAGGTATCTGTATCTACTACAGGATATAGGTGCTTAGCTTTACTATTCGCGCGAAGCCTCTATTCTAGCTAATAAGGACTAGCGTTAAATAGACATAGTAGGAGGCTTAATAAGAGGCTATGCGTACCTTAAAGTAATATATTACTTTAGCCCTAGCGTTAGTAAGTTGTAATTATAAGAATAGAGGTATACTTTTTATAGTAGTAGATGCGAGTAAGGAAGGCGTAAGCGCGTCTCTTAAATAGATTAGAGCAGATAGAAAAAAACATCTATATTAATTTAAAAGTATAATATAGTTAAAAGCTAAGAGCCTCTAGTACTTAATAAAGCTTAAATGTAAGGTAGTATTATAGGCGCTAAAGAAATTTAGAACCTAGCTATATAGATAATATTTTACTATTAAAACAGACGCTTAGACGCTTATTTATTAACTTAATAGATTATCGCCTAACGTTCCTAGGTTAGTCTAAAACAGGTAGCTCGCAGCTATCCTTACTTAGGACTTTAATATTAAGTATATTCTTAGAAAGAAGAATATTATTACTAATACGTTATTACGTTACTTAAAGCTAGAAGGATAAGAACAGCTAGACGAGACTAAAGATGACCTTAAAGATTATATTAAAAACCTAGTTACTAACCTTAAGTTTACCTCGCCTGCTAAGATAAGTAAGGTACTAGATAAGTAATACTTAGACAAGTCTAAAGTAATTACTTAGTTCTTAATAAGATTTAAGAAGCCTAAAGGCCTTATAAGGGCATAACTTTAAGCATAGAAAAAGAAGGTAATAAATTTCTTTATATAAGAAGGCTATCTATTCTAAAAGTCTATAAGAAATATAGCTATTTATTAAGTTATAGATAATCTTAATTTAAAGACTATAGCTATATAGGAAGTATATTAATAGATTAGTTATAGAAGAGTAAACAGCGTCTATTTAATACTTGCTTAATAATACTAGTAGGAAAGGATATATAAGGAGGTATAACGCACAATTGTATTATGCGAACAGTACTAGCAGAGATTATTAAGTCGTAAGTAAGAGATACTAATAAATACCTACTATTACGCGTTATAGGAACGAGTTACTATAAACGTTGTTTACATACTCTATTATTAAGGAAAGAAATTTATTATAATTATATAAGAATACCTTAGTAGATAGCTAGAGGCATAAGTAATAGCTAATAATAAGTTATCTACTATCGCTAAGTTTTTATATAAGGAAATCTTATGTTACTAGAGTATAATAAGGATACTTACTATAGACAGCAGACCTAATTTTAGAAAGGTAGTTAAAGCCCTTACTAAGATTTATTATATTAGGAGGATCTAGGTATTAGTATATAACTCTTAGGCTATAAGAAAAATTAAGGGTAGTTATAAGCTAATATATAACGCACTAGTAAAGCTTTCTAGACCTTAAGTTAATAATCTTCTAATAGTATTATAGGTAGATAAAATTTCTACTTAGAGTTAGACTAGATATTCTCCTTATTAGTTAGTTACTAGTTAGAATCTAGTACTTCTAATTAAGCTTACTCTTCTAATATAGCAGATATTACTATTTAGATAAGTAATATTAAGAGGCTAGTTATTAGCAGTGTAAGCTATATAGCTAGATTTAAGAGATTAATTTTTTAAGGACACAGTATTAAGAACTAAGCGCCTATAACGTAAAAAGAAGGAATATTAAGATAATTATAGGGAGATTTATTAAGAAGAAATTAAAAATAATAACTTTATACTAATATAAGACTTAGCTAGAGATATTAATATATTAAGAGATAAGAAGCTTCTAAGTAGATAGCTAGGACTATATAAAGTCTTTTATACTAACTAAGATAAAAGTAACTATTAACTTATAGACCTTAACAGCACGTAATTTAGAAACACTACCCTAAGATAGAGACTTAAATTATAGGTACCTTAAGATAAAAGTAAGGTTACTTAAGAGTATTAAGGTCGCGTAAAGTTATAAGATCTATTATTATAGGATGTTAAGGCTAACTTTTTACTACTGCCTGCTTAATTTAATAACTCTTAAGATAATAAGTTTATAGTTATTAAGAATCCTAACTAAGACGCGATTTAGTTATAAGAGAAAGAGAATAATCCTCCTATAAACTTAAATTTATCTAAAGATATAATATAGCTAACTGCGTGCAGCTATCCTATTATTATACTAAGATCTTTAATAAAGACTAAGAGACAATAATATGTTCGAATACCTAAGTTAGAAATTAATTCTAACTTAGAAGATAACCTTACTTAAGCCTAGGGGACAGGTTTTTATCTTAAAGCAGGGGAGGGGCTATATTTCCTTTATTAAATTTTTATATATTTTTACATATTTAGTATTAGACACACGCAGCGCAACCTCCTAGGCATATAAAAATAAGTTAAAATTAAACTAAATATTATTTAGAGTTACTAGGAGGTTAATCTCCTAGTTGCGCAATCAAAAATAGTAGAGAAACTAGGGTATTAAAGAGTCTGGCTAATCAGCAATTGCTAGGTAAGCTTAGCGAGACCTGCTAAAATCTAATTAGCTAGATAACTTAATATCTACGCTAATAGTAGTAACGTAACTATAAGATTATAGAGCGATAATTTAAAGACGCAGAATTAATTAAAGGAGGTAGAAGATAAGATGTTGCAAACAACGCGCTGTGACCTGGGGTACGGTAGGCTCACGTGCGCGCTGACCTAGGAGCTTACCCTGGAGAGACACGTCTTTTGTGTGCATTCAAGGGCGCGCTCACGTACGCGCTCACGTGCGCGCTCACGTGCAAGCTCACGCAGGAGACACCTGAAGGTAGACTCACGTGCGCGCACGCGCACGCGTACACGCTGCTCACGCTCCTACCGTATAATGGCCCCTGTAATAGGCCGTGCTCAGCTCTCCTTTATATAGCTGGCTCTCAAAGCCTCCTAGACAAAACAGTGGTCCATCTCATAGATCACCTGGGTAACTGTTGCCAAGCTCTCCCTTTTTCCTCCACATAAGATAATTAATATTTTTAAGTGTAAAGGTAAGTTTATAGCTGCGTTTAGCAGTAAGATAAGACTTACTTAGGAAATATTCCTAAGTAGCTAACTCTTAAGAGAACCTACTATACTAGCTAATTAGGTAATAGGAAGAAGTTAAAATAATAGTAACTTTACCTTTTACTATGTTGTTAAGCCTTAGCAAGGCTTTTAAGTAAAGTTAGGGAGGGAAAGATACTCTCTGCTACTTAAACCCTCTCTAAATCTTAAGCCTATAGTTAATCTTATAAGGCCTAAGTTTCTCTTTCTTACTTCCTATTACTATCTATTAAAACTTTCTAAGGTAAACACACGAGTACCTGTTAGGTATAAACTTCAAGCGATGTCACACCCGCCTTAGACACCTAAACAGCCTAGGAAGCGTCTACCCCTACTATTAAACCTAAATCCTTAACTAACTATAACTATAATTAAGCCTGCGCTAATAGAGATCGTGTAATTTACTAGTAAAGAAGCTATTAAAGACTATAGAACTAAGCTTAAGCGTTATAGTAACGTTAAAGTCCCTTAGCACGCAGGGATTATAGTAGATACTTAGGTTTAAAACTTACTATAAGTCTCGCCTGTTAAATAGAAGAGTATAGTAGATAATTAGATAGTAGCCTTAGTAACTTACTTTAATAAAACTTTAACCCTTATTATCGCGACTAGAGAATTTCTAAAAAGAAGACTAAGCCTAATATTATAGTATAGAGGTATTACTACTTTTAAGTAGTAATATCTTATACTTAAGGATATAGACACTTATAAGAAGAAGAGGAAAAAGAAGATAAAGAGCGCGTTTACCTATCTAGATAAATACTATTAGTATATACTAAGGTAGGTTCTTATTCTATATTCTATTTAGGTAGTATACTTATACTCTAGCGTAATAGTAGTCTAATAGTTACTACGCAGGACCTTATTAGATAACCTTACTCTCTTCCTTAATATAGCTCTTTACTATTAATAATAATCTGTAAAGAGGAGATAAGATAGATTTATTAATATTACTAACTAGGAAGAAGTATATTAGTAGATAGCTAATATACCTACTTAGATAAAGAAGTATTATAAAGATAGTAACGCTAAGTTACGTAGTATTATTAATAAGCATAAGATACCTGCCTCTAGGATTATAGCTAATAATATAGACACGCGCTCTAAGGAGGAGTATCTTAACTAGATATTCTAGATAGAGGCAATTAAATAGTATAGAAAGTAATTATATATAAGAATAAAGCTTCCTCTAAATATAACTATTCTGCCTAAGTAGCTGTAGGAGAATTATTTTAGGTATTATAAGCAGACTAAGTTACTTCTTCTTACTACTAGTAATAGTAAGAATAATTCTACAGCTAAAGTTAGCGTCTAGATAACAGCCTTAGTAATAACTACCTCTAAACGTGCTAGAAGCTAAAGCCTTACTACTTTATTAAATATTAGAGGGCGTACGTAAGTTATTAAGCCTTCTAGTCTTAGTTACTAACGCATAAGTAAAGAATTTAGAGGTAATATCTAGAATAAGCTAAAGAAGCTAGGCGAGCCTTAAATAGACAGGCTATCTATTACAGCTAAAAGTATTTAAGAAATCTAGCTAGAAGAATAACGTTTAAGAAGGAATAGGCGTACTTAATAATAGGTTAAGGTAGTAGAGGCCCTTTAAGAGAAATTCTGTCTTAGGCAGCGTTAGAGATTTCCCTCTACGCAGCCTCTTACTCTAGATAAGATTTACGTAAGAGACTTAGAGTTAGTAAAGTAGTTATATAAAGAGTTAGAAATACTACTAGTAATACTTAATAATAGTATTAACGTTTAAGACTTAATTAAAGAAGATATCTTACTTAAAACTAGTATTATAGTAAAATTGCGTAAGAGATATAATTATATAAATAAATCGTCTACTCTAGTTAAGATAACTGCGTTACTTACGTCTAGGAAGTTAAATAATAGTAAGCGCGTCTAGCTAATTAATACCTAGTATTAAGAGTGTGTAAATTTTAGCACTCTTAAGAATCGGCAGGGTAGTTAGGTATTTAACTATTACAGGGTGTGCTAGTAACACTACTATTACGTAGCTAGTAAGATAGGCCTACTTACTTAAAGCCTTAGTATTTTAAATATAGTTTAGCTGCTTAAGATACTATACTATTATTAGGATTAATAGGGCTAGCTCTAATTAGACCTAGTAACTTAAGTTCTGTTCTTAGCCCTATTTTAAGGAGACTATACGCATTAAGACCTAAAGAGCTATTATTATTACCTAGTAAAAGTTTAAGTCTAAATTAACTAGGATAAAGTTACTAAGGCTCTTAATTAGGGAGTATATATTAAAGTATTTAAGGAGTACAGTAGTATTACCTATAATACCTTTAGCTAGATTTTTAAGGATCCTAAGCTAGTCTTAATCCTTAATTAAAGTTTTAACATATACCTCTACTACACGCGGCTAATTAATAGCAAAAGTAACCTTAGCTAGTGTTAGGTAATATATTATTTATTAATACAGCAGCTTGTGCGTAGTAACGTTAAGTATTAGCTGCTGTACGCAGTCTTATAAAAAGAGCCTAACCTAATTTCTTACCCTTATTACACAAAATATACTAAGCCTAGGGATAGGACTTACTTCTATTATATTAACTTAAATATCTCTAAAGCTATATACTTAGGCAAGGGCGTAGATATTATCTAAGGAAGCGTCTCTTTTAATAATAAAGATAAAGATAACTATACGTAGATACTACGTAGCTTTAATAATATTATCTATAAGTACTAGAACTAGTAAGAAAACTTAGGACTTAAGAACTCTACTAGTTATATTAAGGGATAAGATAATAAGAGGGACTGGCTAGAGAATTACAGTGCGAAATTTCCTAACGTTAAATAGTTTAGTTAGCCTTACAAGGCTAGTTATATCTGTCTCTCTAATCCTAGGCTACCTTATAGATCTACTAGACCTGCAACTAAGTAATAACAAACTATCTTACCTTAGTTTATTAAGGTAGAAGAGGATATAACTACGATAGAGATTCCTAAGATAGGCTCCTATTAAGAGCTTGCTGCTACCTTTTAAAGCTTAACTGCCGCGCTAAAGTTACCTTTTAGACACTTAAATTACTATAGCGGCGTTAAGTAGGCCTTTCTTAGAGATGTTACACTAGTATACTCGTTAAACATTACTAAGGCTGTAAACTGTTAGCTAAGATAGGACTCTCTGCTAGTCTTAGAGGAACTAACAGACTTGTTTACAGATTAGCCTAATCCTAGTTTAATCTATTAATTTATTAAGGATACTAGGAAGGCTATAGTAAAGATAATTAAAGAGTATTAGGTTATCTACTAGTATTATAAGAAGCTTACTTTTAGGGAAGATAGAGACTTTAGCGTACCTAACAGGTTATTCTTCTTAAATAAAGGTATAAATCTAGCTTAGGAAGCTAAGTAGTAGAAGCACGATAGGTAGGTTAAATAACGCACTGCCTTAGATAAGGTTCTTAAGGAGCTTTCTAATAATCCTAATAGCAAGGCTACTAGGATACTAGATAGGAAGGAGAAACTAAGGCGTCTATCTATCTAAAGCGTAACTAAGTCTCTATAAACTTTAACTTATACTAGTTTATAAAGGTTGTTATCGCAGTAACAGGCGCTAAGTTAATATTCGCCTAGTTAGTTACCTATAGAACCTCCTCTCGCGCCTTCTTATCCTAGGCAAGCGCAACCTAATATAAGCGCGTTAAATCTACATACACTGTCGCAGACTCCTTATTATAGTAAGAGGATTAAGGAGATTATTAAGAAGAAGTAAGAGTAATTTAGCTATACTATTAAGAGCCTAACTAATTAGTAGTTATTAGGTAAGGCTTAATAGACTCTAATTAGCTAAGTACCTCTAGGTTATTTAAAGGATACTAGGATAATAGTATACTTACTAGCGTCTTTAATAGTAAGGTTAAAGCGCGTTTTCTTTTATTTTTCCTACTATCTTTAAGAGATTTAATAATAAAGTGCGAGAGTTTATAAAAGAACCTACACGATTATAAGGATTACTCTTCCTATAGAAATATAGCTTATACTACCTTCCCTTTATTTATAGGGTAATAATTTCTTTCTTTCCTTTCTTTTTTTATGTATCTTTTCTTAGCTCTCTTCTCCTCCTGCTAATAGTTCTGCTTATAAAGAGAAGGAATAATAAGTAGGATTTATAAGCTTAATAGGACTAAGCTTAAAGTAGGGGAGGTTTATACTGTTATATAGGGTACCTAGGTAATTAGGTAATAATAGGTTTCCTTTATTAGCAAAATTTAGTAATAAAACTTAGAGATGCGAGAGATCTTAACATTATGCACTAAACGTAATGCACTATGCACTACACACTACGATAATTCACTTTAAAACTAAGATTTTGCAAAGTAGCTAGTGCATTAGCTACGTTAATTCAATAAGATTTCAGACTATTTTGTTTATTACTTTTAATCAGGCTCGACACTTACCTTCGTTTCTGGCAGACTGCACAGGCAGGGCTGCTCCTGTTATTCACGCACATTTGATTCCAGCGTCACCTCTCATTCACAACACCAGAACTGCGGGATTGTGCCGAACCACCTTGTTAACTCCACAGTAATAGCTTTTTATAATTTAGGCCTTAACTTTAAAAAGAGATACTTAACTCTCTATACCTTAGTATAAGGCGTAAGTTAATCTTTAATAATATTAAGGTAGGTTATAAAAAACTAAATAGTCTAGTCTTTCTACTATATAGCTTAAGCGTGCGCTATAGCTGCTTTAAGGCTATAATTAATTATATTAGATAGTAAGTTAAGCATATATTACTTAAAGTATTCCTAGGTAAGTATTATTCTATTTACTTTAAATACGCGCTTATAGTGCGTATTCTAAAGGTCTCTTAAGTCTTCTTCTAGGTACTATATAGCTTAGATAACTTTATTATTATTAAGATAAAATTCTTATAGTAAGAGTTAAAATACTACTTTATATAAGTAAAAAACTTATAATATTCCTTTAAGTTCTTTTCTTAGTATTTAGATAGATCTTTAGGTTTAAGCGTGCGTTTTATATACAGAGGTAAGGACGCGTTAGGTACGCTCCTCTTACGCGCCTCTATAACCTAAACTTTAGAAGTTCTATCTACTAATAAAGCTAGAGTAAGGTTACGTTTAATACTTTCTAGCTATATAATTTCCTTCTTAATTACGTGTAGGCGTAGAAGCGCTTAGAGCTTATTACGCCTCTTTTTAGTAGCTAAGATACGCTTATTAAGTATTAGAAGTGTATTTATACTAAGAGTTAATAGTTCTTTATCTTATTATAGTTTAACTTTAATAAGGAGGTTAGGCGTCTTACTAGTAGAGGCGGCCTATTTACTAGATCGCGTAGAGAGAACTATTCCTAGACTATTATATAGAGAAGTATTATTATATAATATATAGTTTTAGGTAATAGTCCTTACTTTATACTATAGATAATAGTAAAGGAATAGTTCTATATTACTATAACATAGCTATAGGAGAGAATAATACTTGTTGTCCCTGCTCTGCGCGGTTAGCGCAGGTTTTAAGCAGGTCCTCTGCGTTGCGCGCTAGCCCTCAGAAAGGCCTAGCGCAATCATACTACAACACTAAGATTCAGATTCACGATACTTTGTTACATATTACCAGCGTATAAAGATTAGGTATAGAGCTGGGTTGAGTACGGGTCTTATATAATTAAACCTAACCTAACCCCAACCTATACCTATTTGCCACCCTAGGTACCTGTAACTAAACCTAGACCTATACGTGTATAACTTTAGCCTTAACCCAACCTAAAGTCCGTGCGACCTAACTAAAACCTATACCCTTAGTCCGTGCAACCTAACTCTAACCCCAAACTACTTATCTATAACCCTATACCTAACCTATACCTATAGCGGGTACCTGTAACCTATTTGCTACCCTAGCACGGACTATAGGTATAGGTTAGGGTTAGGCCGCACGGACTCTAGGTTGGGTTAAGGCTGAGGTTATGCACGTATGGGTTTAGGTTTAGTTACAGGTACCTACTAGGGTTACTTAGTAATAATAATAATTTACTATAATTAGTAATATAACTAGCTATTTTAGATATATATTAGTTAGTATTAGACCTAATATAAAAAAGATGTGGTTAGTTAGACCTAGACGTACCTAAGGCTAATAACCCTAACCCTAACCTTAACCTATTCACAGTAACCTTAACCTATACCTATTACTAGCGTATAAAAATAGGTATAGAGCTGAGTTGGGTACGGGTCTTATGTAATCAAACCCAACCTAACCCTAACCTATACCTATTTGCTACCCTACTCTAATTACTTCTTTAGCAGCGCCTTTAAGGCTGCTAAACTTCTTTAATTATTAACGTATAAAAATATAAGCTAATATCTACTAAGAAATAGAGCTTTATTTAATAGATACTAAAGCTTAATTAATAAAGCTTTCTACCTTATATTATTAACGTACGTTAGATAAGAGACGCTCTTCTTACTATATAAAACTAGCAGCCTCCTTTACTTCTTCTTAGTAAGAACTAAGTCTATTATTTTATTAAGGCTTAGTTAGAGCTTTAGATAAAGTAGAACTATAAATTTTACTTATAGTATATAAAATATAAAAATCTTATAAAAATAAATACCTAGTATAGCTTTATAAAGAATATTATTAAGATATATAAGATAGCGACTAAAGATACTTATAACGTTAATAAGACTAGGTTTATAATAAGTATTACCTTAATATTAAAAGTTATTACTAGCTCTAATACTATTAGATTAGTAACTATTATATAACTTAGTAACTATAACTAAATAATAATAATTAAGTATATAAGCGCTATAAGTTATATACTACCTCTATTTATTATCTTTAAAAGTAAAGTCTACTAAGTATTCTTATATAGTTTTAAGCTTAAGTTACTTAGTAACTAAAGTATTAGTATAAGTAATAATAGATAGATAACTAATAACCTTAGCCTTACTTAGTTAAAGTATTTTAATATTCTTATAGCTGCACGTATAATTAGAAGCTATTACCTTCTTATACTAATAGCTATAGTAGCTATATATTACTTATATTTAATGCTTACTATATAGAGAGGAATATTATTACTGTTTTTATACCTACTTATACGTCTTATAAGCTATAGCTTTTTAATATTAATTACTTCTTACTTTTTAAAATAGTATATAAATAAGTAATAGATAAGTTTACGCGCTAATAAGTATAGTTTATTAATAAAGATAAGTTTCTTTATATATATTTATATATATTTATGTATATTTATATATACATATAAATACTTTCTTAACTTTAAATATCTTTAGAGGGTTTTAGGTAATAGGCTTAGTCTTATTTTATCTTAAAAGTGTCTTATTAACACTAATAGTTATTTATATACTATCTTTTGTATAAATAGTAGTTATAGCTAAAGCTATTTAGATAATAAAAATACTTTATACTACTAATTAACTTAATTAATAGGTTTACTTTATATATAAACTCCTTTAATATTAATTATAGAGCTTCTTAAGTAAAGCTCTTACCTCTCTTATTAAAAGCAATTAGCTAGCTATAATCTTAGCTATAATCTTAGTAGAAGAAAATAGTAAACTTTATACTTTAAATACGCGTTTATAACGTAGGAAGAATAAATAGGAATAATATATTATAGCTAAAGAAGCTTTATAAGTTAAGGTAGGTTATATATTAGCTATAGCTACTAAAATAGCTTTAAACTTAAAAGTAGAGGGTAAGGCTTCTTAGCCTTAGTAATAAGTACTACTAACCTATAGTAAATATAGGGTTTAAGGTTATAATCGCACCTTATATAGATAGAGATAGAGAATGCTATTACTATATTTACTAGCAAATTTACTGCGTAGTTGTCGCGTTATTATGTGTTAAGATCCGCCTGTTTTAATAAGGTGGGCTGGCGACTAGTATTAGTCGGCGGGTGGTAGAACACGTTATAACTTTACTTTCTAAGAGAAAGAAAATATCTCTTACTAACTAGTTTTTAACTCTAGACTACCTTCTTTAAGAAATAAATAAGATAAAAGATTAATACTATAATATTTATACTAAGGATAATAGTAACTTTATATAAAAGTACCTCTAAAGTTATATAAACAATATATAGTTAAAGTATACTAAGTACTATAATAACTAGTAGCTAAATTAGTAAAACTAATTTCTTAAAATACTAATCTCTTACTAGTATACTATATAGCTTAAATACTTAATCCATATTAAAAGTAAGTATAGTTTAAGTAAGAGTAGATTTTTTAAGTAATAAAGAAAATTAGAAGTAGTTTAGTAATTTATAAGTAGTAGTAAAGTAGCTCTAAGAGATAAAATATAAAAGAAAATATTTTATTAAAATACTACTACTACTAACTAAAAAGAGAAGAGATTCTAATTTAGTATTTAATTACTAATAAGAATATAAGTAGATTTAAATAGATACTTCAGTCTCTATAGCTAATTAATATAAATAATATATTTCTACTAACTAGCTTTATAATAATAGTATAAGTTATAATAAAGCTATTATATACTAGCTACCTTACTATAACTTCTAAAGAGATCTTACTTACTTTACTTTAAATTTATTTATAGTCTTACTTATATTAGATAAGTATAAATATCTTTTTAGTAGCAGAAAGCTTACTATTATTAATTATTATAGTAAGCTAAAGGTAGATACTATAGAAGTATATAAATATCTTAAGGTATAGTATAGAAAGCTTAAATCTGAAAACAGTAGTAATAGTATTAGCAGCTTATAGTTAAATTTATCCCCTTTTCTACCTTAGCCTTAATTCTTAGTAGTCTTAGTAGTCTTAGTAGTAAGACTATACTAGTTATTATATAAGCTGCTAGTATAGTATAGTATTACCTTTAGACTATACTATACCAGACTATTAAGATTACTGCTCTACTTAGTATGGTGCTCGAGGCAAACCATGGTTTGAAAAGCAAATACTCTATGCATCAAAAGCAGCAGACAAGTATTAGAAGGATCGTTGCAAAGCCCTAGGGTGGAGATGGCTTACTGCTACACTGCTATGATCACTTTGAGAGCTAATCTCAAGTCTTACACGCGTGCAACAATAATTTACCTGTTACAGAGGTAACAAAGATCACAAGATAGGTCACAGCTGAAACTGGGTGAATTGTGAACATTGCGCCTATTTGGTAACTATTATTCCTATAATATCTTATACAATTAGATAGAGACTTGTAATTACACTTAGTCTGATGAACAGCCTAAACTAAAATATAATATTCCCTAAAGTATCATTACCCTTTATGAACTTTATCTTGCTAAACGCGGTAAGAGGTAACTGTGTTAACTGGAATAGAAACAAGCATCCTCTAATCTTTTTAAATAAGTAAAATATGAGAACTTTATAGATAATTACGCTTAACAGGAAAGTGAAAATTATAGCCTGCAGCTTAGATAAGTAAATAAAGGATATTAATAAGTAGTAGACATAGCGGAGAAGGAAGTTATAGACAGGTTGATTCTAGTCGCGCGCGTATTAATCAAAGCTTACACTATTCTACTACGCGCCGTAAAACCTACAGTCCGCGAAGCGTGTAACTTCTATAAGCACGTTTAGAAGGTATTCCTAGATAATGTACTAGGATAACAGCTGCTCTAGGAGCATAGAGAATAGCATGTCGCTTACGACCTATAGGAACTCTTTCTATCGCTTATTAAATAACATACTAGCTTCTTTCTGCTTAACAGTCTTAATAACGATAAGGTAGATATATACTTAAGATATAATAATTATGACCTAGATAACTCTAAGTGTAGCAGCGGGTTTCTTAGCTACGTAGTACTAGTTAATGCGCTCCTGTCGCGGATATTCTAAGTTATAGATAAGTGTGAGAAGATAGGTCTACTCAATAAAGTTATATAATATAAGATTATTCGGGTACATATTATTAGTCGTGGCACACTTACTACAGAGCTCTTCGTCAAGGATCGTAATCTTTATGGTAAGCATACTGCAAAACGCTTCAATCTATTCTGCATCTAGAGAATCCCCAGCCTTAATTACTTAGCTAATAGATGTAACTTCTAAATTTTCTTTAGAAAGGTTAGTCGAATATTTAGGGCCGTAGCTTCGTCTGCGTAGCGTGAGGTCGTTATTGTCGTTTTGTTTATTAGTGCTAGTAGCAATAATAGCTCCTACGCCAGAAGACGTTGACGAGGGGTTGTCATGCGCTTTCATTTTATCCAATTGCCGTAGCTTTTGTTTAAGCAGATTTCGCCGTCTATATATGCGGGACACTAGGTGCTGTTAGATAAGTTTCACTACTTCAGGAACATTTAGCTTACAATAGCCGTTGTAGAATGAGTACGCGTACTGCTTTATAAGCAGAACGAAAACATAAAGCACGATAAAGATAGTGTGTGTCCAAGGCTATTCTCTCCAGAAAGGTACCTAGATAACTGTATAAGTGTAAAAAGTCTGCTAAACAGATTAGATAATCTAGCCTAATCCATCTATAAAGAAAAAAGATTCGTAGTTAGTAGATATTTAATATCTACTAAGTATTAAAATACTTACTCTAGGTTAGATAGTCTTTAGCAATAACCTTATATAGGAAGAAGCTAAAGCTAGTAGCAACACACATTACTGCATCTGTTAAGAGTATAACAAACAGATCTCTATCGCCTATTAAATAGAAGATTTCCGCATTACTAAAGACTGAAACCTTTATCTTGTAATTCTATGCGGTAACATGGCTTTCAACCGTACGTAGTACGGTTGCCTACGGTAAGGTGCTACTGCTTATATAAGCCGTACGTAGCGTAGCTAAGGGCTACACAGTAGCGTAACCGTATTTATTAATTTTTGAAGCTGTAGTTACAGTTGTACGGCTGCTTTTTGGTGTTAAGGTTTTTGGCGGAGCCTCAGAGTTGAGTAGTAAGGGCTGCGGCGCTTGCTTGTCTGTGGGCTTCGCGGAGAGGGCTCCAATAGGCAGAGATTTCAGAGATTTAACGAAAAACCTTAACTTGTTAGCGCTGCAGGATTTAGGAGGCAGAAGTCTAGTGAGATGGCTTAGGATATAAATACCTTAATATTTTCACCTAAAACCTGTGTTTCTGCTATTAATACACATCGCTATGGACCAGTTCTTCGCTCAATCTTAACACACGCTATCTCCAGCTTTAAGTTCAGCCTCGCAAAGCTCGTTCAGCAGCGCTGCTCTTAACAGGCGTGTATTACGATCTTAAACCACCTCTACATCCTCATCTAATGCTACCTTATCTCAGGTCTATCCTAGCAGCAATTATAGCGTCACCGGCGTGCGTTTTGAGGTTGACTTCCAGCACGTATACCGCAATGGAGAGCGTCTAGTTGGGTCCCGATTAGGCTATCGCGTGAGGCATAAGAGTAAGCTAGGAGGTAGGCGGAAACAGGCAGATATATGGCAATTTGGTGTAGAGCTTACTTATACAGAGAGGGACGGTTCATCTGTGAAGCTCTGGCTTTGCAGGCTGTGTCACCTTGCAAAGAGTACTGACGATGCTAAAAACGTTAATAGTACAGCACATATTACGCAGTATATGAGGACAGCGCACCGAGTTAATCCTGCCACTGGATGGCTTCCAGAATCGCCTATACAGGCTGCATTTAAGTCTCTGTTTGAAGCTGCTGCTGGTTTAAGCTCAGCAGTATCTCGCACGCCTTAGCAAGAGGATAAGTTACAGAGTGCGCTGGTGGATTGGGTAATCTTACAAGATATTAGCTTCAGCACTGCAACTGCGATAGTAACCTGGGGTCTACTTACATAGAATCGCGCACCTCTACTTGCTGCGCTACCTAATTCGGTTTCTACAATATCAAAGTACGTTATCTTAGCGTGGGAGGAGCGTTGTATAGAAGTTGTAGCGCTGCTACAGGCAGTAAGGAGCAAGATTGCGCTGTCGCTAGACATATGGACATCTCCAAACTATTATAGCTTTGTTGGTGTTGTTGCTTACTTTACTAGTACGTGCGCACGCTAGTCTTATCGATAGACTCACCGCCTACTATTATAGGCAGGCGGTAGGTTTATTAACTAGCAGAATCTAACGTTATAGAATAATAACTTAGAATTATAGATGCGGATTTTAAACAACGAGACGTCCTTATAGCCTTTAAAAACTTATATGGCGACTATACTAGGGGTGCCTAAGGTGCCGTTATACTTGAAACTATCAAACTCTATTATATCGCACTAAAATTCCACTGCTTTATAGGTGATAACGCTACAAATAACAACGCTGAACTCATCCAAGCCCTTAACGAACATCCTGACATTAACCTTAAGCCGCACTACCGCCTCCACTGTACTAGTCACATTATAAACCTTGTTATTAAAGCTACCCTATATAGAGAGGGAGTGAGTAAATAGGAGGCTTAGGTTGCAGCTGCAGGCCTTATAGAGCAGCTAGATCTTTTCCGGAAGCAAGGAGTTGTTAGGAAGCTTTATAACTGCGTAAATGCTGTCTGTGTATTATATAAGCGCCGCGAGCTATTTAACTAAGTATAGCATGAGGTAAATAATAAGGAGAGTTTGCACGAGTTTAACACACTTAACCTCGTGCAGGATGGTAGCATTCGCTGGAATTCTGTCTATCTTATGCTCTAACGCTGCCTTGAGCTTAAGGACGCTATCTGAAGCTTTAACCGACGCCTCCGCGATACCTATACTACCAGCGATAATAGCTACAACCCTCTGTTCGACAGCTTGAATGATAAGGAGTAGGATGAGGCTGCTGAGCTTGCAGAGTTTCTATTAATACTATATGAGATGACGAAGCGCCTAGAAGGCAACAACAGCGGCAACAGCTTTGGATCTCTATGGCAGACTCTCGTAAATTTACACGCTTTGTGGCTACTATACACTGCTAAGCGAGAGTCCTACACAAGCTAATATATTAAAACTGCTGCTAAGTTTGGTCTTGAGAAACTCACAACCTACTGCAACCGCCTTATCCTCGAGCCAGACATCAGCTACTACTCAGTAGCTACCGCCCTCTACCCAAGGCTGCGCTTAAACTGGTTCAGATTATAATAGGCACATTATCTGAAGTACTATAAGCGTGCTGAGGCCTCTATCTTAGCTACCTTTGAGGCCTATATTAATGCTGAGATAATAGATAAAGACTTATAACTATCTCAGCCGCTGCAGCGGAAGCTTCCACGTGTTTCTAACGATGCCAACACCACCTATACTAGCTGGTACGAACAGTTAATGGATGTCAACCTTGATCTCCTCTAGCACGCTAGAAATAAACGCCGTAAACAAGTTTCTCAGCTTTAAGAGTACTACGATAACCAGCGCGAGGAGTGCGTTAACTTATTAGAGGCGGATCGCAAGTTATTAGATGACCTATAGCGCTAGTAGGTTGTGGTTAGCTAAAATAAGTATCCTGTGTTATTTAAGATGGCTACTAATTTCCTATCTATACCTAGTATAAGCTGCGACTGCGAGAGAGCTTTTAGTAGCGGTAGACGAATAATCACGTGCGATTGAAATTCACTCCGCGGTAACACGGTTGAGGCGCTGCAAGTACAGAAAAACTGGCTGCGGAGGGGCGTAGTGCAGAGTCATCTCACCAGGTTAGAGGCGGCGGCGAGACGATTTGACGGCAAAACTAAGGTTGACACTATAAATATACTATAATTTCCTATTCAGGACGAGCCTACGGCCGTTTTACGGCTACGCTCCGTAGCAGACTCGATTTTGGCCAGTACCGTACGTACAGTAGTTAATCTCAGAGCGTAGCGTAACTGGAGGAGGGCCAACCGTACCGTACTACGTACGGTTGGAAGCCTTGTGCGGTAATTCGCGTAAGTAGAAGTGCTATAGCGATCTAGAAAAGAGTAAAAAGCTATAGAATAGGGAATGTGTGGCGCTTAGATTCTGGCGATTAAATGTCGTGAATTGCTGCGTAAAGATAAGATCTCGTGGTCGATTTTTAGACCTACCGTTAAGCCGCTCTGCCTCCCGTTAGAGTCTGGATCGCATAATCTCTTGAGTTATAATTGTATATTCACCCTTTTTGCCCGACTCTTCGATAATAACTTGAACGCTCTTCCTGTGCTTGTTGCGTTGTTTTCCGGACTAGTTATTTTCATCATGTGCTTCTATACTGCTGTCATCAGAAGGTATCGCAGTTGTCCCGCTGCTACGGGCATCCATCGCATGCTTTCTGGACTGAGGGTTCAATTGACTCGTGCCATTAGCATCCGACATTTCGGATGCGGCGTCTGGTGTCCAAGAATCCTCACTCCCTAGCGGTAGTTTAGTAGAAAGTCCTCGGAGTGCGTAGGCTATTGCGGATTGACCGTTTGTCAAGGATGTCAAATCGGGCTCGGGGCTTCTCAGCTCAGTTTCAAAATTTTCCGCTGCCATTGCGATTTAGTCAAATATACTCTCGGGAATCCTGCCGAAGTGTGCGAGGTCCAATTATTCCGAGACCTCCGAGTGGGCTCCTATTGGGATGGAGGTGTGGCGTGGGACGGACACATTGATAATATATGCTCTCTTGATGGACGTTCAAGCAGGTCTTGATGATGATGTAGAATAGCGCACGCGACCTCTGCGATCCGAAAGAGCCGACGTACAGTCATGAAACGGACGGCGAGAATGGTGTTTCGGGACTTCGGTGCAGATCGGACGCCAGAGTAGAACGATGATGCAATGCATACAAGCGGAGGCAGGTACATTCAAAGCCACACCCTTCTAGCCACATCGCCATCAGCCACATCGCGTGTTGGCCCCCATACGGAGGTGCCTTTCAAAAGTTCTTGCTGGAATTGTGCAAGGCAGAAGCAACGCCAAGACTTCTTATGCTGACTACTGCATACCGCGTTAGGAGTCTGTATAACAGTAACAACAAAAGTCCTTTTTTAATACTCTATTATATTCGCCTCGCTCTAACAAATAAGAGGATCTAATTTTCAGAATTTAATTATCATCTGTTATCCTAAAATAAGCGGGCAAAGGGTAAATTACTTCATTACTTTGATGCTCCTAAACTTGGCAGAAAAAGCCGTATCTTGGCTGAGCAAGAACTTTTGAAAGGCACCTCCGTACAAGGCTTCCGTCTCAACTGCACTGTGCAAACCCTCGAATTTCGGTAACGGGTGACATAGCCTGTAATTTTTATGCTCCGTCGCTGCGGTTGCTATTTCAGACACAGCCTCGCCATATCAGGGATGGCCTCAGCGTTGAGACCAATGAAGCTTGTCACCGGTTCTCGTATCTTTCGCATTAGATTCTTGACCAGGTCATAACCCATGAAGATCCGACGCCGGTCCCCTGCCAGACTCCAGGCTGAGAACAACACACCTCCGTGCCCCATGTTCGCACACCGCGTTCGTGTACAATGCGTGCACCACAGCACATTTCCGTTCTCGCTACCACCCTTGCTGGCTTCGTGTGACCACTCAAGGTCCCTTAAAAACGCCTCTGGGCGTTGACTAATTTTCTTGGGCTTTGAGCAGCTGAGATGCGATTCGGCGGATCGCCTGATGGCACAGCTTGGACCGGGCGGTGCAAAAATAGAGGATCCTACACCTGTGCATATAACATGTGTGAGGCTGCAGTACTTGTAGTTGCTTTGGACATCGATTTCTCACGAACGTCGCGTCCTGACCCTTTCTCCGTCTACAATCTTATAATCATCACCTATTGTCCTATTTCGTCCTCATCCGCATCGAGCGATCCAACATACATCTTAGTTCTCTTTTGACATCGTGATCAAATGGCACCAAAAGGCGGTAGAGGCGGTGGTTCTGGAGGAGGAGGAGGAGGAGGCTCCAGCATTTCTGCATGCCCTGACGCATTTTGGATGAGGTCTTCACAGATACGCCTCGCCAATATCGTCATCTTCTTGGCTGCCTTCTTTGGTATTGCCATTGCACTTTGTATAGCCCGTAAGAAGAACGGGGCCAATAAGAAACTACTTGGATGGCCGTATGTTACTGCTGTGGTTTTGTTCATCCTGTAAGTACCTCGATTGCTCCTATTTTAGGTTTGAGGAGCCTACTGATCCCCTTTAGGTCGTTCAGCTTGCAACTCATCCTTGCAGTCCTGGTAGAATGTGGCGCATTCAACCTCGACGCCGGCGCCGGTATAGGCATTGTTATTGACATTTCCTGGTCTCTCGGCTCCTGGCTACTCTTCTTCATCGTGGTGTATGTTTTGAACACATTGCTCCGCCAGGAGCTTGGTGGTGCCATCGCCATATACAAGGTTATCTGTCTCGCCATCACAGGAGTTATGCTGGCCCTTGCCTGCGCAGACTCCGGTATTTCGTCCTACAATGACTGGACCATGAGTAGCGCTGGCTATGAAGCGAATGCAGAAGCGATCGAATACCCGTGGTTGCACCTTCTTTTGGCTGAATACGTCCTATTGTTGGTCGGTGTGTTGGTGTCTGGCGCCCTCTCGTTGATGACCATCTTCGCCCTGCGATCGAGGCGGCTGCCTGGAGGCGTAAGTGCTCTTCACACTTTATTCAGTCCCACACAAATGCTGACAACCAAGTAGGGCCTCCTAATTTGGGTGACTGTCCTCATTTCCTCCATGGTGATCTGGTACATCCTCCACCTTGTCCACTACGGTTCCCTCGTTGCAAAGGATATCATGTCGCCCGATACATATCGAGCCTTACCGTTTGTCCGGAACTTCTTCCTTGCACTCAGCTTTATCATCCTGCTCTGCGTCGCTAAACATTCGGCTTGGAACAAGACCACAATAGCTACTCCCGTGGCGCAAGTATACTCACCAGTTAGAGTGTAGCAGAATGCATATAACTACCGCACACCCGATAATGTCAGAGTCAGCCGCTAAATTATAATTGTACTCCGAGCCAAATTACAGCCGTCAACATGGCCTTGTTGATCTCACAACTTAGCCATGCACGATCTATCCCTCAATCTTTGCATACTGTATTTACGCGTCTATTGGTTCTATAGTTTCACGAAGGTTATGACCGTGCATTAATTGTTTATTCGTTCGTTTATTTAGTTAGATACCCGAATATCCATAAAGATGTTCCTACATGATGCCAGTGTTTTGCTTCTCTTTCCTGTGCCATCCAAGATGCCGACCTTCCTTGACGCAACTCAGCATCCTCCCTATCCTTGAGTAGCACCTGTCGCCACAAAGCATTCAGATTATTCACTAAATTGGCCTACCAATACATATGGAGCACCTTGAAAGCATGAGACGCAGGACAAAGGTACCGTTTGAATTCGAGACATGGTTTGCTACCTATCCCATGTGATCAATCCATACCTTGGCTAGCACTGCCTTCCATCCCCATGTCTCCCTTTCTGAGTGGATACTGAGAGTGTGTCACCGAGTATCCCTCCATGCTCCAGATACTGACGAAATGCTGCTCTAAAAGACAATGAGTGGACCTGAACAGTGGCTATGCACTCGGCGGTACAATGATGCTTGGACAAGCATACGCGGGTTTGTCTCGGCAGTAACGCTCTTTTCAAGAGCTTCTCGAGGTTCCTGCTGTGAGAAAAAACATAGCTGCTATAGGTAATCTCAGACGCCTTAGACACCACCGTCCGATAGTGCTTCAAAGGACACGGCTGCTACTGCATAAAAGATGCCAATTGTCTTCGGTCTTCCAGCAAGATTTCGTTACCCTCTTTGTCTTTCGGAGAAAAGCTTCTAGACAAGTCCCCACACCACCTCTTAGGCCTTGCTACACAGCCCTCTTCCCCACCCAGCTGCCACGCCTGCCAGAACCGCAGTCTTGTCCCCCGTCACAACTCCTTGGTACCACGCCGAAATGACCCCATACATACCACCTGCCCCAACTTGTACTTTGAGCGGATGTAATAACCGCAAACCATACTTAGGCAAAGTTGTACGTACAACACGTTGTACAACGCGTTGTGTAGTATAGACCTAAATCTGTTGTACAAGAACTACATCAGAGTTGTTAAACATAAAGCATAACGCATAAAGGCTATATACTATATCTATTCTTTAGCTAATTCTGTATGCGTTATCCCCTAGTTATAGGAATAAGTAAATTGTAGGGTGTTCACAGGTGTTTGGGGTTTAGGTTAGGGCTAGAATTTTTGCGCCTAGGGGTAAAACCTCTTATAATTAGGGTAGCAAATAGGTATAGGTTAGGGTTGGGTTAGATTTGATTACATAAGACCCGTACTCAACCCAGCTCTATACCTAATCTTTATACGCTAGTAATAGGTATAGGTTAAGGTTACTATAAATAGGTTAAGGTTAGGGCTAGGCCGCTAGAGTTATTAGAGTAAGGTTAGCTTAGGTCTCAGTAATTATATTTTTTATATTAGAGTTACTACTAACTAATTAGAGTTATATATTTACTATAGCTAATTATTATAGTTTAAAAGTTACTATATTATTTAGGAACTATTATAAATTATAAATTATATATTATAACTACTTAGAGAAAGCTACTCCTAGATAAATCTACTACCTAAAGAAAACTACTACCTAAAGAAAACTACTACCTAAAGAAAACTACTACCTAAAGAAAACTACTACCTAAAGAAAACTACTACCTAAAGAAAACTACTACCTAAAGAAAACTACTACCTAAAGAAAACTGTAATGGGCTGCGCCCTTTAAGCAGGAGAGGCTTCGCTACTATCGCACGGGGAAAGAACTCCTTAATCTCCTCTGCCCCCTTTTCTTATCAGCTCGTACAAGTTAGCAGCTAGAGGAGCACGTTCCTCTTCACTCGTACGAACATATATATATATCCTCTAAGGATACCTGTAACCTCTTCTCTATCTTTCTCCTTCTGTAGTATAGGACAAATGCACACTCGTTAGCTAGGCCTCTTCGCCCATAACAAAAACTAATACTTATTAAAAGAAATCTAGTAGAAACTTATTATAGTATTACCTTACTAATATAGAATTCTTATACTAAATAGTAACTCTCTTTATATAAATTATATATATTATATAGTTTACTAAAAATTAGTATATATATAATAAAAATATTAAAGTAATAACGTGAGCGGTAAGCGAAACGCCTAGGTAAGCGAAACGCCCACTCTTGCCAAGACCACACCTCCTTCTACCTTTAACTGCAATGTCTTAACAACTTAATATTAAATTAGTCCCTTATAAGGATAGAATTATCTTAGCTATCTAAGCAATAAAAAAAGACGCGATATTAAGTAATTAACAAGCTGCAGCAGTCTATAACGTTCCTAGAAGGACTCTCCGCAACTAACGTGCTAGAAAGCCTTCACGACGCAACAGCTAACCTAACTCGTTAAAGCTTAACAGGCACGAGGAAGACGCAATTATCTAATATATAAGGAAGCTAGACGCGTAAGGATTTGCCCCTACACTATCTTATCTCCGTAAGATAGCGAATTAGTTACTAGCTACTCGTAGTAGTAGCTAGGTAGGAGAAAAATAGGCCAGAAACTTCGTCTCTCGTAAGCCTAAGATTAAATCCTAACTAAGTAGGCTACGCGACTACTAGAGAGTCCTATGCAGCAATCTAGCTATTATTAGCCCCTAGTTTAACCTTATACGCAATATTAAAGCTAAGTACAGCGTCCTAGATAAAGATACCTATAACTTTAACAAGACTAGCTTTACTATAGGCGTAGGAGGGTCCGTTAAGGTAGTAACTACGTCTAAGAGACGTACTTAACTACTAAGGATACAACCTAGCAACCGCGAGTAAGTAATGTTAATTACTAGTATCAACGCTATAGGCTAGACAATTCCACCCTTTATTATCTTTAAAGCTAAGAACTACGATAAGTCCTAGTTACCTAATCTATCTAAGTGCTAGCGTATAGGCCTTAGTAAGAACAGCTAGACTAACAATAAACTTAGTCTAGCCTAGCTACAGCACTTTATCTAGTATACAGCAACCTAGACAGTAGGTAGTTACTAGCTACTAGTAATTAATAGCTATAAGAGCTATAATTTACTTACCTTCTAGGATCTATATAAGGAGAATAAGATAATTACCTTCTATATGCCTTCCTATTTATCCTATATCCTGCAGCTGCTTAATATAGGCTGCTTTACGCTATTAAAGCAGGCATACTAGCGAGAGATTAGGGTCTTAGCAGACAGTTACATTACCTATATTAATAAAAAAGCATTCCTAGCTTCCTTTAAGGAGGTATTTAAGACCTCGTTCTTACAGCAGAATATTCTATCTAGCTTCTAAGCAACTAGCCTAGTCCTACACAGCCTAGAGGTAGTGCTATTAAAGCTTAAGGTAAAGCCTCGCACGCTAATACTACCTCTACTAGGGCCCACCCCCTAGCACCCTAAAACACCTAGTAACGCCTAGGAGACAGAGGCTTAAACAACACTAATTATAAAGAGAATTTATAACTATAAGAGTTCCTCTCCTAATTCTATTATTAAGATAGTATTATAAGTTAAAAAGGGATTAATATTAAAGGTATACTTACACACGTTACTAGAAGCTAGAGTAGCTAGTCTTAAGCAGGTAAATAGAGCTGCTTCTAAGCAGAAAAAGCGTAAGAAAAAGCAGATCTAGCAGGGAGGGACTCTATTAAAGGAGGAGGGAGAGGACTTAATTACTTAGAGGGACGTTAATGCCTAACTTAAGGTAGAGAGGCGTGCAGAGAGGGCTTAAACAGGTACTAGTATAAGAGGTATCTAATACTATAAAACTTATAGAGAGGCAGGACATAATAAGCGCACGTGTAAGAAAGATATAGTAGAAGTAGAGGATTAATTTAAGCTACTATAAGCTATAGTAGCTTTTTATAGTATTAAGTTGTTAACGTGCAAAGTTATAAAGCTTGGTAGGGTGGGCGTTTCGCTTACCTAGGCGTTTCGCTTGCCGCTCACGTTAGTTACTTTTAAAATAACTAATTAGAAATAACTTAACTAACTCTTAGAAAGCTTTAATTATACTACTCTAGAAGTATAGTCTTTATTAGAACTTTTAAGCTATTTTATAAATAAAGTAACAGAATAGAAGCTTATAAATAAGTAGATTAGTAGACTTTTAGTATCTTTTAATCTTTTAAATTACTACTACTATAAATAATTAGCTTATAACTATAATAAGAAACTATAATAACTTACTATCTAGCTTTTAGTAATACTTTTTCTTAACTATATTAGAAGTAGTTATTATTTTTTATATAAATTTACTAGCTAAACCTTTTATAGGTATATTACTACTAGTTATAGTCTTCTTAGGAGCCTTACTACTAGTTATTAGATACTTAAGAGAAGAACTAGTTCTAGCTATTATATTTAAGTTAATAGAGAGTAGTAAATTTAATAAAGAGTAATTAATTTAATAAAGCGCAGCTAATTATAGAAGTAGAAATTTAGTATAAATAAGTAGAGAACGAAAGTAGAAATTAAGCTTATTAGACTAATATATTACTTTTAGTAAAAGTAAATATAAGAGTAAGTTAATATGGCTAGTAAATAAGCTCTCTTAGTATATAGCGTAGTAATACTATAATAAATTTTTATCATAAACTATAAGATAGTAGAACTTAAGATAAGCTTTTAATTAATTCTATTTTTATAGTAATCTAACTTTTTTTAGAAGTTATATATAAGTAGGTACCTATTCTACTTACTAGCGCAGCGTATAGGCTACCTATATAGCTTACTATTTACTCTTACTTTTACTTTACTATATAATATCTTAAAGGCTTTCTTTATTACTTTTATATCTATATTATTAGATACTAAACTACTTACTACTTAATTATTATATATATTTATTATAATTCCTGTATAATAGCTTCTACACCTATTAAATAGGAGCTAATTAAAGATACTAACTATCTAGATAGTCTTAAGCGTCTACTTCTAAATATTTAGTATAATGTACTAGTTAGATTTAATAGTAATAAATAAGAGAAGCTTATAGTAGTATTTATCTTAGTTTATTATTATAGTATATATATACTAATTAAAATAAGGGTTTACTTCTAAAGAGTAGGAGGTTAACTATATTATCTTTATATATAGCTAGATTAGTTCTTATAAAGGTTACTCTACTAATCTATTAGTACTACTTAAAAGTAAACTAAGTAATAATACTTATATAATTTAGTAGAGAAATTAAGCTACTCTTTATAATATAGAGACTAAAGCTATTAAAAGTACTAATACTTTAGATTATCTTACTAAAAGCTGGCTTAAGAACAGGCTAAAGAAAAAGGCTAAATATATATTTTTACTTAAAAGTATAAAGAAATAATATCTTAATAAAGAGATAGAGACACTTTATAACTAGTACTTTAAAGATTAAAAGAGTAGTAAGTTATAATAGTTATTTATTATATATTTTTACTTATAGTTTTTAAGTAAATAGCTAGAATCTTAGCTTAGTTAAGTATACTTAAAATAAGAGAAGCTAAATTATAAAGTTTCTTTTTAAGAGTACTAAAAAGCTTTAAAGAAGATCTCTACTACTACTTAATACTCTTTAAGTATATAAAAGCTAGGCTATAGAATTATATAAGTTTTTAAAATTAGTAGTATCTTAGAAAAGATTATATATAAAACTTATTAAGATAGCTTAGTAAAGCTTAATAGTAATACCTGTAAAAGTAAAAAGGCTAAAGCTAAATAGTAAGAGTGTATAAAAGACTTACTATAAAAGAGTTAGTAGTAGTAGCTAATAATAAGTAGTAGTAAGTTTTATTATATTATTTTATAGTAGTTATATACTAATTATACTAAATAATGTAAGCTTACGCCTATCTTTAATACTATATCTAGTAAAAAAGATATCTTACTTATAAGTAGTATACTATATATTATAAGTAATAATAGTAATAAATATAAAGTAGAAGTTAACTATAACTCTAAAATTAATACTGTATATAATAAAGATAAAAATAAGTATAAGATTAGTAGTAAAAAACCTACTAGTAATTAGTCTAATAAGATAGATTTCTAAAGCTTCCCTAATCTAGAAGTTAAGGAAGAAAAATACGAGACTAGTTAAGGGTATATATTAGCCTAGTTTAGGTCGTAGTAATTATTATAGCTAATAACCTCTTAGTATCTCTGTCCCTTAGCCCCTAGCCTTTATATTTAATAAGAGAAGTATATAAATAAAGTACAAAATATAAATAATTATACTAAAATAAATAAATTCCTAAGCTATATTAAAATATTATTACTTATACACTCTATTAGAGTATCCTAAGTCCCATACTATACTTAGTAACTATGTAACGTATAGTTTCAGGTAATAGTACTTACCTCACACCACAGATAATAGCGAAGAGATAGTTCTATATTACTGTAACTTAGGTATAAGAGAGAATAATACTTATTATCCCTACTCTACGCAGTTAGCGTAGGTTTTAAGTAGGTCTATTATATTACGCGCTAGACCTTAAAAAGGCCTAGGGTAATAATACTATAATACTAAGATTTACATTTATAATACTTTATTATAAAGCTTTCTCTTTTAGCTAGTATCTTAATAGTATTAATAGCTTTAATAAAAACCTAAAACTATATAAGAAAATAGGGAAAGAGTATCTATATATATATGTTTTAATTACGTATCTTTAACGCGTTCTATACGCGGTATTATTATATATTATAAGCGCCCTATATTTATACTTCTACCTCTAGTAAAGTTAAAGTAATTAAGACTTTTATTCTTTAGTAATAAGGTATAGACTTACTTTATAATAGTAGAGTTTTCTAGTATTATTATAATATTATACTACTTTTTTACTTTATTATAATAATACTATTAAATTATATACGTAACGTATATAACTTACTTAATACTATAGTTAATTATTCTAATTTAAAATATATTAAGAAGTTATACTTTTATAGTACTAGACTGTACGCGTAAAGTAATAGTAATAAGTATATAGATTATAACGCGACAGTTATAACGTACCTGCGCTGCGCGCAGAATATCGCTGAGTAGAAAAAGAACTATAATACCCTAGATTATAAGCGCTATAACTATTATATTTATAGTAATTATAGTACCTATACTCCTGTAAGTTCTCTCTATAGCCTGCTTTAGGCGCGCTGTTACTAATAGATATAGGTCCCTTATAAGCGAAACGCTCGCTTAAATTACCTATACGTTCTCTATAATTAATATTGTGCCGATGCACTTAGTAACGTAGTTACCGAGGGCATCTTAGCTAGGATTAGGTAGGCTTGGCTGGGAAATCCGGGTATAAAGGTAGATAGATAGGACCTCCTTAGGAGGCATCGAATCTACTAAGTATCGCCTACGCTGTACTGTTAAGTCCTGCTTTAACAGAGTCTCGATTATTCAATTCACCGTTACCTATCCACCCTTGTCTACCTCGTTACCTGTCCCCGCACCTTACCATCTCAACTAACACGAGATGCTCAGTTGCTTCTACTGCGCGCAAGGCTACTATTAAAAGGGAGAAGTTGGCTAAGGCCTCTGTTCCTGCACAAATTAGTAAAGCCTAAGAGGCTAAATTTTATTAACTTCTTAGTGCAACCTTAAGATCCCCTAAGCTGCTGCTATTAGAAAATAACAGAAAGAGGTAAAAACGACCCTAAGACTAATCTAGATAGGTAATTTTTAAGCTTTAAGTAAGGCTTACTAGTAGCCTTTTATTTAAGATACGTATAATAGTATGTATAAAAAGGGTATATAGTTAGTTATTAGTTATTAGCTAGTTATTAGTAATTAAGTAAGTAAGAAATTAGTTATTAGACAGGAACTAACAAAGGATTAAAGCTGTTAAGTTTAAGTTTAAGGTATTAAGTATTAAGGAGAAAAACGCTAAGTCCTATAGATAATTAATTAAATAAAATATAAAACATAAAACACCTAGTAAACTAAGAATCTAAGTTTAAATGTTAACTAGCAAGTTAACCTACGAGGAATTTCTATCTAAACTTAGTTACTACAGAGAAACTCTATAAATAGCTATTAAGATATTAGACGAGGAGGAGCACTCGCTAGCTACCTTTACGCCTACGCCTAAGCGAGCTAGCAATAATAAGACAAAAGATATTAAGACCCTAAGTTAAACGAGAAAAGAATAGATAATAGACATGCTAACTGCCCTAAATATAAGCAGGAGAAACGTATTACTACTTATAAGGCACGGCACTAGCCTAGTGTTTAACAGAACTAACGCAACTAAGTTCCTTAAGAGCTATAATCGCCGCGCAGAAAACAGAGGTCTTAATTAAGAGGAGAGACTCTACGTACTTCCTAACTTCTGTAATAATAAATATAGTAACTTTATTAAAAGATTCCTTAAGTTTAAAGGGAGAGATTAGGAAGGCCTTTAAGAGCTTATTAAGGAATACTAGAAAGATAAGGATAAAAGTACTAAAATAAGAATACGTGCGTACTTTAAGGATTATATTACTTAATTAGTGCTGCAGTTCTCTAGCTTACCTAGCTATTACGCTAACTTCCTTATTTATACAGAAGCCTGTATTAAGTTAGGAAATATATCTAAGAAAGAAAAAGGCTACTTATTCTACTAAGGCCTGCCTACTAAGGATAGAAAAGACGTACTTATTAGGATGCCTAACAGCCTAGAAGAATAGTAGTTAGAAACCTACTATATAGAAAGCATCTATAAGTTTATAAGGAAGATATACTAGTAAAAGGAGGAATTAAAGGAGGTAGCTGCTATAGAATAATAACTACTTAGTTAATATAACACTATCTTACGCAAAACCTCCTCCTTAGCTTTAGAAGAGGCAAGAAAGGTAGTTAAAAAGAAGAAAGAGCTTTAACTACTTAAAGTTAATAACAAAGTAATAGATCTTATATAAGCCTTTAAAGACGTTAGAATTAATATTACTAAGTTAACTAAGGTTATAAACTAAAATAAAGCTATTACAAAAGCCCTCTAGTCTCCCGCAAATTACGCATACTTCCTTAATTATATAGTATAATAATAAGTACTATTATAACTACGCTAATAGATATATTATAATTAAAATAATAGAAGTTATATAACTAATATACCTCTAAATATTAATTAGAGATAAGGCTCTACGTAAGTATAAGGGCGAGAACAACGCCTTACATATAATATATATAGCTTAGCAGCTTATCTAGTTTAAGATTATAATATATACTGCGAGCTTATCTTATTAGGCTAGGTATCTACTTTCTTTATAAAGGAAGATAACCGCAGGATCTATTATTTTAGACTATTATATAAAAAGCTTAGAGAAATTACTAGGTCTATTCTACTAAGCTTTTAGCTTAACTAGCTAAAAAAGAAGGTTACAGAATTCTTTAAAGTACCTAAGGATGTACTAGACTAGCTAGCTTTAGTAGTAAGACTAGATATGTTTAGAGGAATAGACTTACGCGCAGAGGTAAGGAACTTAGGATAAAGTTAATAATAAGAGAACTTAGCAGCTAACAGCGTTATAGAAATCCTAGGCGCAGGAACTAAGATAGATATAGAAGATAAGTTTTATAACTTCTAGGAAAATTATATGCTTAACTAGTAATATTATAGCTTAGTTATAAGCCTTAATTATATAGATAGTAATAATATTATTATAGGGGCGTTTCCTAAGGACCTTCTAGAAACTATAGAAGTCTGTGCAGCTAGTTAAAAAGTAATACTAAGTAAAGATAAAACTCTAGAATAAGTTTGCTAAGGCAAGGTATAAAAGCCTGCGCAGCTATAAAAGATTTTAGCTAGATAACTACTAGGAAACTAAAATAAAGAGCTAAGCTAATTTATAGAGAAAGAGCTAACTACTTTAGCTACGCCTACTTTAAGATAAAGATACGAGGGCGATAAGATTATGCATAATATAGGATCTGCAGGCGTGCCTATTATAACGCTGTATAGAGGAGTAATAATTACTGCTAAGCTGCTACCCTATTAGATACTAGATTACTTTAAGCTACTTATTAATTATGTGTTTTAAAGTAAAGAAAAGAAAGTTTAATTCTAAGAGACTTATAATAAAGAATAAAGCCTAGAAATCTACTAACTATCTAGGATTATATTAGCTATCTTAAAGTAAGAAGTATAAGGATTAACTATAGGAGACTTACTTAGGCAGAATAATATTAAAGGCTAGGTTAGAAAGCTCCTTTAGGAAGAAGAAGGAACTAAGAAACGTTCTATAGAAGTAAACGCGATAGTTTTAGTAAGCTAGCTAATTAGGAGCTGCCCTAGGTGCGCTAAGCTTAACCTAGGAAGCTCTGTAATTAGCTAGAACTATCTAAACCCTAATATACGCGAGGAACCTAAACCCTAGGTATTAAAATATAACGTAATCGTAACTGTATATAACGCGTAGTAGTAATATATTATTAATAGTAAATCTAACACCTAGATTAATAAGGATAAAGTTATAGTAAAGAGGGTAGCTACGCAGGAAAGGCTTAGAGGAATAAAACTAATATATTATAACCTTCCTATTTATTAGGCATTATTTAACAGGAACGCTGTTAAATGCCTTATTAACACAGGTTCGTAAATAAACCTGTTAAGATTAAGTGTAGTATAAGCCTTAAGTATTATCTATAAGGCTATAGAGTAACGCCCTAGATAGATAAATAGGATTATAAGTATAACAGAAGATACTAATACTTTTATTAGTACAGCTTAGGACGTCCTAGTTAAAGTAGGGGAGGTTATTATAAGGACGTACTTCTAAATAATAGCTAATCTAATAAGGTTAGCTATCCTTAGTAATCTCTAGTATTCTATAGCAAAGTTAGCTATCTAGTATAACGTGTATAGTTAGGTTACGTATTAAATAATCTCTAAGGATAGAATAAGGAACGCGGTCTTCTTAGTATTAGATCTAACGCCCTTTTACCTAAGTACAGTAGTAGTAGATTCTAATAACTTAGAAAACTAGATGCGAGCGCATAGATAGAGGAAGTGCGTTTATATACTAATATTAACGCCCTAGAAAATAAGGATATTAGTAATATTACTTAAGCTAAGTATTACTAGGAAGTCTATCTTATAAATAATAAGTTAGATTTTAGAGACTTTTTATACTTATTTACTATACGAGATAGAAGCAAGTTATAAGCATAAAAGGACTATACTGCGTTATAACTTATCTTATTAAACGCGACAACTAGTCTAGAAGTAAGCCTTAAAAGTATTATATACGAACTAAACTACTAAACTTAGAGCTAGTAAAGATAGTAGTTATAAGTTAATACGATATATAAGAAGGTAGTAGATAAAGTAAGGCTAATTAATAAGCTGCGCCCCCTAGAACTAATAGAATTTAGAAGAGAAGACTAGCTAGAAATCGCAGTTAAGAACTAGTTACTTTACTTAAGCCTAAAGGGACCTAGCCTAGGACCTTCTAATTGTCTCTTTAAATAATAATACGCGGATTTTCTATAAGAGTCTTACCTTACTTCTAAATAAATAAATTAACTAAAGCTTAGATCTCTATAGGCCTAAGAAAAGTAGTTAATACTAGATATATTAATAAATTAAGAAGTAGTAATAGCCTTTACTTTTACTAAATTAGGAAGGATTAGTAAAGATATATACCTACTATATAAGATAAAGATAATACCTTATAAAGTATAGTAGGTTAAGTCTTTTCCTATACTAAGAGGGATTAAGGAAGAGGTAGTAGTAATATTTTAAGAAAGAATTAACTAAGGAACCTTTAAATAGTATAATAGTTAGTATAGGAACTTATAGTTCCTAGTTACTAAGAAAGATAAGAAGTACTAGCTTATTAATAACGTAGTTTATATAAATAAGGTTTTAATACAGGATATAAATCTCTTACTAATAGCTAATAAATTCTTAGAATAATTTACTAGATATAAGATCCTCTCTCTTATAGATCTATTTTTAAGATATAATTAAATTATACTTTACTCTAATAGTAGAGACATAACTATATTCTAGACGCTAATTAGGTTATTAAGATTATATATAATAGTTTAAGGAGCTACAAACTTAGTTAGTACTTTTTAGTAGATAATAATAAAAATCCTAATTAGATATTAGCCTTATACTGCGCTATTCCTAGATAATATTACGTGTAGTAGCTTAAAATTAATATATAATAATAAAGAAGTATTACTAGGAGTTTAAAGATACGTGCTAGAATATATCTAATAGCTAGACTAGGTACTTACTAATATTAAAAGAGCTAGGGCTATAGTCTTAGGAATAAAGTGTTACTAGAGAATAGATAGGCTAGGTATTATTAGATATAAAGTAGGTACTAAAGGAAGGCACCTAGATTACTAGAAAGTAGCTAAGATTTAAGAATAGCCTAAATATAGGAACGTAAAGGAAGTGCAGATATTCCTTAGAATATGTGTCTATTATTATATCTAAGTACTAAGTTTTACTATTTAAGTAAAACTATTATTTACTCTCTTATAAAATAAAATAGAATAGGTATAAGAATTACTGTAATAAGAAGTAATATAAGATCTAAAAGATAAAATTACTAATACGCCTATATTAGCTAGCCTAGATTATAAATATAGGTAAAGATTCTACCTTAGGGTTAATAGAAGTAAAGAAGGTGCAGGAGCTATACTTAAACAGGAAGGTAAGGATAAGAAGCGTTATCTTTATTAGTTTAAAAGTATAATATAGTTATAAGCTAAAAGTTAGTAGTATTTAACTAAGCTTAAATATAGGGTAGTGCTTTAGGTACTAAAGAAATTCAGAACTTAGCTATATAGGCAGAACTTTATAATTAAGATAGACGCGCAGACGTTAATTACGTAGCTAAACTAATTATTAGCTAAGACGCTAGGATTTATTATAAATAGATAGATAGCCGCAATTCTTATATAAGAATTTAATATTAAGCACGTGCCTAGTAAAAAGCACGTAGTAGCTAACGTATTATTACAGTACTTAAAACCTAATAGATAGGAACTACTAGATTAGATAGAGGATAATTTAAAGAAATACGTTAAATACCTAATTAGTATAATAGATAAGGCGCTACCTATTTAAGGACAGGCCTTAAAGAATACTTAAATACTTTAGAGGAAATTACCTAATTCCTCCTATTACTAAAACTTCTACCTAATCTTATAAGGAAGGAACTTTAGGTATAAAAAAAGAAAGCTATAAACTTCTTTATTAGAGATAGCTATCTATTTAGAAAAATATTATAAAATATTATAGTCTATAGGGTAGTTAATAACCCTAACTTATAAGTAGTAGCTATAAGTAATATCTATAAAGTTATTAGATATTAAGGCGTTATAGGCGTGTATAGTATAATAGTATAAAGTTATTAGTAGAAAAGCATATATAGTAATATTAAGCTTTAAATATTAGCCTATAAAGAATGCTAACTAAGATCTTCTAAGCGTATAGTAGATATACTTACTAACACCTATAGTTACGCGCTATAGGAAATAATTATAATTAACGTAGTATACATACTAGAGTAAAATAGAAAGAGATTTCTAGTCCTTGCTAGGGAATACCTATCTAGATAAGTTAAAGGTTGCGCAATCCCTAATAATAAGTTTTTAACTATTATAAAGTTTATCTATAAAGAAATTATATATAGGTAGAGTATAATAAGGAAATTAATAGTAGATAGAGGACCTAATTTTACTAAAGTTATTATAGCTCTCGCTAAGATATATAAGATTAGGCGCGTCTAATTATTAGCTTATAACCCTTAAGTAATAGGTAAAGTTAAAGGCAGTTACAAACTAATTATAAATGCGCTTACTAAGTTACTAGGATTATAGGTTACAAATCTCCTAGCTATATTATTAGCAGACAGGATATTAATCTAGGAATAAACTAGATATTTAGCCTTCTAACTTATTACTAGATAAAACCTAGTCCTGCTAATTAAGCTAGCCTTACTAACCTAGCAGATACTTCCCTTCCGCTAAATCTATAATAAAGAATATCTTCTTATAGTATAAGTAATATAGATTAACCTTAGAGACTAGCTTATTAAAGAGGTAGTTATAAAAACTAAGTAAATACGTGCAGTAAAAAAGGAATACTAGGATAATTATAAAGAAATTAAATAATAAGAGATAAAGAATAGAGACTTAGTCCTGCTATAAGATTTAATACATAAGATTAATATATCTAGGTTAAGAAAGCTAACTATAAGATAGTTAGGTCTATATTAAATCTTAGAAGTATTTAAGGATTAAGGTACCTACAGACTTAAAGACCTTAATAGATTAAGGTTCGCCTACACTACGCTAGGTTATTATTTAAAGCTATTTATCTAGAGAGACCTATTAAATATAGCTACTAAAGACTAAGGAAGAATAAAATTATAGGAACTATTATTATAGGAAGAGGTACACCTCTTTTAAAAGCTACTAGCTTAGTTTAACTAGTCTTAAGATAAACTAGGTAATAATAAGCTTAAAGTAGAGGGAGGTCGCCTATAAAACTTTAAATCTAGAAAATTAGTTAATTAAGACCTAGTTATAATATTAGATATAGTAACCTACCTAAACTATATATTAGTCTAAGTTATACTAAAAAAGTTAATAATAATAGAGAAAGAGGCGTATTCTAAAGAATTTATAAATTCTAAATCTAATATAACGTCTAAAGATAAACTATTATAAGCTAAAGGACAGCTAAAAGTCTCTAAGTAAGGGAGGGGAAGGTAATATAAGTAAGTAAAATTACCTTATATATTTATAATATAATAGGAAATAAATAGGTAGTAAGCTATTATAGATATGAATTTTAGATGCCTAGCGTAGGCGTTAGCTAATTAGGATCCGCCCTAGGTACGACTAGCGTGACCTAGAAAACCTTATAATTAGCTAACGCGCTAACTTTACGTTTACGCCTACTAATAATAAAATAAATAGTTAAAAAGTAATAAAAATTACTTGTCGCAATTAGTGTAGGTAAAGGTAAGGTTAAGAAATAATATACAGTAATAAAAAGATAAAAAACCCCGCCTACAAAGCTTATTACTTCCCTTTTTTAATAATTAATATCTTACTAGCAGTTAACTATTAACCTTTACTAGACGCTGCTATATTTTATAAACTAGTTTAACTAAGTAAATAATTATAAGCGGTTCTAGGAGGGACCTACTAGGTACCCTACTTTAATAATCTATTATGCTAAAACTCCTACCGCCGCCTTAGACTCTAGGCTTATTAGATAAGTTAGTAACTTACTTAAATATATCTAACTAGCCTTAATTAACGCAGTAAATTACGCGTGTGCCTAATCGCGGTATTAATTTCTAGAATTATAGATAATACGTTATACCTTAGAAGGGTAGGACTACGTTTAAAGACTTCTATAAGAAACTAGTTAAGTAACTATTGCACGTTTAAAAATATATAGTAACTAAGTAGATAATCTCTTATAGCTTATACGTTAACAAACTCCTTAACCTAGTTAGTACAGCTGCTTAGGCATTTAAGAATAATACAGCCCTTATAGCTAAATTTGGAGGTGTGCACTAGTTTAACGCCTAGTTTCCTATAGTTAAAGATATTAAGGACTATTAAGCTAAGCAAGGTAATAAGTTATAATTAGCTATAAGCTACTTTAAAAGCTTATATAAGCCTCTTTTTAATTAGGTTATTAGTATACACATAAGTTTAGTTATATACAGCTATTTAGGCGTTACTAACCTTATATTCCTCCTGTAATAAGTTAAGATTATAGACCTTACGCCGTACCTTAACACAGAACTTATCCTATAACTCTAAGATCTAAAAAGGCGTTAAGATAAATTTATAAACGTAACTAATATTAGTAATATAAAAGTAACCTTATAAATAATTCCTACTTATATAACTTAATTATAAGATAATAAGAACTTAAGGGCGTTAGCTACTAAGAATAGGGTTTAAAAAAGTAATACAGACGTTTATACTTATACGCGCAAGAATAATAATAAGTACCTATTCTAGAAAGGAGTACTAAAATAGTTTAGGAAGCTTAAATACTTAAGTAAAACGCGCACTAATATAGTTATAAAAGATAACTAATAGCTTATTAAATAAAGACTCTAGATATATATATATAGGCTTATTATCTCTTAGATTCGCGCTATTAAAGTTATAAGATTAAGCAGGTAATTAAGTTAGTCCTCCTGTTAAGGTAGTCTAAGAGTATAGTTACCTATTAAGTATTAGTAACTCTAAAGTAAGTTATAATTTATAAGGAGCTATTAATATTTATAGTACGCGTCTATTAATAAGATTATCTAGTCCTCTTAACTTACTTCTTATCTAGAGGTAGAACTAATCTAATTAAATAATATTAGGCAACCTTAAGAAAAGATATTATATATCTAGGTAACTAATTATAATTAATACTATTAGCCCTAGGACTAATTAGCTTAAAGTAAACTCGCGTAGCTACTTAATTTAGAGATAGCTAAGCAGAGACGCTTAAAGCGCTTAACGTAAACCTAGATATCCTAGAAAGTATTAAAGGATAAGAAGAATTCTATTATTCTAGCTTTCGCCTTACACACTTCTTATAAGTATAAAGAATAAGGAATCTATTATAGCTAAAGATACTTTTATAAATAAAGCTATATAGAAAGTTAAGATCTAGAAGTAGTTTAAGCTCCTAGAGGAATAGTACTATAAAACTATTAACTATAGTTAACTATTAGATAAGTAAGGTAACTGCGTACCTAATCCTAATTATATCTATTACTTTTACTCTACTTATATTATATCTTATATAGGGGTATTCTATTATAGTATAAACTACTATTAGATCTAGGAAGTCTTACTTATCTTATACCTCTATAAAGATAAGATTAGAGAATATTAAGCTAACCTAGTTATATAAGTCCTTTTTATAAAGTATACTAAAAGTAGCCGCACCTATAAGGATCTTAAGAGCTACTAATATAGGCTTATTTAGACTATACTTAATATTAACTAAGAAGTATTTATAAAGATAATAAAGCTTTAACCTTTGAT
>NHZP01000075.1:0-191558 GCA_003313425.1 Pseudopyrenochaeta lycopersici
CTACCTCTCTCTTACTCTCCCTCATCCTTACCCTTACCCTCTCCCTCTTTCTTTCTCCCTCCCTTTCCTACTCTTTACTCTTCCTTCTACCTTTCTAACAAAACTCTCTTCTCTTTTTCTTTACTTCTTCTACTTTTTTTCCTTACTCTTATCCTTTCTTCTCTTCTTTACTTTACTCTACTCTTCTTTTCTTCTACTTTCTCTCTTTACCTCTCTCTTTTTCCCTACTCTCTTTCTCTTAAACCCTAACCCTTTCCTCCTCTAAAACCTAACCTCCTCCTCTAAAACCCTAACCCTCTCCTCTTTTCCTTTCTCCTACCCTCACTACCTTCTTTCTTAACCCTTTACTACTCTTCTAACTTCACACCTACTTCTCCTACACCTTTAACTCCCTTTTAACTCTACTACAACCCCTTCTTTTTTTACCCTTTCTCTCTTTTACTCCTCTCCTCTACTACCTAACTCCCCCCCTCTCTCTTTACCTCTCTTTCTTACCTTTTACCTCCCCTCTTTTTCTTTACCCCTACTTCCAACTCTTTACACCTTACCTTACTTGCTTACCCTCTCTTTCCTACTCTTTACCTTTTCTTCTCTCCTTCCTCCCCCTCTCCTTCTTCTCTATAACTCCTTCCTTTACCTTAAACTTAAACTTCTCTCTTCTTACAACCCTAACCCTCCCTTTCTTACTCTACTACACTCTTACTCCTTTTAACCTCTCCCTCTTCCTTACTCTTTTCTTCCTTTTTAACTCCCCTTTTACTTCTTAACAACCCTTTTCTTCCACCTCCTCTTCTCTTCCTCAACTTTTTTCTTTTCTTTTTTACTTACTTTCCTCTTTTCTTCTTTTCTTCTTTTTACTCTTTTTCCTACTACCTTTACAACTTTACCTCTCTACTTTTTTTTTTCCTCCTACTTTTCTTTACTTATTTTTTCACACTTCTACATACTCTCTACTCTCTTCTTTTATAACCTACCTTCCTTTCTAAACTTCTTTTACTTTTTCTCTACCTCTTCTTCTAACTATTACCTTCCCTTTTTCCTCTACTTTTACTCTTCTTTTCTCTTTTTTAACTAACCCCCTTAACCTTTCCTACAACTCTAACCCTCTCCCTTACACTTTCTTCCCCTTTTTACTCTTTCCCTGCCTTTCTTACTACTCTAACCCTTCTCAACCCCTACATCCCTTTACTTCTACTTTCTCTCCTCTACTCTTTACTCCTAACTCCTACCTCTCTTTTCTTTTCCTACTCTTCTTAAACCTCTACTTTTCCGCCTGTTTACCTCTCTTCCCTTACACTCTCTCCTACTTCTTCTTCTTCTTCTTCTTCTTCTTCTTCTTCTTCTTCTTCTTCTTCTTACTTCTGCCTTTTACTTCTACAACCCAACTCTCCCAACTTCTACTTCTCCCAACTCTCTCTCCCAACTTCTACTCTCTCCTAACTTCTACTCTCTCCTAACTTCTACTCTCTCCCAACTTCTACTCTCTCCCTCCTTTCTTAAAAACTAACCTTCTTTTTCTTCTCTTTCTTTACTCTTTCCTTACTACTTTACTTTCTCTAAACACCTTACTTTTTCCTCATCCTTTTTTACTCTTCTTTCTACTATTTAACTTCTCTCTCCCTCTCTCTAACCCTTTCCCTTACTTCTCTTAAAACCTTAACCCTCTCCTTCTTCTAAAACCCTAACCCTCTCCTCCTCCCTCACCCTCACTCTTACTCTCCCTCACCCTCACTCTTACTCTCCCTCACCCTTACTCTTACTCTCCCTCACCCTCTACTCTCTTTCTTTCTCCTCTCTTTCCTACCTTTACTCCCACTTCTATCCTCCTTCTCCCTTTTCTATCTAACAAAACTCTCTTCTCTTTTTAAACTCTTTCTCTCTTAAACTAACCCTTCTCTATTTCTACTTTTTTTTTACTCTTCTCTCTTTTCTCCTTTACTTTACTATACACTTCTTTTTACCTTCTCTCTTTAACTTACTCCTTTTCCCCTACTCTCTACTTTTCCCTACTTTTCCCTCTCTAAACCTTACTCTCTTTCTCTCAAAACCATAACCCTCTCTTTTTTTACCCTCTCCCTCTCCCTTACTCTCTTCTCAAACCATAACCCTCTTTTTCTTCTATTTACTCTTTTCTTACTAAAACTTATCCTTTTACTCTTTTCCTCTTTTTCCTTCTCCTTTTTTTACTCTTCTCTTACTCTTCTTTTCTCTTTTTCTACGACTTTTACAACTTTACCCCTCTACTTTTCTTTACTTTCTCTCTCACACTTGCACCTACTCTCTACTTACTTTTTTCCTTCCTCTTCTCTTCTTCTCTACTCTACTTTCTCTACTCTCTCCTTTTTACAACTTACCTCCCTTGTTAAACTTCTTTTACTTTCTCTCTACTTCTCCTTCTAACTCTTACCTTCCCTTTTCCCTCTACTTTTAACCTTCTTTTCTCTTTCCTGCGACTCTTTTTCTTTTCTCTTTTTTTCTCTTTCAACTTACCTTCTTATCCTTTCCTACAACTCTAACTCTTTTAACCTTCCAAACCCTTACTCTTACACTCTCTCAACCTCTTTCCCCTCTTCTAACACTTACTACCTTTTCTTTCCTCCTCTTCTTCTCTTTTCTTCTCTTTAACCTTCCCCCTTACCTCTTTCTTTCAACTCTAACCCTCTCCCTCTCCCTTACTCTCTTCTTTCTTTATAACCCTCTTTTAACTACTAAACTACTCTTTTCTTCTACTTACTCTTTACCCTTTTTGCCTTTCTTCTTTTCTTACCAAACTAACTCGTTTTACCACTTTACCCTTTCCTTCTTCTATTTTTACTCTTATCTTACTCTTCTTTTCTCTTCTTTCTCTTCTTCTCTTTTCTCCTACTCTACTTTCTCTACTCTCTCTACCTTCTCCTGTTTTCTCTACTTACCTCCCTTTCACAACTTTTTTAACTTCATCTTTACCTGTCCTCCCAACTCTCACCGCCCTTTTCTCTTCTCTACAACTCTCTTCTCCCTTTTTTTCGCTTTTAACATTCCCCTTTACCTCTTTCCTACCACTCTAACCTTCTCTTTACCTCTAAAACCCTAATCCTCATTTCTTCGCCTTCTTCCCCTGCAATCTACTTTATTAAAACATTATACTTTTTCCTAATCTGCCTTACTTTAAAACCTAAACCTTCTTTTACTAATATAATCCAAACTCTTCTTTCTACTTTATATCCTTACCAACCCGCTGTGTTCGGCTTCTTTTCCTGCACGGACGGGCTCACCGCCTAACCCTTCATTTCTCCTACACCGGACGGTTTCCCCTCTTCTTCTCCTTTCCTCTTACACTAACCGGCTACCTGCCTTGTTCGTCTTCTCTACGGGCCTCTTCTCTACGGCTACAACATACTACTGAACGGGTCGGGGCTACCTTTCTGATTTCGGTTCCAGCCCGAACGGAACTTTACTATTCCTTACTACTCCCCAAATTCTGTCCCTGACGGCGCCGGAACTCCTCCTACCTGCACCTAACGTCTACCTACTGTCCGCCCACTCTCTACCTTCTTACCTTGCTTCTGCAACCCTTTCTTGCCCTCCATCCTTGCTGCCCTCTCCACCCTACCTTACTTACCCTGTTTTTTATATCGCTTTGTTGCCCGTAACTTCCGCCCCTGCTGGGCCGGAACTTACCCTACCTTTTACGCCTCCCTTCTATTACACCCTACGGGTTTCCTCTGCCCTTCGGGTTCGGGTACCCCTTCTCTCCCTCTTTCCCCTCCTTTCTTCTTATGACACCTTACGGGCCCAAACCCCCATCCCTCTGTTACGCTCCGCGTTCTGCACCGGACGGGTTACCTCTCCCCTGGGATTCTTATACGGGCATTCCCCTCCTCTCCTTTAAATCTCTTTCCCTCCCTTCATTCAACTCTTCAAATCTCTCTCCCTCCCTTATTTAACTACTCCATACAATCCTTGTACGGACGTCCAACTTCTCCTGTAAATTCTTATACGGGCATCCCACTTCTCTCTGCAATCCTTGTACGAACATCTACCTTCTCCCCTAAATCCTTGTACGGGCTTCCCTCTACTCCCCTGCAAATTCTTGTACGGGTGTTTACGTCTTCCCTGGGATTATTGTACGGGCATTAACCCCAACTCTTATCAAATAACTATCAAAAACACTCCTTACACCCTTACAAACCCTGTACTGCTACTGCCTCTATTACGTTATACTGTACTGTTTTGAAAATGTCACTCCGGATCCCACTGGGGTCTCATGCCACTCACGTGACCCTAACCTTCAAACACCCAACAATCCTCCCAATAATCCAACTCAACTTGTTCCCTTCAATCCCTCCCCATCGCTTCCTCCCGCTCCCCCATTGCACGATCGCCCGGAATGTCCCCCCAACAACCTCGTCCTCGTCCTCCTCGTCCTCCTCGTCCTCCTCAAACCCCAACCCCCCCGCAACCCCATCCTCTTTTATCGCCCCGTGAAAAAACTCCGGAACCTTAAACACCTCCCGCATTAACGCCACTACCAATGTCTTCATCAACACGCCCTCGTACTGACATCTTCTCCCTGCCTTTTTTCTGTACCCCCCATCCATGATATCCATCTCAAAACTCCTGCATAACGCCTGCGGCAATTTACAATCATAACAACATGAAAACTTAACATAAATCCAATCCTTCTGGAACCTCTCGCACCCTTCTCGCGCGTTCTCCGCCTGCTCGTGAACGCAATCCTCCAACTCATGTCCCCTTCCATCTTCCCCCCACGCCCGGCACAACTGACACCCTACCCGCCACTCCTCCATCAACTCCACCAATGCCTCCACCTCTGCTGCTTCTCTGCACTGCCGCTCCATCTCTTGCTCCGCCAACCATTTCCGCCCCCTGCCCTGCTGCTCAAACTCCATCTTTTCTGCTGTCACCCACTCCTCTTCCTGCGCCCTCCCTACCCCTGGCCTCGCGCAACGTTGACACCGCTCCTCATCCTCCTCGCACTCCCACCGCGTGTCCACCCCATCCACTCCATCCGCCCCATCCATCGCCTGGTCAATCACCTTCCGCATACACCCCTCTCCCGCAATCAAATCCTGCATCTCTGCCTCCACGTCCTTGCCAAACTTACCATACACCCTCCCTTGTCGTGTTTTCCGATACCCTCGCATGATGATTGCCTCACTCGGCTTACCATCACGCCCTGCCCGGCCACTTTCTTGTGCGTAATGCCGCATCTTGCGGATTGTGCCTATGTGAACTACCGCGCGGATCGTCGGCGCATCGATCCCTAACCCTAACGCGTTGGTCGCTGTGAACACCTGCTGTTGTCCACTGGTTAATTGTTTGACAATCTCCTTCTTCTCTTCGATACTGCCAACTTCCCGATGGTAACAAACGGCCCCTAACTTCTTGGCCATGTCTTTTGTTCGCTTCACTAAACCGCAATACACAACAACCTGGCCGGGCAACGGGTACTTATTCTTCAAATCCTCCACCAAATGCTGGACTGCTTGCTGCTCGTCGGCTGTGTCGTACGCATGTACTCGATATCGGATGTTCTTACGCGTCGTCTGTCCGCGGAACCACTGGCACTGCCTCTTGGACGGTAATCCCATCACGTCGATGAACTGCTGCTCTTCGCTGGGCCGCAATGTCGCCGTTAAATACACCATCTGTGTCTCCACTCGAACCAAACTTCTTAACTTCAACATCCGGCTACGGAAACCGTCCAACGAATCTAATACGGCATGACACTCGTCCACCACAATCCGATCCAAACGTCCCATCAACCGCTGTCGGGTGATGTAATCGCCAAACATCTCGCCCACCGCTGCCTCGGGCGTTACAAACATGACTTGCGCGGACTCGTGCGGCCGTCGACTGTTCCATTCTGCACTGACAATGCCCAACTGCTCGCACCGCTCTTTCATGTCGAACCGCAATGCAACCAACGGAACAATCACGATCGTTACCCCGGTGGACACCGACGCTGGCAACATGAACAACACGCTCTTGCCGGCCCCTGTGCCCATGATGGCTACTACTGGGCTCTTGTGCTGCATAATCGCTTGGATGGCTGGCCTTTGGACGCTGCGGAATTCGGCCTGGTCCCCCACCAAATTCTTCAACTCGGCGTCTACGTCCACCAACCGCATCATCTTCCACCGACGGTATTCTTCCTCTACTGCTTCTTTACGGGCTGCTGCTGCCTGCGTGCCTTTCCGCGGTTTCATCGACATGGTGGACGGAATCTGCAAAAACGCATGCCACTCCATGCTGGCCAAACGTAACCCGACCCTCTTCGCCTCGACGCTGAACATGGCCTCCGTGACGGGTCGTCCGTATATGCCGCCGGCCATGCGGCTGCCGTGACCTGTCTGGATGTCGAAAAACTCATCTTCGTTTTCTGAACCGTCACTGTCCTCGTCGGCGTCTAAAAATGCCTTGACCGCGGCCCGGTTGTGAATGTATCGACGGTACATCGCCTTGGTGCCATGTCTCCACGCCTGCACATTTAACTTGACACCCATATGCGGCAACGATGCTTTCTGCATCGCGTGCTTGACCCGGTTGGTGTTCCACAACTCTATGGGGCGCTGCTGGTCGTCTGGTTGCTCTGTATCGTCACCCGACTCGGCCCCCTCTTCCCACGAATCCTGGCTCGCTCGACCGACGCTGCGGCATCTGCTGTCTCTCTTTGCGCTCTTGCTGCGGCACTGGACGCTCTCGGCACCGCGTCTTCTTTTCCTCTCGGGTTTCTGCCAACCCTGCTCCGGCTGGGGCTCCCACATATATGCGCTCGTGTCTACCGCCTTGCCACGAACCGCCCCCTCGATCTGGTGCCAAAACGGGCTGGCGAACCACAAATAATAAACGACTAATTCGCCTACTTCGCGTGGTAAATATCGGTGGATTACTTTACCGTTGCCTGACTGTCCGATATTCTTGTGATATTTGGTAACAAACACTACCAACCCATCTTCGATAAAAATTCCTCGACTGTCACCATTCGCGCTATTTTTGTATTTGACCGTCACCAACTCCGTCGCCCGCGCTGGTGCACCTCCTGTCATATGGACTAACGCTGCCAACTTGTGTCGGGCTTCTTTCATGGCTTGCCCGTATGCCTGTATGCGGTCCCGTAACCACACCACGCTTCCACCTCTGGGTAACGCCGCCCGTGTCACCTCAACGTCGATAAAACTATTTTGTATGGCCTTTTCCTTCTGTACCCGCTGCGCTAACCACTGCTTGGGATCATCTACGCTTGTGGCATTTTTGTTGCGCGGGTCTTCCATGAAACTCCACCCAACCCGCTGCTCGGCTGCATTGTCGACCAACCTTGCCCAATCGATGACTGGCAACGCCGTTGTGTCTTTGGCTATCGCGCCCTCGTCGTCTATCTGCAACAACATTAAATCCCTTACAATCTGTTGTCGTGTGCTGGCCATTGTGCCGTGGATCATCGACCGCATTTGCGGCATGCTGAACCGGATGTTACGGTACAACAACGTATCGCCGTTCCAATCGACCACTCCCTCTGCGTTCGTGTTGTACCGGATGTGGAATCCAAATGCCTTCAACCGCTGTATATAATCAATGGGCGTTGGCTTGCCATTGTAATCGGTCAACGTCATAAACCGCTGGGCCATCTCCTGCACCAAATGGAAATGGCTTGGTGCCATGGCTTTTGCATCTTCTGCTCCCCAACCCTCGGCCATTAACTTGCCTACTTCTTGCTGCCGCAACTGGGTCGACTTGTACAACACCAACATGCGTGATGTGTTGACGATGGCGGCCTGCTTGGGCGTGTATACCAACGGGCTCAACCAACCGTCCTCGGCGCTGATCCCCAACACGGCCATACCACTGATCAACGCGCTCGTGTACTCACTGTCGCCCAAAAAATGGTCCAACAATGCTAACATGAACTGCAACACATGGCCCTCTAATTCCTCCTCCTGCGTCTCGTCCAACCTCTCCTCGTCGCCCTCGCCGTCCGACTCCATCTCCTCAAACCAATCCTCCTCCTGGTCCCGCCCTACGATCATCTTGATCTTTTGCAACCACATATCCTGCCTGCCACTGATGTGATACGGCGGTCTCTTTCCTTCCACCTCCACGTCGTCGTTGCGGCTGCTGACAACGGGCAACTCGTGGGTCCGCCAAATGTATGAAATAATCTCCAACCACCAATTGCTGTACCTGACCATTGTTTTTCCTGTTTGCTGCGCATTGAACGGCTTCTCGTTGCCCTTGCCACCAAACTCTCGCCGATTGATGTACATCATGGCTGGTAACCCGACCACACTTGCCTTGGACGCCTGCTGTGCCCGCCACATGACCATGCGTGCTGCCCAACATACCTCGTACAATGCGCGCTCCTTGGTCGTGGGCTTTGTCGCCATTGTTAACAACCAATCACGCTTCAACCCTTTCAAATGTCGGGCCCAACCCGCTCGATCCAACCACTTGCTAAAATCGTACCGGTCGTCGTTGGCTTGGATGGTGGAATTCTTCTTCTCTTCCAACTCCTCTAACTGGGCTGTGGCCTGGACCAACGACTCCTCAATCGCCCGGCTTACGTCCACGTCCGCGTCGCCTGTGTGCTGGGCCTCTGTGGCTGCGCTGACCTCAAACAATCGGCCCATCTTACTGGTGTTTTGGAACTTTTGGCATGACACGGTTGCCCACATGGTTCGCGTGCCTGACGGACGCCCTGGCTTCGGCCGACTGTCCCCCTTCCAACCATGCTCTTGTCGACAATGCTCTTGGATACGTTTGATGCTACGATTAACGTACGGGCACTGCTGGCAACGCAATCCGTCGTGGTACACCGGCAAATGGGGCAACGGGCTGGACTCTGGGCTGGGGTAAACAACCTCGTCTTGGGTCATGGCCCATTGTTGCAATGATGCCTCTGCCTGTACTACCTCGACGATTTCCCAACGTGTCCTGCGAACATATTCCTGATGCTTGGTGTCTAAATGGGTCTTCAACTGGGATTTAATAACACCCTGTTGGTGGCTCTTGCATACGGCGATGCGCTGTGCTGGCAAATACTCAAAAATGCTGGTAAACTGCTCCATTGTATTAATCTACATAGACAATATATACTCTATAAAATTGCCCTTTCTCTTCCTTATATGGTTGCAATCCTCGCGGTCGTTCTAACGGAAATTACTGTACTTCAATGAACTTTCTTTTTGTGATGCCTTGTCTATCACGCTGTCGGACTCTCCCCCGGGCACTTTGTATGGTGTCTCGAAACCCTAATCTTGGCATTGTTACTCAACTCAAACGCGCACGGCCTACCCTAACAACCACGAAAACCATTACACTTTTCATTAAATATCTCACGACATACTTGTCCAATCGTCATGAAAGTTGGTTCAATCAACGCAACGGAGTTAGATGCATTAGACTGTGAAGTTGCAGCGCAATCCACGCAAGTTCAGACCTTAATCCCATTGATATTATCGACCTTAGGGATTAAGGCCCCAACTGCTAGGGTTTTTCAGGGGATTAACCCCAAAAACGACCTTAATCCCTTCGGTCTTTGCTGTTAGCGAATCTCTACTATCTATCTCTTAAAATACTTTATATAATTACTTAACTCTTCTTTTTTTTTTCTAATTAATACTACTTACGAAAACCTTACTATCTGTCTACTAAAATACTATTACTTTATTTTCCTAACTCTTAACTCTATAAAACTACCTACTAAAACTCTACTATCTCCCTCTATACTATTTTAAATTACTTAACTCTTTTCTTTTTAACCTATAATACTACCTAGTACATCCCTTTTATCTATCTATACTATATTCTATTACTTTACTTTTTTTTAACCTTAATAACATAAAACTACCTTCTACTTACTACTCTCTACTTATACTAACGTTAAATAATATTTCTCAATAACTTTAAACCTATTTCTACTATCCTATTTTCTTAAAATTCTACATCTTAATTTTACTACTTCTACTATACTACCTACTCTATTACTTATAACTTACTATTCTTCTCTCCTATATTATATTACTTTACTTTCGTTTTTTTATAAAACTATTTACTACTTAGTCTTTAACTACTTACTACTTACTTTAATTATTCTTATTAACTTTAAAACTATTCCTACTATTTTATTCTTCTTAAATTCGGAACTTTTATAATATTACTTCTACTATACTATCTACTCTATTACTTATAATATCTTTATTTACTATACTCTTTTATATTATTATACTATCTTTTTTTTTCTAATTAATACTACTTACTATCTATTCTTCTTTAACCTCTATTTTATTACTTTACTTTCTTTTGTTTCTATTTTATTACTTTACGCTTTTTAACTTATCTTTTATTACTTTACTCTTTTTAACCTCTTTCTTTTAATTATACTTACTTATTATTTACTCTTCTTTATACTATATTTTAATTCTTTTACCTTCCTCTTCTTTTTTCCTATTAATACTACTAACCTATTATTTACTTTTACTTCTTTTACTACTACTTTGTCTACTTTTATTTTATCTACTTACTTATTAACTACTTTACCTACTACTTGACTTACTACTTTCTTATCTACTTCTTTATCTACTATATTACCTACTACTATATTATCTACTCTTTTACTTACTACTACTTTAGCTATACTTTTACTTACTATCTTATTTTCTACTATCTTACTTTCTACTATCTTACATACTACTATCTTACATACTACTATTTTATCTTCTACTTTACTTTACTTACTGCTACTTTACCTACTACTTTCTTCTTTCCTACTATTTTATCTACTTTACTTTAAAAACTATTCTTTACTATAAGATTATTAATTATTAACTCTAATATTTTTATTCTTCTTTTCTTTTTATCTTTTAACTTTTATATTTTAATAACTTCTTATTATACTACTATAAAAGTTATACTACTATATTTCTAGAATAATTTTATATACTATAGCTTCTTACTATTGTTATTTATATAGTATTTTCTACTAAGACTTATATATAAACTTAACTTTTCTTAAAATTAACCTAATTATAGCTATTTTATATATTATTTAAAGTAGCTAGCTATTCTTTACCCTCTTTCTAATGTCTTACATTAAATTACTTTACTCTCTTTCTTCTTTTTCTTATTTAACGTAGCTAGCTATTCTCTACTCTCCTTCTAACATCTTATATTAAATTACTTTACTCTCTTCTTCTTTTTTCTTATTTAAACTAGTTAACTATTCTTTTATAAATACTATATAAAATATATCTATTTTCTTCTTTCCTCTTCTAAGATACTATATATAATACTAGCTACTCCTTTACTAGTAATATGCTTAAAAATCCGCCTATCTTGATATACCTCTCCTATCCATCTACCTAGCTCCTCCTTACTATCTACCTGCCCTCGATATCCTACCTCCCAAAGCCTACTATCTTGAATTCCTCTACCTACCTCTAGCCTTGCTTTTGCCTCTGCTGCTGCTCGTAGCCTATATAGTACTGCTATCGCTACGTTCGGCCATGCGCAATCTGCCTGCCTACTACTCTGCTTGCTGCTCTGCTTGCTGCTCTGCTTGCTACCCTGCTTTCTGCCGCAGAGATACTCTATCATCCCACACTTCTAGCACGTTTGAACCTCCTTTTTATACCTTACTCTGCTCCGCAGCTCATCTATCTCTTAGAAACCCTCCTGCCCTAGCTGCGGACACTGCCACAGACTGTGCACTGCTGCCTTGCGCTCCTGCTGCTCCTATCGCCGCTTGTATTGCTGCTACTTAGCCTGCTGCTTAGACTGCCCCTTGTTACGGTTACACCTTCTTATAAGTTTACTACTACTCTAGTTGCTAACTCCTTTTTTGCCCCTACTCTAGTTATTTACTCCTTATTTACCCCTACTTTACTACTTTCCTTCTTATTTACCCCTACTTTAGTTGTTTGCCCCTCTTTTACCCCTACTTAACTTACCCTAACCTTTAACCTAAATACTTTACTATTATTACTTACTTTACCTACACTTTTAAAATCTACTTATAACTCTTCTTTATCTTCTAATCTTCTAATCTTCTATAGAACTCTAACCTAACCTCTATTACCTAATTTATAACCTATTACTTCTTCTTCTTCTACTAATATATATAACTCTTCTCTTATAATACTAAATACCTCTATGCTTATCCTTCTACTATTACTAAATTAAATTACTATATTATTCTAATTAATAACTTATCCCCCTTGTTATATAAAATAACTATTTACCTAAACTAACCCCAAATTTATTATTATTACCCTAGTTGCTTTATTATGTCTTCTCTATTAAAACTCTTTTATATGCCCTTCTACTAACTAGTTCTACTTAATACTTGTGCTACTATCTAGCCTCCTTAAACTTACACATTTATATCTAATAAGAATACTCTTAATCTTAATTTTAATTAATCTCTTACTGCTACTAATCTACTCTCTATTATATCTTAACACTTTTTAACCTACTCTTATTAAACTCTAAAATAACTTACTCTTCTTATTAAATATAAGGAGAACCTTAGAAGTACAGTATAGGAAGGACTAATAACTATTACTAATTGACAGAACCTTTAGAAGTAGAGGATATATAGAAGAAAGTAGGAGACAGAACTTAATAAGGAATATAATTATAATTAACACATAATTAATTTATCGTAATTATTAATTCTGTAAAGCGTATTTTAGTATTTTATCTAACACTTCTATACCTTTTACTTAACTCTACCTTATTCTTAATTAACTCTAAACCTACTCTCTAACCCCCTAAATAATAATACTATTACTACTTACCTCTAATATAATCCCTTACCTTTCTTTTTATAATTCTTTTTTATACTTTATACACTGCTTTTTATTACTCCCTTATCTATAGTAGCTTGTTACAACCCTAAATAAATTGACTTGCTTATTAACAATCTATATTTTGTACTTTACTCGCTTGTAGAAACTACTAATAATCTATCTTAGAAATCTGCACTGGTGAAGTCTAAATCTGCACTAAACTCCAAATCTGGTCTAGCTGAGTCGCTATTACACGCTGACTTAACCCCCACTTGGCAAATCCCTGCCTGCCTAAGTCTACTACCTTCCTGGCCTCGCTGTGCCTCCCTCTTTGCTACTGGTTGCGCCTCCTCAGAGCTTTGGTCTTGTATTGTCTGTCTGATGAAGATTCCATCTACTACCCCGCTAATACCCTTACTTACACCCTTAACCACCCTACTAACACGACTACCTCGCCCGCGTCTACTACGTCCCCGGCCTCGCTGCGGCTCCCTCTTAGCCACTGGCTGCGCCTCCTGAGAGGTCTAGTCTTGGATTGTCTGTCTGATGAAAATTGCGTCTGCTGCGCCGCTAATCCCCTTACTTACGCCCTCTATAACACCGCTAACACGACTACCTCGCCCGCGTCCACCACGTCCCTGGCCTCGCTGCGGCTCCCTCTTCGCAACTGGCTGCGATTCCTGAGAGGTCTAGTCTTAGATCGTCTGCCCAATGAAAATAGCATCTGCTGTACCGCCGATACCTTTAGTTACGCCCTCAACAACGTCGCTAATACGACTAGCTCGCCTGCGTCTACTACGTCCTCAGCCTCGCTGTAGCTCTCTCTTCGCTACTGGCTACGATTCCTTAGACGTCTGGTCTTAGATCGTCTGTCCGATGAAGATTCTATCTACTACCCCGCTGATACCTTTAGTTACACCCTTAACAACACTGCTAATACGACCTGCCTGGCTACGTCTACCGCGGCCCCGGCCTCGCTGTGGCTCTTTCTTCGCCACTAGCTGCGCCTCTTAAGATGTCTGGTCTTGGATTGTCTGCCTGATGAAAATTGCGTCTGCTGCGCCGCTAATCCCCTTAGTTACACTCTTAACAACACCGCTAACACGACCCGCCCGGCTACGTCTACCGCGGCCCCGGCCTCGCTGTGGCTCTCTCTTTGCAACTGCCTGGGCCTCCTCAGGACTCTGGTCTCGGATTGTCTGGCTCCTGATGCTGTTAGTAACCTAGTATATTGTTCGCTGTGTAGGACCTACAGATCATTAACACCTGCAGGTACATCAAGGCCAACCGTGGTTAGAAGCCTAGACGGGAGGCTATCAGAGAGACCCTCTGAGAGGACAACAGGTGCGGCATTAGCAGTCATGCCTGCAGTAAACGCTAAAATGGCCGCGACTGTTAATGCTCGCATAGTGAAAGGGGCTTTGTTAAGGATTGGTAGTCTTAAAGTTAGGGAAAAGAGCGCTGAGTGAAATTATTCACAGAAGATGCGTGTCTAGAAATAAAATAGAGAGATGCTAATGATATAAGTTCTAATTAGGGTAAAAGATGCTTATTTTATATCCTTTCAAGATACCTCCTATAAGGATAAAAATCGTGCCCCTAACATGCTAAGCTGCTTGCATTGTTTCGACATGTTAGCTACTAAGCCAGACGCATAAATGATAGCCCTTCAAACCTATCTGTTTGTCAGCAAAAATAATCGTATAATAAGGGAGGCTCTTAAAGAAACTCGTAGGGTTTGTTCTTGGCAGGGACGTCGCGACATAGACGACAATAATAACTAGACCCGCATTGCCTTGGTATGAACGGTACTTCCCTAGCACCCCTAGTGCACGGCCTATTCGGCATAACGCGGCTAAACTTAATATAATCGCGCTAATTAATTACTATACTGAACAGAAGGGGGCATAAATAAAGCAGCTGTATTAGGTAACAGGATTAGTAGCTAAGAAATACCTGTCTAGTCTGTGTAGTGTTTTAAAGCCTTCTAGAAGCTGCTGTAAGTGTCTTAGCGCAGCTCGTGTATTTACTCTGACCTCTAATAGTCTGTGCGTCTCTACTGCACCTCCCTTGGCGAACTGTTTCAACTGCTGGTTCTCACTTCCCTAACACAGGCCTAATAGTTAGGATTTACTAATATGCTAGTTACTTGGACGTTTAGCTATTCTCGCTATGCTGTTTTGTTAATAACTAAGGTCTTTGTATGATGCAGCAGGGACGTAGAGAAACGCTAGTGTTAGGTATGCTGTCTTTACCTTGTGCTGCGCTTTACACTAAGTCCGTATGCGATATGCGGCAGCGAGGTAACGGCTATAAAAAACTGACGCTCTTTTAGCATCTGTCTCTGCTGCATTTCCTTTATCTTTGGATTTGCTGTGCCCCTTTCTCTTTTCTTTCGTCTATTCTTACCTACCTAGCATAAACGTCCTGTCCTCCTATTTGTCTATCTATCTCCTCTTACGCCTGCCTACTAAAAATGCACTTTACTTATTGTACAGTTCTAATGGCTGGCTTTTTATAGTCTGTAAGAGGCATAGCTATAGATAATCTTACTGTAGAATTCAACACGGCGGTTGCTAGTGGCGGTGTTGGCATCCCTGTGGAGCGTGAGTTGCTATCTACGCTGTGCACAGCAACATAACTCTAACACGTAGGCCCCGCAGCTACTATAGATCCTGCTGTGGCTGTAAGGATAGGCACAGAGTAGAGGCTTCCTAGCTCCTACACGCTCCTTCTGGTTGATGAGGCTAGATGCAATGCATCCTCTCTGTCTCTTTGCTCTATGTAGTTGGGTCTGGTGTCCTCCTATTAGCTTACGTTTCTCGCGGGCAAGATAGTGTACGAGCTTGTTAACCTAAAAAAGCCTTCCTCGCAGGCACCTTATGCTATAGAATTGCTAACTAGTAACCTGCCTTTACTGGATGGCTCTACATAGCTTCTTCTAAACACAATAGATGGCTAACCTGAGGACCTGGCAGCGTTGTTTGTGGAGCTGTGGGCTAGCCTACACACTGTTGCAGGGAACGTGTATAATGCACTAAGTAAACAGGAGGTAAAAAGAAGCCTGGAACGATTAAAAAGTAAGAGACCTACTAGGACTAGGTCTGAGAAAGCGCGTAAAACTTAGGAGGCTAGGCGTAAGTTAATGAGGCCGGCTATGAATATTACTGTAAACTTTGATAGCGAGAATAAGAACGAGAATAAGAACTACGGCGAGTTACTACACAGCACACCTCTTGTCTAGCTTTTTGCAGCTCTTACTGTGTTAGTAGCTGTTTAAATTATACAGCGTAGTCTTATAAGTATATTGTGGATAATCTTCCTTATGTAGTCTTCGCTTAAGACTAGACCTAAAGACTGCATTAGTTCGCGGACGCTTCTACTTAAATATCCTGCCTATAGACTTTGACAGTTAGTAGCGGAATAACGATAGTATCTCGTATTTAGGCAAGGTTTTTTGGTTAGACGTAGTCCCGGCCACTTAAGAGCCTGTCCTAAAAACTTAGCTCTTAATAACAGCTACCTATGAGCTTTTTTTTTGCGTCTGCTGTTAGGGTTAGCTCGTCTTAGCTGCTGCGGCTTAAGGGATGGAACCTTTGTTGTAGATGTTACTAATCTACTACCGCCCCCTATGCGCAGACTGAGAACTATGCAAATATTCCTTTAAGGCCTCTACTTAATGGTTGCACGCTATAGGTTCTGCCCTCTGTCTAACAACGCTACTCTAGTCTTTGAATGATGGCTAATCCGCATTATCTCCTCTCTTAGTTTGCTGGCCACTACGATTGCTCGGAACTCTGCTTTCTCTTAGCCTGAGATAGTTAAGCATCTGGTGCACTTGCGCTTTTGTGCAAGCAACCCGCAGTTGGCGGCTTTCATTTCTGCGAAGGACGCCTACTTCTCTGAATGTCTGGCAGAGGCGGCGCTTGTGGTGTTCGTTGATGGACTGGTTGGTGCCAGTTGTCTACTCTGAAGTAAGCATATTGATTGGAAACCTAGCAGTAGCCAGTTGATATGGCTTAGCCTGCTTGTGAACGGAGTCTATATCTTTTACCTCTACTCGTTGCTTCTTCCTTCCCTTAACAGCCGTTTTATCGCCTTTGCGTTTTATAGGAGCGGTTTTTGTATAATAGAGCCTAGGAAAATAGCTTCTTATGGAATAGGCACGCTATAGAGTGGTAGGTGGGAAGGCTATATAAAGTTTTGAAGTTCGCGAAGCTACGTTGTTCGCACAGGTATCTTGCCCCTAGGGGCAGGCATTACTTCCTACGCTTATTAACCCCCCTAGGGTCTTGCCCCTGGAGGCCAACTTAATTCTTGCCTTTGGGGGTAACCTAACATAACCTTAAAGGTACAGTTTAGGTACATAGTATAATGCTGCAGGGGATACGTGTTAAGATTAACGACTGCAGTACTATGCTGCTTGTAGACTAAGACGCTAAAGTCTTTAAGAAAGCATTATTAAGTAGTTCTAAGCCTTTGTCTACCTGTCTGAAGGTTAAGGATGCGTATTTTACACGAGTAGTAATAGAATTATAATGACATCGCGTAATGTAAGCAACCGTATATTTTAATTAATGTCTTCGCTCCTTCTTGTAATAGTACATTTTTAAGGGTACTTATTAGAAGAACTAGGGCTGATATGCTGCAGCATCATTGTACTCTAGCTACTTGGTAGAGATCTAGCGTTGTTATGACGACCCTAAAAGTACTCTAAAATCTTAGTACTCTAAGCGTGCTTTTTGTAGTATTTGCGTCTATACCTAAAGCTGTCGCAGCATCTTAGTACCTTTAACGTTGGTAATAACCAACTTCCTACATAGCCACATGGTCACGTTAACATTGTCTAGGTTACGGTACTCCTCCTCACCTTCTTCTTCTATTATTATTAACAAGTTAAAGGCGTACCTTATATTGGTATATTAGTATAGCCCGACAACTGTATTATATACTAAGCGCCCGTATTAATAACGTTCTAGAGGTTACTCTCTCTAGACTCTGTTGCTTAATTTTACTTACCTGTCATAAATTTCTTGAGGCACAGCGCACCTCGCATAACTACCTTTCGCTTTAAAACCTTTAAGAAAGATGGCTTCGCCTATGCGGATTAACTGCTGTGTTAATCCCCGGCGCCTATAGTTGCTTAAACTGTGATTAATCTTGGTATCTTCGAGCCCGCGTCTAGTATAGAATCTACATTTTCCTATCTACTACTTTAACGTGTTGTGCTAGCCCTGTACTTTATTGTTGTTGTCCCAGCCGTAACTATATAGTAGTAGGGAGATTACGCTTAAATTAGGGCTCTTTGTTGCTGATAGCTGGGATCGTCTGAAGTTGAAAGCACTTATAAGTATTTTAAACACGAAAAGAAGCCTTAAGACTGTACTGCTACCTAGAGAGACGCGTTGCCGGAACTAGAACTCTACCTAATTCTTCGCTATGATATCTACTCTGTTCTCCTTACTAAGTCTTTCTATTAAAAAGGCTCTTAGGATGTGTTTATCGTAAGCATAAAGTGTAGTAATAGTTCTCTTTACTACTAGCTTTATTTAGTATTTTCTATCCCCGTTAAGCGACTTCTCCGCCTGCTCTCTCTAATAACTTCTTTCGGCCTCGTGCTTGGCGTTACCTAGCCGGACGCCTGTAATAATATCTGCACACACAAATTTAGTTATGGAGCATAAATCGCACCAGCTAGCACCCCTTAAGCGCTGTGGAAGCTTGAGCGCTTAAAGCTAATCGAAAATTTGTCGAGCTCTTGCGGAGCTACGGTGACGGTTGCAGTGCTTAAGTAGGTGATTGGGCTCTATCTTCCTACTGTCCGCGTAATAAAGCTGGCAGCCAACGTTTCTCCAGCGTACGAACTCTTTATCTATACCGTGCAGCTGGTGGCGGGAATTAAAGCGTCTGTTAAGTTCTGCTTCTTCGCTCGTGATGTAGGCTAAAATCTTTTTCCTCTCCTTAATTACTCTGTCGCGCTCAAAGTGACTTGGGCGACTAAAGATAGGTATACAACCTAGCTATGCTTGTTTTAGTGTGCTTTTGTAAAAGGCAACTTCAACTTCCTTCGCCTACGGGCCTTGGCTGATCTTGTGTGGCATGGGCTTGAGGAGGGCTTGCTTATTTGGTGGGGATGAATCTATGCCCGTTTGCTGAGTGGTACAACGCTGTTTTGGAGAACTATTACTGGAAGAAGACGCTACCTTACGCTTTTGACCTTTGATCGTCTTGATACAGGCGTTGTGAGCTGCTGGTTCTAGCTGCAGAAACTTGTGCTACTTGTTTAATGCCTATTCGTAAATATTAAGCAGCGCAGGTTAAAGCGTATCTGGGAATGCACTGTTAATTCTATATAACATGCCTCTTTGCAGTGGTCTGTGCCCACTCTGCTATGCATATGCTATATTCGGATCTGCCTTTATGCTTCGGTCGTCATGCCTGTTGAAAGGTTCTGATATGTGTCGAATATGTTTATTAGTTACTGTAATTACTAGCTGTTGATATGTCCTAACGCTTAATCGGAAACCTACAGTGCTTGTGGTTTGACGCTTAAGTGCCTTTGTAAGCACCAACGTCTTTAATGGCTCTTTTAGAATAGTTAGCAATGAAAAGAGAAGCGTGCTATTAATGTCCCCTGCGTGGAACTCTTAATAGAGTATGCATATAAATAGCTGAATAAACACAAGATAATAGTAGAGAAGCCGACCAACTTTATCTGGCATGAATCTTACTACGTAGAACTTATAATTGGTTGAGCGCCGGGACTTGGCGTGCCTAAAGATTAGCGCTATTTTACGTGAATATACACATACACTACGAGATGTCGAAGATCCGTTGCAGTGCTCGAGCGCTGACAGTTCTATTCCCCTTGGAGCCTGTCCTCCCAGCAAATACAGCGACAACATTATTAGCTCAGTTATTTGACTGTATAGCTCTAGGTACTGGCGGACTGCTTAGTTGTCCCAGTCATCATTAGCCAGCAGTCTATTAACCGTTGCTAAGGAAGCCCTGCGAGATAGCTCTAGGTACGATTCTGAGAGGCCATTCGCACTGTTAGTTATGAAGGAATAGCCGGCGGAAGTATTAGTAAGATGGTTACGAATGCTACCTAGATTAATTGGCGGACTCTAACTATATATAAGTTTACTGCATACTGCTAAAGTGTCCTGAATAGAGTTGTAGCTAATCTAACGGAACTTTGCTATAGAAAGGCTATGTTTTTCCTAAGAGACGACCTGGCCGTCTTGGCTCCAAGTCACGCGGAATGAGGGCCCTTCTGAGCGACTGCTTACCCTCCCGTAATTGCGTAGGCTAAGAAGCTTATTTATTGGCGTTAGCGATCTTAGGCATAAATTTTTTCTACGGGCCTGATTGAGGAGCTCTACTTGTCTATGGCGTAGTCTAACGCTCTAACCTAGGCTAACATAAGTAAACTGAGGAAGAGTAGCTTTAAGGATAATTATTTGAACGCAATAGATTATGGCAGACAATTTTAACGTATAATTCCCCGCGCGTTTGAATGTAGAGCCACCTTAAGTTAAGCTAAGAACACCGCTAGAGTATATCAGAAGGGTGGAGGACGGCGTGCTATCCTTATATTCCTCTGTTGATAGAAAATATATAAAGCGGAAGAGTATATCTTCTAGTAGGCTACTCTATGTCGCCTCCTTTTTTTTAAAGGGTTAAGGAGTTTTATGATCCCTTCTTGAATCCAGAGCACTTGCAGCGTGGGCTATACTAGTAGACTAGCGGCGCTTCATGCGCTTAGCCCGGGAAAGAGCTTCTCTGCTATTCCTTTTCGAGAAACTATGACTTTTAGAAGGCTCCTTAAATTCTGATGTAGTTATTAGTAGACTTTCTGCTGATTTGAACTCTTCCTTACTATCGTCTGTGATAACGGAGGCAGACTCGTCGCTCTTATCTTCTGAAATTGATTCCTAGGTTTCTAAGTTTAGAGGGCCTGATTTTAATTAGTATGCGCGCGGCTCTGCCTCCTTTGTCTTTATCTCGGGCATAAGGGACTATGCCTGGTTAAACCACAGTTAGTGCAGCGACTTATCTTGCTCTTTAGTAAGAGACCTGCGTAGAAGGTTTTGTTGTGCGCACTTGTCTAGCCTCTAGAAGCGCACACAGAAACAGAAAACTATCTTGAAGATCCTTCTGTATCTTTGGGTAGTTGCCTTGCAACTAACTAACTTAAAAGGCGCCTTGTACGTGCGATTAGGGTATGAACTATAAAGCAGACACTAGATTGAAACATTGGTATAGCGGACTGTGTCTTTACATTGATTAAAGACTTAGTCTAGCGCTGCGACTAGAAGGCTTAGTCTATACTTATCTTCCTTGCAGCTGTACAGGTCTACGCCTCCGTAGAGTCTGAGGTGCAGATTCCGCACCGTGACGACGGGGATCTGCGCGAGCTGTACGAGGAGCCTGCGCTCTGCACTAGCGAAGGTTTCCGCCTATCTAGTGCGTCGCATCCAGTTCGTGTTTAAAGCTATGTCGCAACCGCCAAGGTTATTAGTTGCATTCGTTTGACGACGATTTATGCGTTTAAGTTCTTTAAGATGTAGCTGTTTGAGGCGCTGTAGGCGCGGTGCAGAGGTCTGTTGCAAGCTGCTGTCGACGACAGAACTGCGAGTAGCAGATGTACGATCCTGTTTTATAATCCAATAACTGTACGCCCTATTATAGTCCTAGCTTTGGAGCATCAGGCCTCGGCTGACATGATTGAGGAGCTATGTTAAGGACTTGCGCTTCACGCTGTGCTTAGCAGATAAATAGCAACCTATAAGGTCAATGCTCGTCGTCTTATGGCTATAATGCTTACACGCATTTCTAAGGTGATTGGCAAGATAGGGATAGGGCGGAGAGTGGTCTGGTCGCAGGCGGAGCTCTCTTGGGCCTAGGATGTTGTACGGTTTGAGAAGTTCGCGTAGCTGCTTCGTTATATACCTGGAATGGTTGTGTTTTTTAACTACATGATTAGCGATGGACTTGCTGGTGCTATGCAGAGCAAATTTGCACAGGCGACAGATGATGACTGGCTCAGGCTCGTTGACGTGGAGATTGAGCTGCTCGAGGAGCTCTCTTAATCCAAGTTGAGCCGTCATAGCAGCTCTACGGCTAGTAAGAAGTACGAGGAGTACGCAGTAAGATAGAGCTAATTAGTAAGCTGTAGTAGTCGGGGAGAAGGATGTTCGTGATAAGTTGGCAAGCAAAAGCGCGTTGACGCGTAACATGTGTGCGCGTAGAGAGGTCGCATGAGATGCGAGGGGGTTTGGCTGGAAGAGGCAATGACTTCCCGAAAGGGTTTAGTTTAGGAGAGGGGGGTATTCCCTAGCGGTATACCTGAGTAGTTAGTAAACCCCTACTATCTTTCTCTCTTTATAAAACTAGTTAGTAAAACCTAACTATCTTTCTCTCTCTATACTATATTATATTACTTTACTATCTTCTTTCTTACCCCTATAAAACTAGTTAGTAAAACCCTACTATTTATCTCTCTTAATACTTTATATAATTACTTTACTATTCTTTTTCTTTTCTCTATAATACTACTTACGAAAACCTTACTATTTATCTACTTCTATACTATTACTTCTATACTATTACTTTGTTACTATTACTTTGTTACTATTACTTCTATACTATTACTTCTATACTATTACTTTGTTACTATTACTTTGTTACTATTACTTTGTTACTATTACTTTGTTACTATTACTTTGTTACTATTACTTTGTTTTCTTAACTCTTAACTCTATAAAACTACAAACTAAAACTCTACTATCTATCTCCTTCTATACTATATTAAATTACTAATCTCTTTTTTAACTAACTAAAACTATAAACCATATACCTACTATCTTTCTACTCTTATACTATATTCTATTACTTTCCTTTTTTTAACCTTAATAACATAAAACTACTTTCTACCTACTACTATCTACTTATACAAACTTTAAATAATATTTCTTAATAATTTTAAAACTATTTCTACTGTCCTATTTTCTTAAAATGCTAAATCTTAATTTTACTACTTCTACTATACTACCTACTCTATTACTTATAACTTACTATTCTTCTCTACTATATTATATTACTTTACTTTTATTTTTTTTATAATACTATTTACTACTTAGTCTTTAACTACTTACTACTTACTTTTATTATTCTTATTAACTTTAAAACTATTCCTACTATTTTATTCTTATTAAATTCTAAACTTTTATAATATTGCTTCTACTATACTGTCTACTCTATTACTTATAATAACTCTATATACTATACTCTTTTATATTATTATACTATCTTTTTTTTTCTAAGTAATACTACTTACTTACTATCTATTCTTCTTTAACCTCTATTTTATTACTTTACACTTTTTAACTTATCTTTTATTACTTTACTCTTTTTAACCTCTTTCTTTTAATTATAATTACTTATTATTTACTCGTCTTTATACTATGTTTTAATTATTTTACTTTCCTCTTCTTTTTTCCTATTAATACTACTAACCTATTATTTACTTTTACTTCTTTTACTACTACTTTATCTACTTTTATTTTACCTACTTACTTATTAACTACTTTACCTACTACTTTCCTATCTACTACTTTATCTACTATATTACCTACTACTATATTATCTACTCTTTTACTTACTACTACTTTAGCTATAATTTAACTTACTATCTTATTTTCTACTATCTTACTTCCTACTATCTTATATACTACTATTTTATCTTCTACTTTACTTACTTCTGCTTTACTTACTATAACTTTACTTACTATATTCTTCTTTACTACTATTTTATTTACTTTACTTTAAAAACTATTCTTTACTATAATATTATTAATTATTAAGTCTAATACTTTTCTTCTTCTTTTCTTTTTATCTTTTAACTATTATATTTTAATAACTTTTTATTATACTACTAGAAAAGTTATACTACTATAAAAGTTATACTACTATATTTCTAGAATAGTTTTATATACTATAGCTTCTTACTGTTATTATTTATATAGTATTTTCTACTAAAACTTATATATAAACTTAATTTTTCTAAAAATTAACCTAATTATAGCTATTCTATATATTATTTAAAGTAGCTAGCTATTCTTAACTTTCTTTCTAACATCTTATATTAAATTACTTTACTCTCTTTCTTCTTTTTCTTATTAAATACAGCTATCTATTATTTACTCTCTTTCTAATACCTTATATTAAATTACTTTACTTTCTTCTTCTTTTTTCTTATTTAAACTAGTTAACTATTCTTTTATAAATACTATATAAATTATATCTATTTCTTTCTTTCCTCTTCTAAGATACTATATATAATACTAGCTACTCCTTTACTAGTAATATGCTTAAAAATCCGCCTATCTTGATATACCTCTCCTATCCATCTACCTAGCTCCTCCTTACTATCTACCTGCCCTCGATATCCTACCTCCCAAAGCCTACTATCTTGAATTCCTCTACCTACCTCTAGCTTTGCTTTTGCCTCTGCTGCTGCTTGTAGCCCATATAGTACTGCTATCGCTACGTTCGGCTATGCGCAATCTACCTGCCTCCTACCCTGCTCTCTACCGCAGAGACGCTCTGGCAGTCCGCACTTCCAGCATGTTTGAACCTCCCTGCTATATCGCACCCTCTTCCGCAGCTCCTCTATCTCCTGCAACCCCTCCTGCCCAAGTCGCGGACACTGCCACAGACTATGTACTGCCGCCTCGCGCTCTCTCTGCTCGAGCTCCTCCTCAGCCTGCTGCTCGGCCTGCTGCTCGGCCTGCTGCTCAGCCTGCTGCTCGGTCTGCTGCTCAGTCTGCAGCTTGGTCTGCTGCTCGGCCTGCCGCTCAGCTTGCTGCTCAGCTTGCTGCTCAGTCTGTTGCTCCGCCTCTTCCTCCTCTTGCTGCCCTGCCTCATACTCCTCCTCCTCTTCCTCCTGCTGTACTGCTACCTTACCCTCCTCCCTCCTGAATACTTCATGCAACATACCCCAGCAGTATGGACACGTTGTCTGCGATAGCTCATCGAGCTTCGCCCGTACTACCTGCTCCTGCCTCGCCTGTAGCTGCTCCTCGTCCTGCCACTGTTTCTGCCCTTTATACTCCTGCTCCTCACAGTTATCGCAGAACGCTATCTCTACGCCTTCTGCTGCGCCGTCTGCTGCGCCGTCTACTCCTGTATTTGCTCTTGCCTGTAGCTGTCTGCAAGATAATCGCCTGCCGTCCATATACTAACTTATTACTGCTCTTCGACAACCTACTGTGCTGATAAACGCGTCCATCACCTCGCTATCGTTCATCAGTTGCTGCTCCTCTGCCTCTGCCTCTGCCTCTGCCTCTGCCTCTGCCTCTGCCTCTGCCTCTGCCTCTGCCTCTGCCTCTGCCTCTGCCTCTGCCTCTGCCTCTGCCTCTGCCTCTGCCTCTGCCTCTGCCTCTAGCTCTGCCTCTCCCTCAGCTTTCTGCCACTGCTGTCCTTGCACTACTAGAATCACTGCCTTGCCTGCCCCTCGCGCTCGCCCGCTCTCCTGCACGAAATCAACTATCCCCCACGGCCTCTCTACATGCAGCGTAAAGAGTACCTGCGCGATATCTACTCCTACTCTGAGCGCTGACGTGCACGTGATTAGCCCTCCTGACTGCCTCTACCTCTCTAGCACCTCTGCGCGCCCGGGCATGCCTGCGTGGTACGCTACGCAGCCTAGCCGCCCTGCTAGCTGCTCACACAGCGCCTTGCTGCGACAGTACACGACCCCTTTTGCTCTTGCTACCTCTCGTCCTACTGCTACCTCTGCTACCTGCGCGCTACTAAGTAACCTTGCCTTATCCATCAGCCTGCGCGCGAGCTCTACAGCTGTATCTTGTAGCTCTACCTTACGCCTGCAGCGAACTACTGTGTACTGCGTCCTACGTCGCTGCGTTGTCTTTGCGCGGATAATTGTTGCTCCGCGCATTAACATTACCTCCTGTAGCTGCCTCTCCTGCGACGGCGGTAACGTAGCTGTAAGTAGTACCTGCTGGCACAGTAGCAGCTGAAGATCCTTTAGCCTGTGCAGCTTTGTCTGCCACGAGTCTGCTGTAATAATAACATGCGACTTATTAACTACTGCCTTTAATTCTGCCTCAGTTGCCACTGTTGCCACTGCTGGAACTGCTGAAACTGCTGAAACTGCTCAAACTGCTGGAATTGCTGGAATTGCTGGAACTGCTGCATCTGCTGCGTCTGCTGGAACTGCTGCGTCTGGAACTGCTGCGTCTGCTGGAACTGCTGCGTCTGCTGCCTCTTCTGCGGCTCGTCTCTATCGCTTAGGCTGCTCTGCTCCTGCTTCCTCTTTCTACTCGCCTCTGTATGTAGAAGGAAGCTAAGGAAGGCGTGCCAGCTATAGCTTAACGTGCGGAAGACGTTAATTGAATAAATACTTAGCCCCTATACTATATTAGCCTGTATAGTATAGGCTACTAGTCCTGTTGTTGTAAAACGCCCACTCTGTACCTTAAGCGGATCCTCTCCGTCCTCCTCGCTGTTACTGCTACCGTCTACCTTAGGCGCAAACGCCTAGTGACTACCGCGACTCTTTTTCTCCTAACAATAGCCTGCTGTAAACCGCTGTCCTACTACCTCGCGCCTAATACCTACAGCTACGTGCTAGTACTCCTAGATTATTAGCCGCGTGCCTAGAAGCTCTACTAACTTAACCGCTAACGCACGCGTAAGCCTATCTATATCCTAGAGCTTATCCTTGTCTACCTAGAGGTAGTCGTTTATTAATGCTAAAGCTACTTTACCTTAGCTAGCTAGCAGTATCGCCCGCAGAGGCTGTACGTAGAGCAGGTACGCTGCGATTAACTGCCCTACCGCCTCTAGCAGGAAGCGCGGAACTACCTTAGGTTAATCCTACTGCGCCTGCGTCTTATAGTAGCAGGTAACTAGCGTAACCTGCCTATTAATTATGTAGAGGTTATAATCCTAGAGCACCCTATTACGCTACTAAACTAACAGTAACTTAGGCCTGCGCGCTGGCTGCCTGCCTGTAATATAGACCGCGAGACAGAGTAGCTTAAGGAAGCGTCCTACGCGCTAGAGATATTACTGCACTTGTTGCTTATACTATAGTATAGACGCCTTAGCTTAGTAGACTTAGCTGCCTTAATTACCCTCCTTACCTTCCTGCTCCCCTCTTAATATATATAGTCGCTGCGTAGCTGGCACGCTCGCGAGCCGCGCGAGAACCTAGTCCCTGCCCTCTTTAAGCTAAGCTAGTGTTAAGAAGCAGCCTACTTACTGTGCTGTTGTTATATTATCTTAGATAGCTGCTAGGTTAGTAGAGCGTCACTGTGCCTGCTCCTCTACCTAGAGCAGTTCCCCCTAAAGGATCTGCTCTGCCTTCGCTACTAGTCCTTGTGCTATAGCGTAAAAGCGCTCTAGCTTAATAGGCTAGCCTTTAAGGAAGAACGTCTAGCAGTTAGAAGACTACTACATACTGCCTGCAATACAGCCTAGGGTACGTAGAGAGATATACTTAGCGTAAGTAAGTAGACTAATTATAATGCTTATTAGGCTATGCGAGCTATTAACGAGATAGCGCGCTCGCTAATGTAGTAGAGCAGCTGTCTTAGTAGCACCCTACTCTGCGCGCTAGGTAGATAGGAGGAAAGCTTTAGCTGCTAGGACGCGGACGTAGTAGATAATTAAGCTAAGAAGCGTTAAGAACTGCAAGGCGTCGTGTAGTTAGTTTATATCTAGGTTAATAGCTAGCGCGGCGAGGAAGTAGATTATACTACTATGAAACGGCTGACAGTATACCTCCTAGCAGAACAGTGCCTTAGATAAGCTTAGGATAGCCTTCTGCTGTTTAGCTACGTAACTGCTTCTGTTAGTAGTAGTTAGTAGTCTCTAGAGCTTTACTGCTTCCTGCTTCTACCCTCTGTGCTAGGGGAATAGGCGGACGATATGCTAGAATCCATCCTCTGCGTCTTCCTCCTCCTTCTCTTTCTCTCTAGCAGCAATTAACTGCAGGTAGTAGCAAATAAGTCGTGCCTAGAGCCGTGCTGCGCAACGTTAGCTTTCTATCTTCTGCATACGACCTAGAGGGCGACAATCAGACTGCTGTGGTGTTGCACTACGTAGCCAGCGCAACGTCTTAATCGATAGCGAGCTGAGCCCCTTAACAGCCTGCTTAACTACCTCTTCAACGCGGCGTACTGTATATTGTAATACTAGCTCGTCGTCGCCTAGCGGTCGCACAGCGTAGGCGAGCTGCTTCTAGTCTGGGTAGGCTTTAAGGTGCTGCTCCTATTGCGTCCGTTTTAACCAGCTAGTGCGGTCGTAGGCTAAGGCCTCTTCAGCGATTTGGCTAATTGCCTTGTTATCCTGACGCTCAATAGTTTCCCACTTAGCTAACAAGCTAGTGAGCCTCTCCTTAGGGTCTAGCCGCTTTCTCTGCTGTTGTTACTGCCCCGAATGCTGATCCTGCGTCTGCTCCTATGCCTGCTCCTGTGCCTGCTCCTGTGCCTGCTCCTGTGCCTGCTCCTGTGCCTGCTCCTGTGCCTGCTCCTGTGCCTGCTCCTGTGCCTGCTCCTGTACCTCTGCCTGTACTACAAAGTACCGGACGTAGCGCCGTTCGCGGAAAAAAGTCTGCACCTTAACTGGCCTCTATAGCTGCGTAGCGTGCTCCTAGTATAAGGTCGCAGAGGCAGAGGACTATTGTGTAAGCTTTATACTGTGCTGCTTGTTTATATGTTTCTGTATACACTTACGGCTTATGCTTAGAAAGCCGCAGCGCTTGCTAGTAGTAGTGCTACTACTACTACTGCTACTGCTACTGCTAGCGACGTGATTACAGCAGAGAAATGCGTCCTGTAGGGAACCTAGCTCCGCGATAGGCGGGCTGTTTAGTTAAGGGAGAGGGACCTCCGCTAGCGGGTTTAAGTTAAGGCCTTAGTAGGCTGCGAGCAGCTCTCTCCGCTGCGTTGCAGGTATACTATGCTGGCGCTCTAGGTGCTGATCTAGGCCGTAGACAGCGCAGGTATGCTGGCGGCAGACAAGGACGCTGTAGGATGGGAGAAAGGTAAACATTATAGATACTCTTTCTTTTTCTCTCTTTTGTTCCCTCTCGCTTTTACTCTTATTTATTCTATTATATAGAACGCGTAGTTACGCGTCTAGGAACGCGATTTATGCTCTAACGCGTTACGCGTAGGTACTAGCTAATCTAGGTTAGAGCACTAGCTAAGAAAGGTTTAGTCGCAGAATAAAGGGGGCGGACGCATTCTTCTAGGTGTTCTCCTTCTGTTTCGTAAGATTAGCGAACGCACGGGGCAAGAGAAAAAAGGGGGAGACCGCATAGTTCTGGGTGTTCATAAGGCCTGGTTTTACAGTCGAGCGAGCGGTCGCGGGTCAGGCTCTTTCCGCTGCGCGCTCTTTAGCTATCGTCTTGTCTCTCGTGCAAGTGTTAATAACCCCTTTACGCTTCTTTCTATTAGTCGCTCGACTAGCTCTGCTGCAAGCTTAAGCTTTGTATCGCCTTAGTCAGGTAGTTGGATCTGATAGGTAAGATGTACCAGATTATAATTTGCAAAATGTTCTGGCTACCCCGTCTGACTGAACTAGCCAGTCCTATCTGTCTTTGCTATTTCCTCTTCTATAACCTGCGCTCTTTCCTTAAGAATCTGTTTTGTTGCGTTCTATTGCGCGAGCTAATACTCTACCACATCTGCTACTTTACAGAGCACTACTAAACCGCTAGTACTACCTCCTGCATTAACAATAAAATATCGCTGCTGTCCTCTATTGCGAAAGAACGTCTAAACTTTTACTTTTTTATATAGCGAACTTGTCTCGCCTTTCTATAATTACTAGTAGATTTTTTTTAGATGTATCTTTAGTACATTTAAATTAGTAGTTATATCACCACAATATTCTTCTTTACAGCGGAAGCTATTAAGCAGCTCCCTAAGTTCTTAAATTAGCGGCCCTAGCGGTCCCGGTAACTCGATATCCTGCAGGCTCTTAATCTACTTGTCCTGATAGCGTTTAACGATTACTTTGCGCGTCTCGCGTTCTACAGTGTAATGCTTCTGTAGATGTACATTAAGATTTTGTACGGTAGTCGCATGCTGCTTACAGATAATAACGCTATACTCTTTAAGAAAACATATAGAGTCTTCGATTAACTGCGATAAGCGTGTGGGCTGATTTTCTGCGCTGCTCTCTGTCTGTGATGTTGTTGTTAATCGAGCGACTGGGATCCGTGCGTCCCAGCAGAACTCTATATTTAGGGGTAAACCCTAACCCTCTCTTAGTATACACGTTACTGTTTAGGGCTGTAAGTTATAAAATAAGAATCTCTAGATGCTAGGAAGTAGTTTTTGTATAAAAAGTTTAATAAAAAAAGTAACTATAGTGTATAACTTTCGCTGTAAAAATAGAGCCCCTAAATATTTAATTCTTTAAGCCTATTTAGGCACTATTCAGGTACGGAAACCCCTATCCTCTTAGGAAGGCCTCACCCCTAGCCTTATCTTAGTACTAGGTTTAGACCAGAGTAGCGTTATAGGATCTATATACTAACCTTTCCTCCGCTTATTAGATCTTAAAGTGCGAGTACTGTGCGCTTCTAAATTATAGACTTTGCGCTTCACACCCTTTTTATGTACATATAGGACTCTACTCCCTGCCTAAAGCACTCTTCTATCTTCCAAATTACTATTCTCTAGCTTAGTTACTAAATTAGACTCTCTGTAATCTCAGCTAGTATGTTAGTATAAAGCTCGTTTTCTCTTTAACGTAGCGCGTTCTTAGATAAGATTATGTAATTATTGCTGCATAATATAAATCTTTCTTGTTAGAGGACTATAACTCTTAATTTCTCTTTATCGCTTCTTCCCTCTTTTTTATCTTTAATCTTAGGTCCGTGTAGGCGAGGCTCTATCTAATAAATCTACATCGCTCGTCTTAGGTGTGACACACTCTGGCGTCCTTAGAGTGACGTTGTCTGGGCAATAGCTAACTCGCGAGGTACTGCTTGGGTTATAGTATGCAGCTGCTAGACTATAATCTAGAACGTCCTCTTCTCAGGTTAATATAAACTCGTGCCACATGTAACTGTTCACGAGGTATCGGTTGATAAGATCTAGTTAGAGTTTAGTCGGAAATCTATACTTAAGCGCATATGCACTGGCATAGGTAACTAGTCTGTAACCTGTTTAAAAAGAAAGAAGCTAGAGGAAGCTATTATAATCTTTAGGCATGTTAGGGTTAAATAGTGTAACAAGAGCTAGGAGGTGCTTCTTAGTAATACTGACCGCTATTTACCTGTATAGACTAGTAGTTATAGGAGTAGAACATCTAGCTGTTAAACTTTTTAGGCTCGAGTAAGCCTAATCTAAAGTAAGGCATACTGTTACGCTCTTATGCGTGCTAAATAAGTAAGGGTTTGTTAAACTTTTAGAACAGGGCCTTAGATTTTAGCTAACAAGCCTGCAGAACAGGCGTATATATACAAGGTACACGTAAAGGATCCTTTAGACTAAAGGACAGGGAGAGCGCATAATATAAAAGGAATTATTAGTATTCGTGTTTACTTTATTATACGTAAAAACAAGTATTACCCTTCCTTTATAGATAAAGATATTTCAGCGCACAGAGACTGTATTAGCCCAGCGTAACACCCTAAACTCTTCCCTACGCGCTAGCATACTATCCGTTATGTGTATTGCTGCGTAAAGTAGACAAACAAACTTGTTATATTTCTTTAGGTACTGCTTCAGCTTAAGCCTTCCTCTGTTTATCTCTAGTAAAAACCCGCCTTACTCTAAGAATACTAGTCTATCTATAGCGTAGAAAGACCCCTAGAGTTTGTTAGAGGAGTGTGTTAGAAACAAGAACCTAAGGCAGTAAGTCGCAAGATTATCTTACACGGAATTAAGCTAGATGTCTAGCTACTAATTAAAAAGGAGCTCTTGTGTAAGACTCTGTAAACCTGCTATAACGCTGTAGATCGTTTCTTAAAATTATCGCATGTAAACCTTAATGTTAGTAATATGTAGCGTTAAGCTATCTAGAGACCAGGATATGTTTGTTTAAGGGCCCTCGCGCCTAGTAATCACTCGTCCATGCTAGAGCTGTTTAATAAGGTAACTAGCTAGTGCAAGGCTTCCTTGTTAAAGATATCTAGGTTGGATGTGCTTACGCAATCGCTGTGCTTAGTCAGCGTAGGTAGTGCGCTTAGGCTAAGGAACTTTAAGATAATTATATAGTGCAAGCGGGAGGGCGTACTCGAGTATAATTAGACGTCCTACCTACAAGAGCGCTAATATAAATAGCGTATAATTATAGGGTTTACGGAAACATAGTTCTATAGGATAAATTCCTAAAACTCTAAAAAAAATATATAATAGCACTACGGCTTATGTTTCTATCGTGCGACTAGTCCGTCCAAAACATAATAAGAAGCTAGAATAGATTCTCGTGGACGCTATCTAGTGATAGTTGGAGCAATACCCTGCAGTCTGCCTGCTAGCTAATAACAGAAAGATAGTCCTAGATATAGTTTATTATAGCTAGCTGAGCTATAGTTAGCTGTAACCTAGAGATTACGCTTGTAGGCTCTCTTATACTACGCGACAGTGCTAGGATTTGGAATATATAGCACAGGAACCGCTCATAGATAATATAATATCTTCGTTAGGTCTGTTCGCGTTAAGGCAGCTCGAATAGGTAGAGAAGGAAAGAAAAGGTCCAGCTCTAAAGCTAGTAACGCAAAACACGCGGAGTCTGCTAGAGTGTCATCTCGCATTACTAAAACACAATCTTACTAGCCTCTAGTATCTTCTAAATAATCCTCTCTATTAATACTAGGCTTACGCACTCGAAACTATTCTAAAGGCCTAGTTAGAGATCCTCTAATGTTTTCGCGGAGGGCAATGCTGCAGCTGCGACGATAAGATAAACAGGCTTGTGAGCAAACCATGTTGGCCATTCACAGCCCCGAAGCCACTCAGTGTTCTCGTCGTGCTCTAGCTCTGCGTCTAGAGCGATCGTGCCAAGCTCCCCATCAAACCGCTGTTCTTCTTCATCATCATCCATTCGCGTTAGGTACTCCTTTTCCCTTATAGATTGCGGTTGTGTATGGATCTCTTACTAGCTAGAGCTGTTGTCCAGGGTTACTACCTAGTATTTTGGCCAGTTCTTCGTCTAGCTCTGCAGGTGACATTCATATCTAGATTACTCTTAAACACACTCGGGAGCACTAATGTTATGTTCCGCTTTCGCATGCCGTCGCATCTAGTCCTAGTTAATTATCTTTCCCTTTATATAACGTGGACAACAAAATCTAGGTGCGGGTAGAAGAAGATAAGAGAGTAGCGTCGATCCATCCTCGCGAGGTACTAAATCTTTAAAGGTTTACGCAGCAGGGACGCTATCGAATTGTGCTATCGCTATACGCCGCAGCCTGCGTGGAACATAGTAGAAAGTGAGTAGGTAGGCGTCCACACCCTTAATAGGTACTGCAATACAACAGTAGGTACAGATAATAACTTTCTCGCTTGCAACAAACGTAACGTAGTCTGGAGTAACCAGCTCGTGTTACTGTAGGATATAGAAAGCGAAGTCAGTAACTAATAACCGTAACCTAGTGATCAGGCATTACGTACAAGCTAATTCGTAATAAACGCTGGCGTTAACAGGATCCAATTTGTTGCCATCTCCACGCTCTAAGCTTAACTATTAACGAAAAGCAAGAATATTACTTGTCAGCGAAGGTAATTTTGCCATGCATCCTGCAATCAGGAGTATATAATAGTCTAAAAGATCTACGCTAGGCCTAAAGCACGTTAGTTAGGGGGTAGCATCACACTAGACCACAACTAGAAAGAATCATCATCTAATTCGCGTTGCATACACGCGTTTTTGAGACAGGATCCACGATTGCCTAAGGAGGAAGAATCGGGGGCGATACTACGGTGCATCATATACTAGGAATGAAGAATCGGAATTCTGATTGTATTTCGCCCTTAAACTAGAGCAATCTCCAGTCGAACATAGAAGGCTGTAGCCAAAACATGCCAGTTTCCTCTACCGTATCTCCAAAGCGCAGTCCGCGCTACTTAACATCCGTCTTGGAAATCCATAAATCGCGGTACAGGTCGCAAGGTAATCTATACATTCCGCTATTACAGAAAGCTTTAATTACTCTTGCGAGCATAGTTCCTATTGCGCCTGTCTCTAGCGTTAGTAGAGTATTACTTTAGCGAATGTAGTTAAAGGCACTAAGCTACCAGTTTAGCTCCCAGCAAAGGAAAGTTAAAGCCTCCTCTATCAGGATAGATAAGTAAGGCTGAGGTTCTGCTAGCCTACACGTCCTAGAATTAAGGTTAAGTTTATAGAGCAGAGCCTATAATACTTAATACTCTTCCTAAGTTCTAAACTTTCCGTCTTAGGAAGTCTCTAAACTAAGATTTAGCCGTTTCTTAGAATTAATGTATGACTGTTATCTAGCAGCGACTATAAAGTCATTAATGTTGTTACTACGACTGAAACTACCTCCTGCTTAAGACTATAACTAGAGGAGATTCACGGGAATTAGTAAACTCTTAATATTTTTATTTATGAACAGAAACACCTTTTGTGTAGTAAAGACCTCCTTGCAGCTCCCGTAACGTTGTGCGTAAACAAGGCCCTACAAATGTATTAAATACTTTTAGGAAACGTTAAGATTTATGCTTACTGCATCTTAAAGACTATTTACGGGGTAGGACCGCGTTCTAACGTAGTTTGCGGGATTTATTAATGCGACCCACTACCGCAGATAACATCTCTTCTACTAATAAACACGGTTGCTATGCAACAAGATACACTCCTTTCTAACGTTAATAAATGTCTTAGGTAGGATAAGATAATCTACGTGGACGATTAACCCTAAACTTGTCGTAAAGTTATCTCGTAGCCTAGAGAAGCTGCTGTTACACTACACAAGTTTAGTTCTATATATCTAGATAACTATAAACATTCTACGGAACTCTGCTAGACTTAGCTTTAAGAGCTTTTCTAGCATGCACTCCTACAGGCTAGGTATATACTCCTCTTTAACTGGATAATAGATCGGATTAGTCCCCCTAACATCCCAAGTTCTATATTTGTTATACTTAGCTCTTATCTTACTCGCTTTATAGGCCTACGTTAGTAGCAAATACTGCATTAATATTAGCGGTAAAACTTCTTACAGAGAAGAGAGGACGACTTCGTTAATTTACAGTGTATGCTGTTCTTTAGTAAGGTAAGTCTCCTAGCTCTATAGCATACGCGGGAAGGTAATATAGACCTAAAACAACTGGGCGTAAAGAGCCTCGCCAAAGCGCATGTGCTGATATTAATGTAGCTCCCGTCTATAGAACTAGATATGAATAGGTTTATTGAGGTTATAGACAGCTTTAGGGTAGTAGGAAAAGCGGAATCCCCATAGAGCTTTAAAAGACGCTGCTTCTGTAATAAATGCGTCGATGTTAAATATAACAGAGAGATTAGGATCCCCCTAGTAAGACTTCCTAATGTTAATGATAGGAGGTTCGTCTCCGCCAGTTAGGACTCTCTTCTAAAGATGCTCTCTACTTAAGGTTAGTCGAGTATGCTTAACTTCTGTCACTAAATTAGATAATCCTGAGCTACGGAAAAACTCGGCTATTTCCGCTAAGCTTAAGCTATTGTTGTGACTAACACTCTCTTTAGCCGAGCACTGTTCACAGACGGTTTCCTCCAGCATATGCTCCTTAATCCAGGCCCGTGCAGTGTGCTTGTCCCCTCTAGTTATTATGCGTTCTTAACAACGCTCTTTAGCACAGTCCGCAAAGTCTTCTCCATACTCGCTGTAATCCAGCTCTTACTTACTTCTGCTCTTGCCGTCCTTGTTGCTCTGTAGCTTAAATAGCGTATCCTGCAGCCAGACTTCATTTATAGAGCTTAGTAAGCTTATATTATCATTTCCCTCCTGTGCCCTGTTAGAGGGCTGACGGGTATAACAGTCGTGCTCTAGCGTATCCGCTAGCCAGGGCTCGTTTACTAGGCTTAGCAAGCTTGTATTATTATTCTCCCCTACAAGACTACGAGTTTTTGCGCTATCAGAGGATACACGGGAGCTATAGTCGTGCTCTAGCTTAAATAGCGTATCCTCTAGCTAGAGGTCATTTACTGAGCTTAGCGAGCTTGTATTGTCTCCATCCTTATTTACGACGTCATGTGTCCTCACACTATTGAAGCATCAATAGGAAAGACATACGTGTTTTCTAGGATATTCTAATCTAGTTAAGTCTATTAGAGGAAGTTCAGGTGAAATAAATAGAGTGGACCCGTCTAGACGATTTAGAGAAGGGGATAGTAAGAGTAAGCGTTACGAAAGCACGGGCACTTAAGCCAACAGCCGCGAGTAGGTCTGCGATCGCGTTACTACTAGCTAGCTAGCGAGTTTAGCGCCCTTATTAATAATAGATGTAGTTCCCTTCTAAGAAGGCGATAGAATTAGTTTATTGCTGCATCGCCCGCCTTATCTCTGTACTCCTCCCTCTAAAAGGCTAGGATCTAACATAATGTTGCGTCCTGTTAGTCTCGCCTCTCCTAGCTTATGTTACAGACCTCCTAGGCTTGAAGGCTCTCTAGATAACTCTGGCTCAACACGTCTGCTGATTGAGCCTATGCTTCTGTTTTATTAGTCTTAATTTCTAAAGAATAAGAGAGTTCTCGTACTATAACTGGCCTGCGTCGAAAGAGACTAATTAGATTTAAGGTTCTGATAATGCTGCTTTTCTTGCAGCATCCCGTGCTCTCTTAGCTCTTTGGCGAGCTCTCTTTTCTCTCTGCTTTTGCTGTTCTCGCTCTTTTACCTCTTCGCGCGTAAGAGTGGGATATGCTTTTTAAGGATATTTAAGCTTAGAAGGATCCTTTCTTGCTATTACTGTACGTTAGTAGATTAGACTCTAGGTTACTATTTAAAGGTTTATATAGGACTATGTTTTAGTACTGTTGCAATAATACGACCGGGTGTAAACAAAATTCGAGTATTAAACCTTAGAAGCACTTTGTAAGGGGCACTAGTTCTGCAGGGGGGTCACCAATTCTGCAGGGGGGTCACCAATTCTGCAGGGGGGTCACTAATTCTGCAGGGGTCACTAAATTTGCAGGGGGGTCATTTTAGGGTTTGGGCCACTAAACGCCCTTTATGGCACAGCTATATAGCAATTGTCTAACAAATTAAAGTATTACTTGCACGAATAATCTACTTCCTCTTATTTTATATATTTTCTCTTTTGTAAAATGCATTCGCAGCGCCATTTTGTCTATCGCAGCGTAATTCATCTATTTGTCCGATCCTCGGTTAGCGAGCGCGCACTGGCCATCACACCCTAGTAAGAACGCGACCCTCTCAATCCCGGCTACCTGGCCCACGAAGTAAATGAGCGCGATTAGCTTCTCCCTGAACGCAACCACGCGGTCCATGTACCGCTCTACCCAGTGCTGGCAACAGTTAATCAGACTGATTGGATCATCAATCAGTCCGAGCGTCAGTCCTACCAATCAGGTTATCTGCCCTCTGTCAGATATCTGATTAGCCTTCGCTTCGTACTCGCTTATCGAAATAAAATTTCAAATTTGCACACTACTCTCATAACAGTCTGTTAATCATAAGAAGAGCTCTTTCAGAGTCATCTTTATCGCCTTCTAAAGGCAATGTGAGCTTAGGCGTCAGCGAAATTAAAATTGATGACCGTACCTCTTAGTTATCTTTAACTAAAGCGGCTTGTTCAGAAGCATCGCAGGCTAATTCGCAGCTCTCTGACACCTCACATGCTTGCATCTTTAATATTCAGTTTAATACTCTTAAGTATCGCGGTAAGCTCCTTTAGAATATGCAATATCGTCCACAGAACAAACAGGTACTAAATATAAACGCTAAGATTTTATAGGTTTATTAGCATAGAGCCAACATATAAGTAAATAGCTACTAGAAGCTTTAGCTCTGTAAGCTCTGCTATACGGAAAAGGCATCTAGCTTACAGCTCTTTAATACGATATTAACTTTATTAATTATATCCTATTTAGGTAAGGTCTATGGAATAACAGAACCTAGTAGGAATAGCTCAGCCCTATCCCTAAGTAATTATCTAGAGCTATTCGATAACCTTAAGTACAAGAAGCAAGTTATTAATATATTTATTAAAAACGATCTTAGCTTTGCGCTCGTTAAAGATGCAGAATTTTAAGATACCCTCGTTAACAGCCGGCCTAAGATTAAAGCAATCCTTCTATTATCGCATAACATAATTAAAGCCTAGGTATTAGACTACTTTACGTTAAGGAAGATATAGATTAAGGATAAGGTTTCGCGTGCACGAAGTAAAATTAACATATTATTAGATAGCTGGTGTGCTCTAACTATTAAGAATTATATTGTGATATGTAGTTACTTTATTAATAAGGACTGCACGCTTATGCATTATCTTCTGGGCTTTAAGGATACTAAAGGAGTTAAGGCTGGTGAAATAATTACAGGAATTATCGCTAAAGTTATTAACGACTATAAGGTTAGCCAGAATCTTAGTGTATTTATGATAGATAATGCTAGAGACAATAATACTATACTTAAGGAGCTTACAACTAGGTTTAACATTAACGTTAACTTTTTACGCCTACGGTGTCTTAGTTACATTATTAACCTAGTTATTAAGGCCTTACTACTTAGTAAAGGCGTTAGTAAACTTGAGCAGAAGTTAGCTGGTGCCTTATATAAGGAAGCTTTTCGTATCTAGAATAGCACGGGTCTAATCAGTAAACTCTACAACATTTACGTCTATGTTAATAATAATAAGGTAAGATTAGTAATGTTTATTAAGTGCTAAGGAGAAGAGATTTAGATCTACTAGCTTCTTATTAATAGAGGAATTTAATAGCATTTAACTAAAGCTATAATTTCCTGTAGTATATATATCCTTATTCCCTAATCGCGGTATTAGCTTTATACTAATAAAATTCTAGAGATTAAACTCTGCGCAGTAATTACTCTTTACTAACTTCGCTAGAAACTTCTAAATTAGTAGGATGCCTATAATCTCTAACAAGACTTTCTTACTAGAGATAACTAGGAGGACTTAATTTAGTAGCAGAAAATATTAATTCCTTTCTAGCAGCTTTACGAAAGAGAGGAGGGTCGAGCACAGAACCCTAGTCAAGAGGGATAGTATAGTACACTATAGACAGTCCTCTATAGTATAAATTATATATATAAAGTTCTTAAGAAGGCGTAAAAGGAGGTAAATATACCTAGTACTAATCTTAAACAAACTAAGTACTACAATACTAGTATTAATGCAGCCTAGATAAAGCTTAAAAAGTACTTTAAGCTTACGGACTCCTTACTACTCTATATTGCGGCTATTATCCTTTATCCTACGTAGCAATTTAAGTACTTTAAGGATAAGTAGGTAAAACATCTAAGTTAGATTAAGAGCGCGAATAAGGTGTTTAAGAACCTTTACCTAAAGTATCGCGAAATAATTTATATTAATTCTGTATATAACTATAAGAGTTGGGTAGCAGAGGTAAATAAGCTAAAATCTTCCTTCCCTGAACTCGGATTATTTAACATATTCTTAGCTAATTACCTATCGCGCAGGTATTAAAAGTAGAAGTAAAAGGATATAGAGAGTCTAGAGCTTAATAACTACTTACGGACATTTAATCCTAGGCTTTAGGGGTTAAAGAGTCTAATCGCCTAGTAGAAGGAGCATTAAACTAACTTCCTAGTCTTAGTATGTATAGCTTTTAATACCTTCTTAATACCAGCGATAAGTAGTAAGGTAGAGCGGGTTTTCTTAGCAGCTAAAAACCTTATTACAGATAAGCGAAATTGCTTAGGACTAGAGGTTGTGGAGGCATATCAGACACAGAGGCACTAGCTGAAAGCATGTCTTATAAATTAAGCGAAATTGCACATATTCTCGTAGTATGATTAGCGAAATATCTTACGCTTTGCACTCTTTACGACCGTACCGCGGTACGTTGCGGGGACAACTAATATCGGCAACGCTACATTAGATAGACTGATTGGATCTGGGCCGTATGTCAGATATCTGAATGTCATCTGATTGACGTCGGACTGATTGACTGTTGCCAGCACTGGCTCTACCTCTTTCCTGTCGATGCCGGAACGGGTGGCTGGCTTGATGAACCGCTCTCGTACTGCAGCGTCCTGCTCTACCCGCTCGAAAAGCCACTTCTCCCCATCTACGGGCATGCGGGTGCGCTGGTCCTGCAAAAAACTCCACCCGGGTCGGTCGTCGGTCGGGTTGTCGCGCAGCTGCTCCCACGGAACCTGGGGCACTTGATCTGCTGTCTGCCCGGCGCAAAACAACAGCTCCTTGAGCAGTAACCGCTTGCTCTCTGCCTGCATCCCGTGCACCATGCTACGGAACTGGGACATGGTGAAGTGCAAGTTCTTGTACAGCAGCTCGTCCCTCCCCATCCACTCGACGTGCCCGCGCGCGGTGGTGTTGTAATGCACCTTGAGCCCGTACGTGCGCAAGTCGAGCATCCACTGCATTGGGCTGTGGCTGCCTCGCACCATGAACTTGTCCATCATCTTCTGCACGAACTCTAAACACCCCTTCGGTTGATGCTGGGCTGGGCTGCTGCCGCCGTCGCTGCCGTACGCGCTGTCGTCGTCGAAGTCGTGGCATGTGCAAATGACATTTACCGGAAGCCGAGACCGGGGCTATGGTCGATTATCCCAGAGTTGACGGAAAACGAGGGCTGTGGCATAGACATGGCGCAGTCTTTGGTCGTTGGCGACGCCGCGGGCCGCAAAGCCGACTTTTCAGACTCGGACATGCACTGGGCGATGAATGCGGGAATTGCGTTCTATACGCCCGAAGTGTTTTTTAGAGGCGAGACCCCGGAACCTCTGGGCCATAAGTTCCATCCCGAGTGGCACCTGAGTGGTAAAGAGTGCAATGAGGGGGAGGAAGGTGGGTGGCGAGTACTGTTGGCGTGGATTTGCGAACCGGCAAAACTAACGCTTATGCCCGTATTAGTGGACATGATGCAGTCTCTATCTAAATCTATGGTCGTCCTTGTTGGCCTTCTTGGCGCGGGAAAGACGACGCTCTACCGCCGCGTCCTTCGAGACCGTGGATTTGTAAGACGAGACGCACGCTCATACGGCTCTCGGCAAGCTTTCATCCTTGCCGTCGATGAAGTTGTGGCACAAGGAATCTCGGTAAGTTCTATATTCGCATGCGCGGTGCCCCTGGAAATACTGACCGAGACCAGGTTGTAATTGGTTTGTAACTCTGCTGATTTGGTCACGGGTATTCCTTTGCTAATAAGACCAGATGATATGAATATCGACATTGAGTCTCGAAGCACTTGGATATCAATGGCTGCAAAGCATGGGGTTGCGGCTGACGCGGCCTTTTTCATGTCGTCAACTGATTTATGTCTTCACAATGACACTGTTCGAGCACTGGGTGGGCCTCTGGTGCGTACCAATGATTCCGTGATTATTTGTTTTCTAACATGGAATAACGAACTTTGAACCCAGATGAACCTGGAGCATCGGCCTGTGTATCCGCGATTGCACTTCCTCGACCTTGTGCCTCGCTTCAAAAGGCCAACTATCAGTGAAGGATTCCGCGTCGTCCACGAAGTTCCTTTCAAGGTATGGACCTCTAGGTAGTTAATATCCAGGGTGTGTTCAAGCTGATTCAAAAGTAGTGGAGTGGCACCGAAGAAGAACTTGATATATGGAAGAAGTTCTGGTTGTGACTGCTTATAGAGGAAAGGGGTTCTTTTGTTGTTTTGTGTCTATTGAAGACGATTGGAGCTATAAATCGCTTACTGTGCTTTGTTTAACTACATTGTTCTTGTCAGATACAAGCGAGGGTACGCGATACTGTATTGTAGTACAAAGCTCGGGTGCAGTGATCTCAACTGTTCGGTTTACCATTTGAACCGAACTGAACTTACCGCCAAGACTCGGTTTAATTCAATCATCTTGAAAAACCGATGGTTACTGGTAAACCAACAGTTTACTGCCAAGACTTGATGGTGGCGTTAACTAAGTGTCAGCTGACCGCCAAGAACTAGAGAAACTTCATAACGACCAGTAGATGGATACTAGATACCTTTGTCTGGGACGATGATATCAGTTGAAGTTTAACCCTTGACTCACTATATATCTTGATTCATTAGTTGGATACTATGGGCCACACGGCTTTTTCCCAGCAACGAGTTTTTAGCATCAGCCGAGCGCATATTTATGTACTTTATAGGCAACGGTATCGTAGACAGCATTTCTAGCGCTAAAAGCTCTACTTATAATGCCTTAGCCCTTTACGTTTTCATACTTAGTGTGCTCGATATCCTACAGACTCTGCATTAACGTATTCCATCATCGAGTGCGCCACACCATCGAGTGAGCCAAAATCTCTTGGCACCACCAACTTATGTTACGAATTATCTATTTTATCACTATTAAACAAAGAACTTGCGTAAGTTATGCTTATATTAGATTTAGAAGATCCTTCTATATCCTTTTTACACGTTCGAGCGTTGTGCCTAGTCCCGCCACAATTTCCACAGCGCCGTAGAGCTAGTTAAGCTGTTTCTTAATTACTACTACCACGAGCCTTCTTAGATCGCTGAGACGCCGCAGACGCTTCAGCAGCTACCTGCGCTAACGCTACACTATACTCTAATGTGCTACCTTACTAAATCCACTTCCTTTTGCGCGATTTCTGCTTAGTTATTACTGCTAATTACTCTTTAAGCTTATAATTGCGGGCAACAAGCAGAGCGTTTTAGTGTAGCATAAGTTCAGCGCCTTTTATAAGCTGAGAGAAGCCTACCTGCGCTGTAACAGGTAACTAAGTAAAGGACTCGCGTATAAGCTTAGATTGAGATCCAAACTCTTAAGTATTGCTTAGAGTCTTTGACTGCTACAGCGTCTCTAGGAGGAGAGGTTCTAGCAGGGTACGCAGCCGTACTTTAAGGCGATCTAACACTACCTGCGCGTTTATAGGGAGTAGTCCTAACGCCTTAAAGGCCTTTTGACAGTTCTCCTCTGTAAACACGTTAAAAAACGCGTCTTTAAAGGCGGGGAGAAAGCCTTCTTTATTAATGTGGAAGACGCGCCGGCGTGCTAAGTCTTGAACGCGCTGGGAGTACTTACGCTTTAACGGCGAGAAGCAGACTACGTCAAGTAGCTAGAGGATGTACAATAAGTGAGGTAGCATACAGATAGTAAGAATCTTATGCTTAAGGCAGTAGTCTTTAAAATCCTAGTTAAGATAGCTCTTATGGCCGTCTAAGATAAGCAGCCTGTACCCCCTAACTTAACGCGCCTTTGTATGCGCGTTAAAGTACTTTAACCACTCGAGACTAAGTGCGTTGTTTGTCCAGCCGTTCTTAGAGACTGAGAGCTTCTAATTATACGGTATATCTGCCTCCTTGTACTATGCAGAGATATGGACGCGTCCTTTGTAGACGATGAATGGCGGGGTCGCGTACCCAGCAGCGCAGATGCTCTGGATAACTGTAACCCACTCGCGATCGCCTAGCTAAACGAGCTTAGGTTGAGCGCGTCTCTCTAAGCCTGTAACAACTTTCATAGAGCTAATAATGCCCATCTGGAAGCTAGTTTCATCAAAGTTGTGCATGTTGTTGTTGTAAACGCCGTACTTAGCTTTAGTATCCTTAACTAGCTTAAACCACGCGCTAATTTTCTCTAGATCTTCCTAGAGTATCCTCTGACGGTCCTTTACTTAGTTAAAAGCTATTTTAAGCTTATCTAAACGCGTTACAAATCTCTTAACCCATTACTTGCCTACTAGCTCTCCACCGCGTACAGCCAGCAGTTTATCCGCTATATCTGCTACCTCACACAGCTAGGGCGCAAATCCTCGCAAATCGAGGTTAAGGATATATCAGACGATTGTCTGCTCTTTAGTGCGCGTGAGCTTCTAGCGATTAGGCTGGCAATTAGCTCGAGCGGGGGTTCTGTTATATCTTCGCTGCAGGGTTGATCGGGTAACGTTAAACGCCTCAGCAGCACGTCAGACACTTTTAAATTAGCCTTAATTTATAGCCTGGAGAGTAAGCTCTATCCTGCCTTCGTTTTAAGATTGATTTAACTGAGTTGGTTAAGACATTGCGCGTAGTAGTAGTCATGTTGGGTGCCAAGAGGTTTTGGCTCACTCAGTAGTATGGCGCACTCGATAGTAGAATACGTTAATAGTTATTCTTATAATAAGGTAGTAAAGAATCTATTATACTATTAATAGGCTTAAGATTATTATTATTATTATTAAATTCTATAAGAAAGTCTATTTTATAAGCGCAAGTAAAGTAAAATTATACTACTTTAGCTTATTCCTAGGATATTTAGTTAGGGAACTTAGGTTAGCTAAAGGCTAAGGCGCGTAAAGCTGTTATAACTACTAGTTACATGCTTAAAGAGAGTACTTAAAGTCTAAGAATAGTAGCTTATATACTATAATAAGAGTCTTCTATATCTATTAGAGTATCTTAAAGTTAATAGCTTAAAGTATTAGCTTTACTATTAGTTTCCTTAGGAGTATAGATAATCTTAAAGTTAAACTAGCTGAGAAATAAAGTCTACTATACTTACTATTAACTAAGCTTCTTAGTAGTTATAAACTATTCTAGGTTCTTATAGTCTATTTAGTTAAGAAGAGCTTATAAGTTTAAGCTCTTATTCTTTAAATACTTATATAGGGTAGCAAATGGGTTACAGGTACTCGCTATGGGTATAGGTTGGGTATAGGGTTATAGATAAGTGGGTTGGGTTTAGGGTTGGGTCGCACGGACCATGGGTATAGGTTGGGGTTGGGTCGCACGGACTCTAGGTTGGGTTAAGGCTAAGGTTATGCACGTATGAGTTTAGGTTTGGTTACGGGTACCCACTAGGGTTGCTTAGTAATCATAATAATTTACTATAATTAGTAGCATAACTAGCTATTTTAGATACATATTAGTTAGTATTAGACCTAATATAAAAAAGACGTGATTAGTCAGACTCAGACGTACCCGAGGCTAATAACCCTAACCCTAACCTTAACCCATTCACAGTAACCTCAACCTATACCTATCACTAGCGTATAAAGATTGGGTATAGAGCTGGGTTGGGTACGGGTCTTATGTAATCAAACCCAACCCAACCCCAACCTATACCCATTTGCCACCCTATACTTATATAATTACTATAAGTTTAAGATTATAAATATTATAACGTAAGCGGCAAGCGAAACGCCTAGGTAAGCGAAACGCCCAGGTAAGCGAAACGCCCACCCTACTAAGCTTTACAACTTTGCACGTTAACAACTTAATAGTATAAAAAGCTACTACAGCTTATAGTAGCTTAAATTAATCCTCTACTTCTACTATATCTTTCTTACACGTGCGCTTATTATGTCCTGCCTTTCTATAAGTTTTACAGCGTTAGATACCCCTTATACTAGCACCTGTTTAAGCCCTCTCTGCACGCCTCTCTACCTTAAGTTAGGTATTAACGTCCCTCTAAGTAATTAAGTCCTCTCCCTCCTCCTTTAATAGGGTCCCTCCCTGCTAGATCTGCTTTTTCTTACACTTTTTCTGCTTAGAAGCAGCTCTATTTGCCTGCTTAAGACTAGCTACTCTAGCTTCTAGTAACGTGTGTAAGTATACCTTTAATATTAATCCCTTTTTAACTTATAACACTATCTTAATAATAGAATTAGGAGAGGAACTCTTATAGTTATAAATCCTCTTTATAATTAGTATTATTTAAGCCTCTATCTCCTAGGCGTTGCTAGGTGTTTTAGGGTGCTAGGGGGTGGGCCCTAGTAGAGGTAGTGTCAGCGTACGAGGCTTTACCTTAAGCTTTAATAGCACTACCTCTAGGCTGTGTAGGACTAGGCCAGTTGCTTAGAAGCTAGATAGAATATTCTGCTATAAGAACGAAGTCTCAAATACCTTCTTAAAGGAAGCTAGGAATACTTTTTTATTAATGTAGGTAATGTAACTGTCTGCTAAAACCCTAATCTCTCGCCGGTATGCCTGCTTTAATAGCGTAAAGCAGCCTATATTAAGCGGCTGCAGGATATAGGATAAATAGGAAGGTATACAGAGGGTAATTATCTTGTTCTCCTTACATAGGTCCTAGAAGGCAAGTGGATTATAGCTCTCGTGGCTATTAATTACTAGTAGCTGGTGACTGCCTACTATCTAGGCTGCTGTATGCTAGATAAAGTACTGTAGCTAGGCTAGACTAAGTTTATTGTTAGTCTAGCCGTTCTTACTAAGGCCTATACGCCAGCCCTTAGATAGATTAGGTAACCAGGACTTGTCGTAGTTCTTAGCCCCGAAGATAATAAAGGGTAGAATTGTCCAGCCTATAGCGTTAATACCAGCAATTAACGTCACCTACTCGCGGTTACTAGGTTGTATCCCCAGTAGTCGAGTACGTCTCTCAGACGCAGTTACTACCTTAACGGACCCTCCTACGCCTATAGTAAAGCCAGTCTCATTAAAGTTATAGGTATCTTTATCTAGGATACCGTACTTGGTTTTAATGTTGCGTACAAGGTTAAACTAGGGGCTAATAACAGCTGGATCGCTGCATAGGACTCTCTAGTAGTCGCGTGGCCTACTTAGCTGGGATTTAATCTCAGGCTTACGAGAGACGAAGTTTCTGGCCTATTTTTCTCCCACCTGGCTAATACCACGAGCAGCGAGCAACTAATTCGCTATCTTACGGAGATAAGACAGTGTAGGGGCAAATCCTCGCGCGTCTAGCTTCCTTATATATTAGATAATCGCGTCTTCCTCGTGCCTGTTAAGCTTTAATAAGTTAGGTTAGCTGTCGCGTCATAAAAGCTTTCCAGCGCGTCAGTCGCGGAGAGTCCTTCTAGGAACGTTGTAGACTGCTGCAGCTCGTCGATTACTTAATGTCGCGTCTTTTTTTATTACTTAGATAGCTAAGATAATTCTATCCTCATAAGGGAGTAATTCAATATTAAGTTGTTGAGATATTGTAGTTAAAGGTAGAAGGAGGTGTGGTCTTGGCAAGAGTGGGCGTTTCGCTGACCTAGGCGTTTCGCTTGCCGCTCACGTTAGTAGTGTTATTAATAGTAGTGGTTTTGCAGTGCCAAGAAAGATCCTACGGTTCGCTTGTGTTAACGGTTCGCTTGTAAAGTACGTTATCTTATAATTAATAACTTTTTGGTGTGGCTTGGTGGGGAAAAAACTTGGCGGAAGAAACTTTATTCATGTGACTGTAAGCAGGGGTCTTGTCCTCGGCCAGTGCGCTGGCGATCGGCCCGCCTGCTCTAGCTGCCCCTCAATATTCGGCCAGTTGCGGCTGGGGACGATCCACTTGACGCGAGAGCAGCGCTGGTTTATTGAGAAGTATGCATGCCAAGCCCGTCGCACAAGGTGAGATGGGTGGCGCAGGAATAGCGCATGTCTTGGCGCCCAGGTGCGCCTCCACGTTAAGGCCTTCCAGCCTTCCCTCCTGCTGCCTGGACGTGAAGAGCTTTAATGCTACAATTCACCTAGGCCCATCTGGTCGTTTATCTCCGATTTCTATCACCCTATTCGTTATAGCACAGTACGTTATGGATCCACTCGGCATCACAGCCGGCATCATCGCTATCCTGCAGCTCACGAGCAACGTGATCGCGTATCTCAACGACGTCAAGGATGCTCCATACGACCGCGCTCAATGTGCCATCGAAGCATCGAACGTTTACAATCTTCTCACGACATTGAGATATCGTATTGAAGAGAGAGCTTCCAACGAGCCATGGTATGCTGAGGTCCGGAAGCTTGGTGAAAAGGACGGCCTTCTAGACCACTATGGCCTCGCCTTAGAGCAATTGCAGGCTAAAATAAAAAGCCAATGGGGCATAGAGAAAGCCGGCCGGTTTATCATGTGGAAGTTCATTAAAGAGGATGTCAGGAATATGTTAGCACGGATGGAGCGCTTGAAACCGCTCGTGCAGATTGCTCTAGGAATGGATCATTTGTTAGTGTCCCTTTCGGATGGAGGAGATACTTTTGCTTAGAGCCTTGCAGCGAACTTTCTCGAGCAATTAGAAAGGGCGTTGACGAAATCTAGCGATATCAGAACCGTCACCAGCAAGACGAAATTTTAGAATGGATCTCCTCAATCGATTTTCCAGCTCAGCAATATGATTTGATCGCACGGAGAGAAGAGGGAACTGGTCTGTGGTTCCTTGAATCTGCAGAGTATACTAAGTGGATACAAGGATCAAAGAAGACTCTGTTCTGTCCCGGTATCCCCGGCGCTGGCAAGACAATAATGGCCGCGATCACGATTAATCACCTGCTGGAAACTATCCAGTGCGACGATATTAGAGTGGCATATTTGTATTGCAACTACAAAGCCACAGACTTAACAGCCACCAGTCTACTTGCCGCAATCCTGAAGCAGCTAGTTCAGGGTCAGAGATCAGTGCCGGAATCGGTAGAACTTCTCTACAATCAATATTCTGGCCGAGACATGAGGCCGTCATTGGAAGAGATTTTCCGTACTCTGAAGAATTTCCTTGCCGGTTACTCGAGCGTATATCTCGTCGTCGACGCCTTGGACGAATGTACAGATAAATGCACGCGCGTCCAGCTTCTAGATAAGCTCCGCGCTCTACAATCTGAAACAGACTTGCATATCATGGCTACTTCACGCTTCATCCCGGAAATAATAAACGAATTCAAGTCATGCCCGGCACTGGAGGTTCGGGCAAGCGAGGTAGATGTGAAGCGGTTCGTAAAGAGTCAGATGTATCTGCTGCCCAAATGCATCCAACGTGATGACAAGCTGCGGGCAATGGTACAAGAAAAAGTAGTCGAAGCAGTGGATGGGATGTAAGTATATTGTTACTGTGTGAAGAATACAGCAAGCTCATGGTGTTCCCAGGTTCCTTCTTGCTCGTCTCCATTTCGATTCCCTCCTAGACAAGAAGACGAGAAAGAGTGTTCTGTCTGCGCTTAAAAGGCTTCCTAAAGGGTTAGAAGCACTTAATGAGGCATATAACGAAGCAATTGAAAGAATTAAGAGCCAGCTGCCCGGAGATCGCGAGCTGGCGAAGAGAGTTCTTTCCTGGATCACATACGCTAAGAGACCGCTGACAACAACAGAGCTTTGCTACGCATTAGCGGTAGAGCTGGGCGAGGACGAATTAGACCCAGACAATATTCCAGATATGGAAGACCTCATCTCAATCTGTGCGGGCCTGGTTACTGTTGACAAGGAGAGCGACATTATCCGTTTAGTGCACTACACGACCCAAGAATACTTCGAGCGCATCCGAGAACACTGGAACCCAACCGCGCAACACGACATATCGTCTACGTGTCTTACCTATCTCTCCTTCAATGCTTTCAAAGGTGGTAGCTGCACTAGCGACGAAGATTTCGAGAACAGGCGAAAACAAAATGCCTTTTTCGAATATGCTGCATTGTACTGGGGACACCATACACTTGGAGTTCAGCGAGAGGTATCTAGACTGGCGTTGTCCATGCTTCAGGAAGGTAAATTAGTTTTTAGCATCGTTCAGGCAATAGCAGTCTCCCAGCGGACTTACCAGTTCTCTGGCTATAGTCAAAACTATCCACGCGATAGTGTTGGCCTGCATTTAACAGCGATATTTGGGTTGCTACATTTATCAGAGGACCTGTTACGTATGCTACGCGAAGATGGTATAGTCGAAGCCGACTCAAAGGATGGGTATGGCCGGACGCCGCTATCGTGGGCAGCAGAGAAAGGGCGCGAGGCGATAGTAAGACTGCTAGTGGACCGCGACGATGTTGAAGCCGACTCAAAGGATAGGTTCGGCTGGACACCGCTATCATGGGCAGTTGGCGGAGGGTATGAGGCGGTGGTAAGGCTGCTGGTGGACCGCGACGACGTCGAAGCCGACTTGAAGGATACGGCTGGCCGGACGCCACTATCATGGGCAGCAGAGAGAGGGTATGAGGCGGTGGTAAGGCTGCTAGTGGACCGCGACGACGTCGAAGCCGACTCGAAGGATACGGCTGGCCGGACGCCGCTATCATGGGCAGCAGAGAGAGGGTACGAGGCGGTAGTAAGGCTGCTGGTGGACCGCGACGACGTCGAAGCCGACTTGAAGGATACGGCTGGCCGGACGCCGCTATCATGGGCAGCAAAGAAAGGGCGCGAGGCGATAGTAAGGCTGCTAGTGGACCGCGACGACGTCGATCCTTTGCAGCCAGCCAGTTAGATCACTTCACACTGACGATACCTTCGGCTCATTTTATGCCTCCGAAGGAGACGATTCACTGCCTAAAGGCGGCCAGCAGCGGGGCGACGCTCGACACGAGCAAGCCTTAGGAGAACGGCAACGATATCTGGGACTCCAGCTTGATCGCACAGTTCGTAAGGTGAGGCAACAAGCCTTAGAATATCACCCTGAACTCAGAATTTGGGTCCCGCAGGCCGCATCAGACACATCAGAATACAGCATGGAAGAGCTTGCGCTGATGGACGTACCTGAAGGCAACGTACTCCCAACGTTCTTAACAGTAGCTGCTCAATTCGGACTCAGCTACTGCGACCCTGTCAGCACGCCGATTGAAACATCACTGTTGACGGAAAACAGTCCGAATACCGCTGTCCCCTTAAACAGAGGATCGAATATTAACGGATCGTAGGATCTCTAATGTACATCATGCGTAGTTCATAGACTTTCTCCCACATATCAGAACCAGACTTATGGTTGGGGAGGATTTGCAGCGCCGATAGGAGATCAAGGGCGTGATCCTGGAGACTTATATCTGTTATAAGACCAGCATGGAAGATCCGATATCCTAAATCCTTACTTTAATCATCTATCCGAAGTACTCAACACGAGAGAGAATATACCAAAAAGCACTAATGTTTCTTTCGACTTTGACAAAAAAAAATGACAAGTAACTTCTTGAGGTTCTATTCTATAAGTCTACAAACCCCCTGTACCCCCGTCAATGTTTGCACAGCCGTGAGCAACACCGTGCTTCCTACAGGCGGATAACCATATCGGACAGCTCCTATCTCCGTCCCTGCAGGAAGCGCCACGTCTTTCAGTGTATATTCATTGCACAGACGAGTGGATCTCTACAGGAAGGACGCAAAGCTGTTCCGCTCAGAGAGATGGTATGAAGATATGCCTCTAAAATTCAGTTCGACAACCTCTAAATGTGGACACCTTCCCTTCCATGGAGGGCCGTGAACCTGTCCCGGAAGTGAGCACTCGAGCCTTGCTTCGGACGAACCGACAAACGCTAATCTGACGCGCCTGGTTCTAGTGGATTTCGCACTTACAGAGGCTGGGTATACAATTGTGCAGCTTCTACAAAGGTTCCCGAATATCAGACTTGGTGAGGTTGAAGCTGTAGAGCCGGTTGGTAGTGAAAAACAGTTGGTGACGCTGGTGATTTCGATTAAGAACGGTTGCACGGTAGAGATGTATTAAGCAGGAAGTATAGCCCTGGCCAGCGCGCGGCTTTGCAATGTTAGATTGCTGTCGCACTGGATGCGAAACGAAGGAGTCACTACGCCGCTCGCTAGTATTCATAGATCTGTGCAGGTTCCCTTGCGCAAGCGGAGAGGCGCTTGTTCTGCCAGCCACTTGGTCAATCATATGCCTGAGTATAAGGAAATTTATATAAGAATGATAAATCTTGAGACTCATTCGCGAGACATCATGGAAACTACAGTATGTTGGTAAGGTCGATGCGAAGCAGCTGTCTCTTTGCTGCGCATCAAAGTCGCCCGAATAACATCTGCGATCGCAAAGCTGACCACAGCGCTAGCGACAGCCATAACCCTTCCCTACCCTGGCTCGCTCGGCTATCAATTCAATCAAGGCCGAGTCACCTGTTTTGAGTCGGCGTGAGTGGAGAGCACATGGCTCGAGCAAGGGGCGCTCACCTGCCGACATGGGGCTCGAGCGGCGTGGTTCCATCCGCCAAGACCCACCACTGGGTGTGAGCCTCGAAGTTACGGCGTTCTTGTTGGAGGTCTTTACTGTCCTCGTGTTAGATAAGATGCTCCTAGGCTATTCAATGTAGGTTGGGATGAATTGATTGATTGTGTGTTCTCTATTTTCTGCCTTTTGTGTGCCCCTCTGCCAAGTGGTTACACATGCCCAGGAGCTAGCGTGAGCCTACAGTGGGGTTCCAAAAGTTTTCGCCGCTAAGCGATTTTACACCAAAACTGTAACGAAGTATCGTGAATCTGAATCTGGCTGCTGAGATTTGTCCCCACGTTTTTGAGATTTGTCCCTAATTTGAGATTTGTCTCTAGTACTAACCCTAATCTCTACTAGTAGGGAAATAAATCACAAAATAATAAATGCAGCTGCACTGCGCTGTCTCTAGTAGCTTAAGTAAACGTTATTTTATTAATCTTATATTCTATTACGCCGTTTTCTCTTACGTAGGCTAAGATCTTTCTAAGCCTTAGAAGCTGTTACTGCTGCCGCACGCTTAGATTAAGGCGTAGGTACATCTTAAGACTTAACAGGCGCATTTTAGGCATTAACTTACGTAAACCTCTTAATATAGAAAGCTTCTATATCTCTAAAGTAATAGTTCTAAGCTATAGTTAGAGTGTAAGAAGTAAAAAGTCTTTACGTAGCGAGAGCTATATTGCGTGCTTTAACTAACTCTGCGGGATCCTCCTCCTGCCCTGTCTTAGCTAGAAAGTTAGTTATTAAGACTATGTTATTGCACTTATATAAAATAGGCTAAGACCTTTAATGCTTAATATTAGCTAGGAATTCTTCTAACGACGGAGGTTGCTAGGCAGGAGGTAGAGCTATAGTGACAGACACAGCTACAGCTAAAGGCGGAGACGGACGAGAAGAGGTAATCGCAGGTATAGGAGCAGGTGCAGGGATTGATACTAATACATAAGTAGTTACAGGATTCTTACTTAGTATAGCTGTAGGAATTAACATAGTTATAGAGGCGTTTACCTGTTATAAGGCTTTAGTAAGTGTCTAACTATAGAGTTAATAGTAAGGCTAAAGGCGAGGGATAGAAGGCGGCACACGCAGTTCAAAAGCTGACAGATCTTGCTAAGTTAATGCCTTATTCCTCCTTAATCCGCCTCTAGTTTGCGCGATAAGTGGCTCTAGAATAGAATAATGTGGCCTTAGAGGTAAGCTAATTAACTGTCCTTACTTACGTTAATAGCGCTAATAATTATTATAAAGATAATTCAGTTGTAAAGCTAAACTAGGCGTCCTTACATCTCGTAAAGTATAACGATATAGAAGGCTATTTATCTTCTTAAACAGCCTAGAGTAGGGATGTTAGCTACGACGTTACCTCTGTTCTTTCTAGTATAGTAGATGTTATTGCCTAATGCGCTTGATCGCTAGTAGCGTTAGAACCTTATAGATTCTAGGAGGTAGAAAAGGCATTAACTCTAGGCTATGCCTAAATTTAACACTATGCTTAGAAGAAGTAAGCTCCTTTATATACTTATTATATTAGCTCTTAACTATCTGCTTAATTCTCTTAGTAACGCGCAGCAAGTCACCCCTTAAGGTTATGAGGTAGTCCTTCAGAACCTTGTGCATGCCTTTAAGAGGCGAGTTAGTGATCGTGCTGTAGTAGCAGTAGTAGGAAGTCTAGGTAGCTGCCTACTTGGTGCGTGTGAGGTATTAGTTTTCCTGTAGGTACCTGCAGAGTTCCTGCTAGTAGCTATAGTCTTTAAGCAGATTGTTCTACTTTAGCTAGAACTCTAGCTATCTCTTTGCGTAGACGAGCTGCTTTAGTTAGCTCTATAAGCGATTTCCTTAGAGGGCAGCTCCCTTTAGGAAGTACTAAGTAATTAATATAGGGCTTACTAGAGTCTAACGTTTTATAAATGCAGCCCTATACTCAGCGATCCTCTGCTTCTCTTCTGTTGTCTGTGCTATTAGCATTGCGCCAGGTCTGCTAGGCCTTAGTCTAGACGTTTTTGTTGATGTGCTATACGCACAGAAGCTAAGGGACTTCTAGAAGTAGTACCCGAGCAGATAACTTTAACGCCTCTTCCTAATTACTAATGAAAACCCGCGGTTATTATACTCCTGTCTTAAAGAGAAAGTTTGCGATAGCCTAATAGTAGTCTGCTTGCGTCTTATTACTAAGGAAGTAGAAGCCTACAGAGAAGAAGGTCTGTAGGTTAGTGCAGCTGAGTATATGTAATAATAGGAGTCTATACTTGTTAGTGCGGTATATACAGTCTATTAATAGTACATCTAGATTAGTAAGCAGCAGCTCTACCTGTTTATAGTGGGCGAAGAAGAGATTCTGAACGCGATTGTTGTTATCTTTCTTAACAGCGAATACCTAGTCTGCTGTAGATAAGTTATCTAGTAACGCCACTACTAGGCTCCTTCTGTTTAGGTGCTTCTCTCTGACTGCCTTCCTCTCGCCGCGAATGTCTGTAGCAGTAACTAGGGTGTCCTGATCCTCCCTTTAAATAGCGGCTAGTATCTGCATTAGCTGTACTCTAGCATGCGTTATTAACTTAATTACCTCTTTTTATATAACTGTACGCCTGCGGTAAACATTATGCGCGCTAGGGTTAATTAATTAACAGTAGTTATGGTTCTTATTCTGCACCTCTAGCCTCTACTAATTGCTCTGCTTTACCTTAAAGATAATAAGCTTAAAGGGGCATCTACCGTATAAACTTGACACGGTGGCCGACCGCTAGGCAGGGGTTTTCGGGCAACTGGTGGGGCCTTGGTAAGCGGTCAAATAGCAGCCCTTGATTGCTCTGTGACGCAGATGAGACACCCCTGGAAATCCTAGTTAGCGCTGAGCACTAAAACTGTTCGAACGCCTGTCTTTGGCCCGTCCTCTCGCCAACTAACTCAGCTGGCTGCTCGCCTGGCTGCTCGCCAACATGGCTCGATTTCCACTCTAGCCAGTAAGCTCTAGTGACCTTAACTCTCTCTGTTCTACTAAAGTGAAATCAGGACGCAAGAAACCAATAATAAAGGATCTAATTAGTAAGGGGATATTATACAAACCTCCTCCTGCTCGAAAATTAGACAACAATGTGCGTTCTAAGAGGAGGAAGCTTAAGATTATTATGTACTTCCTTCACTACTAGATTAAGGAGCCTGACGTACACCTTAGCCTTAAACAGAAGCAGCGTTGCCTCTAAGGACTCTCTTGGGATGGTTTTTATAGGCCTCCTACAGCTAAGGAGGCCTTAGAGCACTTTAAAATACCCGAGAGGACTATTAAAAACATATAGTATAGCTAGGATAAGCTTATGTCGCTCAATCGTAGTAGACGACGCGACGCATCAAGTGTAAAAGGTGAAAAGCTACCTCTTGTTGAGCTTGCTTTGTTTGGACAGTTTATTGAGTAGAGGCAGTTAGGACAGAAAGTCACTTAGTTCTGGCTGCAACGGAGGGCGAAGCTACTGTACTGGACGATTGTCGGCGTTAACCCTAGCTTGCCTAGTGAAGTAAGTATTTACTAGTAAGCTACATATAAATACTTACATCTATAAGTAGTACAGCTTCAAGTTTTCAAATAGCTGGTTTCAAGGCTTCTGCCGTCGATGGGATATCAGGTGGCGGCGCCTCACCCATGCTGCTCAGCAGCTACCAACCTACTATCTTAACTACGTGAATCGGTTTCTAAGGTTTATTCGCCGCAATTTAATTATTCAGACAGGTTGCTATACATTTTAGCGCTTTAAGCTGTCTTATATTATTAATATGGATGAAGTACCTATACCTTTTAAGTTCTTTGACAGCTATACCTACCACCTCAAAGGCGAACGTACTATAACTAGTACTGTACATAATAGTAGCTAGGCGAAGCGTCAGGCAGCTTTAATCTTATACGTCTTTACTAATAGGGTACCTTGGTTAAAGCTAAAACTAATCTTTTATAGTGTGCCAGGTAGACAGATTTGGCAGTAAGAGCACTAACTTTAGGACTCTCGTGTCACCGTAGAGCTATTAACGTCAGCTTACAACAATAAGGGGCTACTAGTTAACTAGATAGAGCAAGAGCTATTTAAGCAGCTTGGTAGTGAGGAGAGCTTACTAGTAATGGACTCTGCAAGTTTCCATAAAACTGAGCAAGTAAAGCAGCTGCTTCAGAAAAATCAAGTTACGCTGGCAGTTATCCCTCCAGGATGTACAGGACTGCTTCAACCACTAGATGTTGCTATCAATAAAGCTTTCAAAGCATTGTTGAGGTCTCACCTTGAGCACATCCTAGAGGCTGAGGTAGCTGGTGAGTTGAGCGACCGAGCTGCAGTCTCTGCTAGACGAATAGCAGTAACTAGAGCAGTCGGGGAGGCCTAGGATGACCTTTGTGACAATAAACGGCAGCTAGTCGTGCAATCCTTTGTCTATACAGGCATCGCAGTAAGCCCTACTGGTTCGGAGGACTATCTAATCTCTATCAAGGATTTTAAAGGCAAGGTTAACTTTACTGGATAGGAGAAGGAGGATAAGGGTGAGGTTAATGAGGCTGCTGCAAACATAAAATTAGAGGAGTCTGACGATAGCTTCAGCTGGAGCTTACCTGAGGATGAGGGCGATCTTCTAGCTCGTCAAAAGCACCTATATCAGTTAGAAACTGTTCTAAATTTGAGGCAACTCTGCAGGCAGAGGAGCCTACGAGGGACAAGCCAGCTTAGGAAGCAAGATCTCATCGAGAGGTTGCTTGAGGCTGACGCAGCAGGCATGTCTGCGGCCAACCCAATCCTCGTTGATCTGCTCGCAAATGAAGCTCTATAACTAGAAAATACTAGCTGGTTTTCCTGCGAGATCGTGACCTTGAGGAGGCAAAGAGGCAAGCGATGGAGAGGTGTCCAAAAAAGGCGAGGTAGTGGTGGTAATAGTAGTAGTAGTAGTAGTAGTGAGGGTAGTAGTGAGGGTGGTAGTGGTAGAGCTCAAGCTTAGTGGTAGAGTTCTTGAACTTTCCATCGTCTATTTCCTAATTAGGCTTAGTACTGCGCTGCTACCAAGCAGACAGCTTTACTATAAGGCAATAGTACAGTGTTCAAGCAGTAGACCTATTTTATATGGTAATCGCCTATAAAACTGTCCTGGCTCTCAGCAACAATAGCTATTTGATAGTAACAAGCTGTCAGGTTACCAGCAAGCGCAGGGCACGAGCCACCCTCACCAAATCAACCTCAAAACCTTCCAAATACTAGGTATCGCAGCAACTCAAGAGTAAAATAAGTTGCAGGCGGACTGGAAATCAGAGTCGATGTTGATTTTGCAGGGGTCCTCATACTAAACTGCATTCGGTGCGATCTAAGATCCTCCGGCTGTCTCCGACCCTTGTCTAGCGTTTCGCCAGCGTGGCAAGTTTATACGGTAGTGCCATGCGACCCCGCACGTCTCACATAATCACTTCCGTATAATTTACTAAGCCATGATACTTGTGGCAGTGCTGATGTTTCCGCTCCGCCGTGGGCCCCGCCCGCCGTGCCAAGGTACACGGGATGTGGCTGGTGCCAATGCGCTGCTCTCCTACACCAAGAGAATAGTTTAGTCTCTATTGTACCTTGTGATTACAGCAACTTTAGACTCCTGCTTACAGCCTTCGTATATAAGAGAGCTAGACTATGCAAAGCGTTATTTATTTATTGAACCTGTAGTTAACATATTTCATGCCCGCTTCCAGCCCAGTAGTTTGTGCCGCCTTGAAGCTTACTGAGCTTGTGCCTGACAAGAGACGACAACGTCTTGGCTGTAGGCTTGCTCCTGCACTGAAGGTGTCTCAATCGAAGCTGTCTCAACTACGGCGTTGCTCGCATCTTTATCTCTTTCTAGAGCAGCAAGATTGGCGAGCAGGGGCTGGCATTTTCGATGGTCCCGATAGAAAAGCACAGTAGACGCGAGCACCTGCTGACAGATCTCAGCACTATCTGACTCGTTAATTTGGTTCATCATCCGCTCGTACAAAGCGTCTAGCCCAGGCGGGAATAGCGCTATCTTCTTTAGCACGTTCCATTTTGGTGTCGCTTTCAGGTCTTGGCATACTAACGCTACCCAGAGAAAGGTACCATTAGCATTTGACGTTAAATGTTGGAGCACGGCAGATCGAATCTCTACTTTGTATTGCTTTTCCTGCGCCAACTGGGCCACCTTTTGCTGGATGAAGATGTTGACCGCCGCGGCGACCGACTCTGCGTTTAGCTCAAGGCTCAGTCTCACTTTTTGCCCAGCCCGCTCTAATTGTGCTTCGATATCTGGCCAATTACGGCTAGAGACAATCCACTTGACGCGGCGAGACGCAGATGAATGCTCTGCCACAAATTTAAGCAGTTTAGGCAGATCAGTGATGCATTCATCTAGTGCGTCGACGATTAGGTACGCTGTGCTCAGGCTTGGGTCTTGAAGCACGTCCACGAAGATCTCTGTCAGGGCTACCCATGCATTCGCATCCTCGAACAAGGTTTTGCCTGCGTGATCGTACTTCTTGCGGATGTGCGATACAAGTGACGGTTGCTGGTTTACGAGCATGTACAACAGCCCTCGTAGCACCGCTGTAGCGCTGTTAATGCGCGAGTCGGTCGCCTGGCAGAAGAAGTACGATAGAAGGGTAGGTCTAGGTATCGAGCTCTGAAGCTTGTCGATGATGCCGCAGAGCAGCATCGTCCTGCCTTTACCAGGATCACCTTTCACCCACAGCAGCCGGCTGCGCTGCTCTTTTCGCCATTCCTGGAAGGTGGTGTTGTCAAAAACCCAGCGGTAGGAGTCTGCTAGCAGGCCACCCTTCGTTTCCTCAATGCGCTTCTTGTCGTCGCGTGGATCACTAGGGCGCAAGTCTTGAATGCACTTGTTCTGTTTCTCAACCTCGTCTGTGACTCGTTTCATCGCTTCAACTGGACCTTCACCGTTAATCGGGGACAAACTGACACCAAGGATTCCCATTAGAGAGTATGCGCGGTCTGCCGGAATTTTCGTCGTTCGATGTTCATTCCACGAGATTCGCTCGTTAACGCTAAAGTCAGACAAGGGCGTGCCTTGCAATGCCGAACTAGGAATACCTGTGACTTCACGCAATTCTATTATTAGCGAGAGTTTATTACCAAGCTTTACTCCTTCCTTAGAGAAGAATTCTACCACAAATGGGGCAAGAAGCTCCTGCAGTGTCCAACCACGGGTGAACCATCGGCTTGACGTGAAAGCAGGCTCCCAGGTACATCCAGTAAGCATACTGCCAGCATTCCTCGTCCTTGTCGATACGTCTGTTAGATACACATAGCATCTGGTTGCGTTTTGGTACCAGCGGAACATCGACCCGATGGCGACAGCGAGTTCAGCCTTGTTTACCTTGTTGATGCAGCATGTATCAATCCAGAAGTACTGCAAACCATCATGTCGTGCCTGTTCTCCGCAGAAGCGAATCTTCTCGTAGCCAGGCTTAACTTTGCCATCGCCGTTTTCAAGGTCCCCAAAGGTTACCTCCTCTTCGTCTGCTCCCCAAGTATGTGAAAGTATCGCGTAAGGAGGTATCTCGTTATCGTCGAAGCTGATGATGGTGAACTCTCCATCTTCTTTGTGCTTCAGAAGGCGCATCGATTCGGGTAGATCTGTGATACGCACATGCGGTAGGACGAGATACGAGGGGCTTGATACGGCAGCCTGGTAGGAGGAGAGTGTGGCGGTAATAACTGGCTTTGCTGTTTACGTAGAGGTCAGCCTAAGGAGAGGAGAACAAGCAGCTGTACAGCTCCAGACACTATGATAGTAACAAGCGTTCTGGGAGTCGCGAGCTGAGGCTGGTGTTCTGTATCGTATTCTTGGTTTGACGATGGCGGCGCACCATGCCTCAGACGGCAGTCAGCTCCAAGGCTGTGCGGCTGCCGCAACGACGCTGCGTTGATCTTCAGCGTGACTGCACACTGATAGTTTGCTCATGATGGCCCGTACACGCTTGCCGATGGACTAGTTGACAAATAGCACTGATGCCCGCAAAATGCGTGTCGAAGACGATGGGGGGAATTATGCACTGTGGAGAGCGTGTTGCGGCCTCTCCGGGAGCGCAGCTCAGTACTGTGGGTAAGGCCGCGTCCCATGGCGAGGCTGAGTAGCTGATCGTGCTAGGTTACCCTACAACGACTTGTCGCAAGCCAAGGCATCATCTCAGGGAACCTGAGGAAGAACTGCATTAGTAATCTTGCCATATAATGTCAGACGTGCGGGGTCAGGTTCACCAGACTAAGACACAACACACACACAATACAACTCTGCTGTTCACTATCAATTATTTTGACTTCTCATCATTTTAGCACGTCCAGTGCGACAGTTATGAGCCCGGTAGCCCCTTCCTCTGCTACACAGCATCGTCAGCGACAAAATTCGTCGCAGTTACATTTCTCACGAAAATGATTCTCCTCACAGAGCCGGCACGACTTTCGGCCGATTGTGCGGAAAAGAGGGGTTGCGAAAAAGCAATACAACAACCCCGCAACGCATTCAAAAATGAAGACTCAGAAATTGGCTGAGTTCACACCTTTTCAATAACGTGGAAAGCAAGACTGGGACAATATCTCAATGCAACTAGAGCTTGGCTGACCCATCCACTTTCCCGCGCGCGAGCCTCTCATGGCTCTGTGTGAAGGTACCACTTGCTATAGCTGCTGTTGTACTCACATCCAATCGTCTTCCAGTCGAAATCCGGTCTCAAGTGGCTCCACGAGGCCTCCGCTACACTCCCAGCGTCTTGTCCGCATGCTATAAACATAGCCGCGATGACGTTAGCTGTGTTTATGTTGCTTCCGAGTTGCCCGTTGCGTATCTGGCCTTCTTTGGCCCACATCAAGACAGTGTAGAGACGTTCGGTGCTGCATTTGAGCACCTTTTCGCAGACATTGTTCGAGATTTCTCCCCACCCGATGACCTGCACCCCTCTCGGCTCCTTCACATTCCCCCAAGATGCTTTCTTATCCGATGCCAGCTCGCGCCTCGACTCAAAATCCTTGAAGAACTTCCACGCCAGCATACTTCGTTACACTATCGACTATAACAATTGGATGCCTAATAGGGACAGCCCCAGAATTGCCAACAAACTTCTTAATGCCTGGGTCAGCGACATCGTTAAATTATGGGATCTTGAAGATTGAGCTATTTGATGTTCTCCGCGAATCACACGAATCACGCGAATCACGCGAATCCGCGCATCACGGTATCTGTTCCCAATTCATATGAGTCGGAATCTCCTCTCCTCAAAACCGTGGTCCCCAGAGATCGCCTCTCCATTCATAAACCCATCGACGTAGCATTCCCCAATAAGTGCATACTGTTCCCCATCTGCGTACTTGCGAAGAACGACAGGGACGCTACAACCATACAGAATACAGATGAGATCTCCCTTTCTTGACCTTCTTGGAGCTGTCGCTAGGAAGCCCTGTTCGGTAATAACAAGCCGTCGCTCCATTTTAACCACCGTATCATGGAATCTCGAAATGAAAGTTTGACGGTCGAATCGACTGTAAAGCTCTTCTCTACTGAATTCACTCTTGCTGAGGGACTGTCTGAACAGCGTTTCGAGATCCAAGCCATTGATTCTGAATGAATGGTTCGCATGGAACCATGAGGTTAAAGGTACGCTTATGTCACTACTGCTTCCGCTCATCGCTAATACAAACAGGGCTTGGAGTCCCCTAGTAAAATCCTCATCGGGAGCAATATGGTTAAGGTAGTGGTCTTTTCGGTTGAGTACCAAACACCGCATGATTGACTTAACTGCGTCGGATGTGTTCGGAGTGGCCCACATTGGTGCCTTGTTGCCACATGATGTTCTGCGAGATACGTGATCGTGGGAGGTAGGTTGCACTATGGCATCACCTTCACAATGATCGCGAGAAGTGAGTTGCTCCGATATGCTACTTAAGCCATCAATAATATCTAGGACGATACCTTGACACTGCATTTCTCGAAGGTCTGATGAGAACGAAATGTGAGGGCTGACATCAGAAGATGCCGTATAACATGCGGAGTAATCCAGCGAATGGAATGGTCTTAGATTTCCGATGTGCTGTTGTGCACCCTGACTGACCATCAATGGAACAACGAGGGGTGTAGCTGGAACATTCCAATCCGGCACCCATGACGGAAGCTGATCGTGAAATCTGGTTTCAGAGGGTTCGTGGCTGAAGATAGTGGCGAAACAGATAACATCCAGGCTACGATACTCCTCGATGAACGACTTTGCAAAGTTGATGTACAACGTCTTAACTGGTAGATTGTAGTCGGGAGTTCCAATCAACTCTGGATCGCTGACTAGTGCGGAAAGTGAATACATCCGATCTCGTGGATCGGTTGAAAGGTTATCGCCTAGGTATGCCAACAGGGCGGTCAAGGACAAATCATTGAGAATGGGATCATCCAGATTTCGGTGTTGGTCCCACCATTCGACAATTCGGTTTCGGTTCCACTGGGCATCGTATCTGAGTCCCCCGTCTACTCCCTGACACAACCAGATCGCTGACAAGGCGTTTCGAAATGTTGTTTCGCTTAATGTTCTGCTACCGCAGCGAAACAAAACGCTTCTAGAAACAATAAACTCCTGTACTGTCCATACCCTCCGCCACCTAGCAACAATTAATATGATATGATTCATTAGCGGAAATTTGAAGGATGAAGAACGTACCATGGTCTTTGGAAAAGACGCTCGATTGCGTTCCATTGAGTACCATACACCCCACTTCTAGAAGCCAGTTCCTCAACCCCAACTATACGTCCATCCGAAAAGTACGCATGCCAGAAATTTCCTCCGAGGTATTCTAAAAATTTTATTGCTTCATCGCTATCTTCAGTTTCCTCGCCGAGCCAGACGAAAGTGTTTGATGCAGTCTCAAATATCTTGCCCATTAAAGGAACCTGCCGGGACTTCTCTAAGTCATCATTTTGGTTAATGCAGAGTGAGTCTACCCACCACCAGCTCTCTCCAGCGCCATCGAAGGCGGAAAACAAGAACGGGAAAAGTGAATCCGAGACTGGCAATTGTCCTCCGTCAATCTTAACATAGTTCTCGAATCTTGGCGAGCCCCAGGAGTATGATAACGCGTGAAATGGTGGCAAGCTGGAGGAGCCCAAGGGGAAAGTTTTAAGCTCACCGTAAAGGTTTCCATCGCGTTTACGACTTCCACGCAGTAGGCGAATCTCATTAACACCAATCGTCTCGTATCCAGAATAGAGTGGTAGCTGTTGGCATCGCTGGTAGCTAGAGCTGGCCCTAAAGTTTTCTCGCCGAACGAGTCTTGGTCTTGTATAAATGCGAGGACCAATTTGAGTGCACCTTTGTATTATGGTAAACATGATAGAATCAAAAGGACAGCTTAGCGAAATTCCGAGCTATCACATTTGTACAGAAGTCGCATTACAACATATCGATAGAGAACACGATACCCGTTAACGAAATAGTTTTGGGCCCCTTTTGCTTGGCAATACAACTTCAGCTGAATTGTTAATTGGTGGCGGTGACTTGCCTGCCGCTTTTGCGGTTAGTTGCTCGCTTCACAAAGCCTCTTCATAAGCCACTTCACAAGCCCTCCTCACAAGTACCACATGACAATGAATCTAGATCGTATATTTCTTTTCTCTTGATCTAGCTCGGCCTGCTGAAAGAAATAGCTTCTGAAGAAGGTAAGACGGCAATCCAGCTCCAAAACAAGAGGTTTGTAAGACCTTATGTAGGCAGCATGTAAAAAAGAGACTATAGGTGATGCTTAAGCTACTACATTCATATATTCATATATATAGCACTCTAATTTGTGGCTGAGCTGTACGCTTGTAGAGGGGCTGAAAGTTGGTGAGGTGCACGACGGGTAGACACCTAATGATCCCCTTTCCCCACAACTTCCTGGCACGCACTTGCCCTCCAACTCTGCACCGACAGCAGCGCCGACTGCGCATCCGAGAAGATTCGTACGTGGGAGGCCGGCACTGGCGACCCTTCTTCGTCCATCGCAGTGCACGATGGATCCCACGGCCAGTTGGCCGCCTCGCTGATCGCCAATAGCTCCGTGAGATGTGCGTCCGCCTGATCCGAGCTGGCCACCGTCCTCGAGATGGATGCCCCGGACGGTGTTGCATATATGCCAATGCCCGCTCGTCCGTTCCGCACCGATGCGTCTACGAAGATATCCACCTGTCCTGGCCTGTAGCCTTCAATGATGTCTCGCGCCTGTTCTTTACCCTCGCCGAGTACCACCTCGGGCCTGGCTACCCACGGCGGGCACGCATACGGTTTGAACTCCATCACATCGTCCATTCGGACCTCCTCACACGTCTCTGCCGTTCGCATCAGCGGTGACCGGTGCTTCGTGCAGAGCCGCTGTCGCTTGACCATCCAGTGCGGATGCGACTGGCCGAGCTTGTGGAGCGACACCCCGAACGTCTGATTGCGCAGTCTCTGCTCCATGGGGATCAGGCCAGCTTCTACCTCCGCGATCGCGCCCGCGACCGTGCGGAAGGCCCTAATGACCGCTTGTGCCGTGATCCTCCGCGCCTGCATGAGGAGCTGCTTCATTTCGTACGTCGCGATCGGGTACCACACGGGCGACGCATAGTCCGCGACCGGCAGCACCGCGCTCTTTGCCAGCTGCTTGACCACCTTGGGCTTAAGAGGCACTCCCCTTACCAAATGCCTCTCTTGAGCTCACGTACGTTCTTCTCGGCATTGGTACGCAGAACTATACCTGCAATATTGGAGACGAGAGCACTGCTCCTGGCACTACTGGCGCCGTCGGTAAGCGGAGACAGGCCTGGATAACTATATGCACATCGCTAAGGTATGTTGTTCGTATTATGGATCTAGAATCCTCCCGGTCTTTAATCTATCTCATTTGTTATTACAAGCTTGCGCAGCTTGAACCCCAGCATGCCCTTGAACTGATTAATGAAGCCCAGCTTGGCAATTACCAGCAACTCGTATTTAAGACCACCTACTTCTACGTCGAGTTGGTTTCACCGCAGTGCTTCTTTGATCATTATTTCGATCTACCTTCGACTTGCATATCGAGATGTACTTCACTACCCTTTTCTCCGTCTTGGCTTTGGCAACTACGCCAGTCGTCCTAGCCGAGTCCTGCTTGAATGGAGGCGGAACCTGCACCACGCCATCGAATTGCCTCAACAACCTCCAGGGCAGTGTGTCTACCGGTCTATGCTCTGGCGGGTCGAACAATCGATGCTGTGATCTTGTCGGAGATTATCAGTGTGGTTCAAAGGGAACTGGTACGTTTTCAGCCGTTCTATGTTTGGAGGTAACCTGTGTGAGAAACGAACATAGCTAACTGACGGAGCAGGACGCTGCAGGTATACTTCGGAGGGCTGTTCGGGAACATGGCAGACCGGATTTTGTCCTTTTGGTGATAATTTCAGGTGCTGCAATTGATCGCAAGGGATATTTCGAGGGCGCACGCACTTGCGAGATTCAATGTTCAGTTTCATCGCAGTTGCCGCATACCAAGCTACGAAGTGAATTTCCATTCCTTGGTGTGCTTTGCCATAGCCTAGCTATCAAAGTTCAATTGAATGCGCATGAACTTATACCAAATCTATGTCGGGTCCCAGAAATGCGGAAGCCGAGGCGGGGTACTGCGCGCTAATCGCAGCGAAGTCTAGAGTGTAGTACCCTTGCGTTATCCCTTGCTTGCTTGTCTTCACTGTATGGATCGATTCGTCGGTTAAATCGCAGCCTTGTAACGCATCCGCACGCTATCGCATAGTGTCTCTTCTCGTACTTCGCATTCGCATACACTTTCTAGGCCACGATTGCGAAAGTGTTCCTACTCTCATGTCGCCCAGTTCCTAGGGTTACTATAAGCGCTAGGAAGTAAGCGTCTACTAACATGTTAGTATTTTGAGTTTTATTCTCCTTGTAGCTTGCCTCAAGAGGTATCGAGGTACTATGCCTTCTCTGACATCATTTCTCCGTATTGTTCACTGACTCCTTTTGTCCAGGCTGGCGTGATTTGTACCCCCGTTTTTCAGTTTGAAGCTGGCCGCATATTATTTAAGCTCTGAATTATTTCCTATATCAAAATAAGAAATTCTCATAGTGAGGCTAATGAGATATTTGGAGTTGAAGTTTGCAACTTGTCAGATTACACAAGTGCTGTAAAGCCTGTTAGATATAAAAGATAAACTCAGAAGTACTACACAGGAAAGGGCGATTAATAGAAGGACCGATACTACGGCCTTCGGAACTTCCAGAAGCAAAACAGTCATAGAAAGGAGGGGAGAGAACACAGAATCGATCAATCACGTTCATCATCAAAATTCATCAAAGATCAAGCCAAATAGTCCTTGAATCTGACACAACTACTCCGAACGAGTCACCAATTTTCACGCGCAATTTAACCACAACGCTGGCGAATTTTGGTGCTTTAAAACAGTAGTTAGGCAAGATTCTCCAGGCTCTGAAGCCTCGGGGGTGGAGGTGTTGTGATGAGCTTCAGCGCAAGCAGAAGTAGTAAAACATCTGGCTGACTTTGAAATGAAGGGCGCAAGTGAGATCCATAGAACCGCTTCTTAGAGATGAATGGCATCCATGTGTGTATGTTTTCGAAGTAAGAGGATGCAATGAAGTGCATCTCGTCCATGTTCCCCAATAGTTGCAACATAATGAGCTCCGGCGTCAAACCACGCGAGGTGCGATATTGTTCCAAGCCAACCGGTGACCCAGTTCATTCGTCGACTATACAACCTCTCACGCAGGACGAGGTATTGAGCTTGCCGCTCAATGCGCCGTTCAAGTACAACGCCGACATTTCTCAACGTGGAAAGAGCAACTTCAGTACCGTCGTCCAATGGTACTTCATGGACTTAATCGAGAACGGGATAGAGTGTGATTATGTAGATTATTGCCCGCGATTACACGACGCGCTGAAGAAGATTGATGCGGCACTACATGCTGAGAAGGAATTCAACGTGCCACGTAACACGCTAATGATGATTGAGGAGCGTCTGGAGCCCGGAAACCACCAGGAGCGCGTATGGTTTGCGCTTAACTCACTGCGCCAATGTGAGCAAGAAGACGGATACGGCCGCCGAACAGTTGGCGACTTAACAACTGATTATTTCAGCTGACACTTCATCTGCTGGTGTTAGCGAAGATGATAATTCCGATTTTAGCAAGCTGCACAAGTATTTAAATTCAGAGGGTGCGCTGTACCTTCTGGAGAACATACCTGAGCCAGACGTTCAATTTGTCGACCAGAACTTCCTTCACGAAGCACTGCCAAAGAAGCTGTTCGTTGGCCGCCATCTGAAGACCACAGGACCACATCTACGCATATATGCGACAATCGCGCGATTTTCACGCGATCAAGTTCTATACCGAGGACAAGCACGGTACCTGAGTTTTGGGGATTTGCAGCGCTCGCACCCAGCACTTGCACCCAGCATGACCCGTCCTTCCCCGCACTCGCACCCAGCACTCGCACCACGACTCGCACCCACGCCCCACGCTCAGCACTTGCGCGCCCCAGCGGTCGTAAAGACAGCTGCCGCAACCTTAAATTACGCACTATAATGTTATTCTAGGTTATCGCATCTTTTTAATCTAGCAGTTACGGAGTTAGATCGCTGGGCTAACAATACGTCAGGCTACTTCTCCCGCTTCACTTAATGCGCCTGCCTTGCCAGGTGTGCGACATGTTAATTCGATACTAGTAAACCAATCATCGATCAGCCTAGAAATACATCGCCACAATCTCGACCTCACTATGCGGTCGGGCCTTCTGCTGTGCTAAGATTTTACGCTAGCATTGCAGAAGATAAGCTCTTCGCCACCCATTCTAATGCTCTATAGTACCTAATAGGATCTCTACAGACAATATCGTTAGTTAAAACCTCTTCTAGTGCCTAAACCTATCTAGTAAAACCTCGTAAAACCTTAACCCCTTTAGCCGCAGATCTATTAAGCGGGTGTAAATAAGTAGGCCGCGCTAGAAAAAGGCATAGGGAGAAGGTTAGAGCGTAGTAGTACGCTTAAAGTCGTCTCTTAGAACATCTATATACACCGTTTCTAGAGAGAGGAGCGCGCATCTGCAGCGTTAAAATATCTAAGAAAAGTTTTCGGAGATAAAGTTAACTTAACCTTAATTATGCTTTAGGAGGTCCGCAGAGAATTACTTCAGACTATCTTAGAGGATGCATAGGTTTAATAGAGCTTTATTTTATCAAACATCGACCCTCCTTAAGATCTCTACTTTAATATTCCTAATAAATATTTTATCTTAAGGCTTGTGGAATAGGAGTCAGCACCATACTTTACGCTGATGCTAATCTTAAGGGACCTTAGTATTCTAAACTATTTCTGTGTCCCTTTTATTACAAATATAGGGAGAGACGCCTTAGTAATTAACATTCCTATAGCGAACAAGGACACATCTTCTCTAGTAAAGGAGTCTCTTCGTCTCTATACAACACACCTAGAATCTCTCTAGGACAGTAGGGGCTACCGTCCCAGCTAATTAGCTTTAATCTTAACTCTTCTGAAAGGAGCACTACTAATAGAATATAAGATTATGGCAGGACTTATTAGTGGTGATATAAACTTAATCGACAAACTAGAGCACGAGTTCCACAAGCGGGATAATATTAATTTAAAGGACGTCTAGGAAGACGTTCTAGCGCCGCTAGTACCTTAGTCGAAGCCTTTCTAGAAGGACCTCACCTATAGTAGAGCGAAGGGAAACACCTATAGTTACTACTTAGATAAGTATTAAGAGAGGAAGCAGTTAGATAAATTCTTCTACACTAGCTCTCTAGAAACTGTTCCTCTTAGTAAGGTTTAGGACGTTACTAGCAAATTAGGTCAGCTTAGTATAGGTCTAAAAACGGAAGTAGATGCTTAGGAGTAGACTGTCTCACCATAGACCTTTAAAAGAGATAAGGTGTTAAATAAGCTAACTAAGGAGTATTGGCCCTTAAGTGCCCTCTCGGACTAACTCGTCTAACGTCTCCTGGAGCAGAAAGACCTTGTTCATATCAAGCATGAATGCTGGGTTAGCGATCATTTCGGCATCGCGGTCGGTGTCAAAGTCATTTAAGCGTATGTCGGTTTTGCGGTCTTCAGTGATGCGGTAGGTGATGGCGATCGGATTTGGGGACGGGTTGGGGGACGGTTCGTTAGTTCGTGTGTTGGAAACTCAGAGCTCTGCTCTCGTGTCGGCGACTGCGCATCCGGAAGAGCGTTCCGAGGCTGGGGGCTGCAGGGCGCACATCTGCTGGGTGTGTATGGAAGTCTTCGAAACGAGCGGCTCTTGCTAACACATCCCGCAAGGTATTCGTCGACTGCCAAAAATTCGCACCCAGCGTGTCGTAGCACCTTGCTCTTGAGACCAATCACCTCTTCGCGTAGCCTCTCGCAGAATAGAACGCTAGTTGAATAGGATGACTATCTTTCTATTTGCCCCCCTTGCTGGCGATAATTTTAGCCCCTGGTGGAGCAAAGGGTACCAGTCATCAGCACGAAACCTATTCTTGGATAGCGACTGTTTCCTTCAGGCGCCGCTGAGGCCCGTCGATACTGCTATCTAAAGACACGCCGTGACCGGTTCCAGCCTCTTAAATGACCCCTGTGGTATATTAGGTCACTCTCCATCATTCATGCGAGGAAAGATGCCCCCCATCAAATCGAGCAAAGCGCATGAAATGGCAAGCCCATCTGCATCGAAGGTGCAACGAAGAAACTACTCAGTGCATTCAGCCGCGTTTTCCGTCAATAGTTTGTTGCAGCGAGTAACGTTAGGTGAGTTCCAAAGAGAAGAGCAAATAGAGCAACTAAATCTAGAGACACTCGAAGAGCTTACGGAAGAGAACTACTCCTTGCAGAAAAGCATTTTGAGCTACTGTAAGCATCGACATCTCACGATGAATATACTAGAAAGGGCATACGAAGCGCTCTTCAGGATTCAGATTGTGTTGGAAGCATGCACAAAGGAGGAAGAGACAGTCGGCCGAGATCGACGCGGCTTCAAAGCACTAGGTGAGCACACTTCGGAGACGTGGATATAAAGCTGCAAATTACACAATCGCTGTCGCTTTGTTTGCTATGCTTGACCCCCGTATATCGCCTCGAGGAAGAAATGTCTCGAAGTCCCTCAGTTCTTCGAAATAGTCCGCACCTTCTCATACTAAGGATAAATGCCATAAACGCTCAAACTACAGTGCTGGTCTTGTCAGCCGCTCTTACTTCTTTCAGCTAAGGCCTCCGCTTTCTCCATGAACGCTGCCGACCACTCTTGGATCTGCTCTGCGTATGCCCGAAAGTTTGTAGCCTGTCTACTCCATGGTCAGAAACCAGAGATTAATGGTCAGATAATTAGTACTTACTCTGCTTCTTTGCGACACGCCACAAGCTTTTCTAGACTTTCTATTCGTTTCTCGAGATCTTGTACTTTTCCGCAGTCACATGGCTGCGCTTCTGTGGTCTGTGCGTCCAATGTAGGCTGAGCTACGGGATACCAGTGGTCGGTAGCTGGCTGCAGCTGGTTAGGATAGTCACAGGAGGGGTTTTCGTAAGCTATTGGTGCCTGCACCTGATCCACTGTTGGGTATGCGAGAATGCTGTCGGTTGGCACCCCATCAAGGCTTGTTGGGTTTACAAAGTTAGTCGTTGAGCACATGAAACACTGCCAGTTTTCATGGAGACAATGAGATGGCGTGTTGTTCGTCGGGAACAGAAAGTAATCGTCTAGAGACATTGAGTATTCTTCCGGGTTGTTGTAGTTCAGTATGGCCATTGTTGGTCTCGGGCCGAAGGTTAGGGCAGGATTAGCAGTCTCCAAGAATCAGGCCGTTGGAGATAGAGATATAGCGAGACTAGAATATTGGCCACCGGCACACTATATGCTGGGACGTGGTGTAACAAACTCGACAGGGATGGAACTTTCTCGCTGGAACCGAGGATGATGGAAGAGCCCGCGCCACCTTGCTTTGTGTAAAGCCCCAGTGCACGCGCGTATTTTCTGTGTACGTCTTGCCGAAATTTCTATTCTTGCAGGGCGAGTGTCAAGTCAGGGTCTGGATTCCGACACCTGTGGTGTCCGAAAATAGTCGCCTTTCTCCGCAGTGTAAAGAGCCCTCTACCCACGTGGGACACTGGTTTGCGTCTCTGCCAGTACCAAATTAAACCCATTCCTAAAATAGACCTGAAAATCTCCGCCCCGGTCGGTTGCAGTCAGCTTCTGGCAGTTTGCAGGTGTTTCGAGTCGAAATGGGATTCCTTTAGCGCGTTTAGAGAGAGTATGGTGTTTAACATTAAATGCTGTAGCAGCGGCTCGATAGCTTTAACAATTGGCTAGATCTATAGGCTTGAAGGGCAAGCTGAAGCCTACCTTCGTGTTCTTCTGGTAACGCGTTGTGTGGTTGGGACATAATAGGATTATGAAGGTGGTTGTGGTCTTGGCAAATTTTGTCGCTTTCGGTGGTTTGTCGCTCTCGGTGATGGAATACGTTAATAGATACCTCTTAGGGATAGAGGCAATTAAATTTCTAAAAGCAAAACTTCAGTACTTTTTAAGATATTACAGAAAAGGTGAAATTTTTGAATTTGGGGGCCGAAACGCCCCTATTTTGAGAACTATAGGGTTTTAGCACTTAAAAAATTCTATAGCCTTTAGGTTTAGGCACTACATATAATGTATTAACATTGCAGCACTTTCGATCTAGTTGTTGTTGAGATATGATGGTGCAGTTCTCTTGATTTTTGGTGGGTTTTCGGCTGCGCAGGTGACTGGTGTGCGCAGGTGAGTGGTGAAACACGTTAGGTCTTTTGTATGGTGACTAATACAGCTTATGTATAAGCTAACCCAAATGACGGCTTAGCGGAAGGGAAAGTATTGGATGGGTAAGGGCGTGCTAAGCGCTATTAATTGAGCACTAGAAAAGATGCGGCATCAGACGTTCTAGGATTTCCAGGTAGCTAGGGACGTACGCGGTGGATACGAGTGCTTGAGGGTGATGGGCGTTGGGTTCTCGTACTTATGCCTGCTTCTAGAAGGCGGATGTGGGGACACGAAGTCATCGTTGCATCTTGAGCCGCTGGGGTAGGAGAGGTGTATTGATGGAGTAAAGCGAGGAGAGTACAGAAGTGGGGAGAGGAGAGGAGACAAGTTAGTCGTGGCGAGTGAGATGGGAGACACATATAAATCCACTTAAGCATCTCTTTTTTACATAGACAGCGCAGCACAGCACAGCACAGCTCAGCTCAGCACAACTCTTCCCACGATACTCAGTCCCATCTCCATCTCCATCTCCTCTTCCAGTCCAGCAAGAAAAGCAAAATGCACGCCAAGCTCCTTACTACCTTCCTCCTCGCCGGCCTCGCCGGCCTCGCTGCAGCGCATCCCTCCGCCCCCGCTGAGGCTAGCGAGAACGCTCCAACCGCAGGACACAAAGACACGGCGTCGAACCCAGCGTTTCCCTCTTCTGAGGACGACGTCTCCATCATGGCAACGAAGAACTGGCAGGCCAGCGGCGGGTGCAAGACGGATTGGTGGAAGAATAAGGTGAGTTGAGCCACACCTAGCCTTTTTCCTTCCTTCATTCTTTCATGTAGGTGTAGGTGTGAATAGATAGCGTGGATACATTAAGTTGATGGACAAACGGATGGGAACGATTACTAACGTGATTGCGCCAGCGCTGCCTTAAACAGTGCATAGACGAGGCTGAGGCGGGGAAGTGCGTTAGGTGGAAAACTATAATGGCTGCGGAGCAGGGCGGTTGCTGGGTTGGGTGGAGCACGTGTCGGTGTGTTTGTAAGTACTGATATACTATACCTACTGGACGGCGGTTGGCATAGTGGTTCGAGAGATGGAGGGAAGGATGGATGATAGGGGGGAATGAGAGGGACTGTCTGTCGCTACTGAGAGAAAAGTACTGGTATCTATTGACGTTTAAAGTGATTGATGGATGGATGCATGTATAGATTAAAATGTGTAGGTGGGGTAAATAGAGAACTAGGAAAAAAGGGCATTATTGTGTTTAGACTGGAATACTTAAGGCGCGGGCTATTCGGATGTGCAGTATATAATGATGATGATGATGAATTCCTACTCGGTTTCAGCCGCGTTTTCTCCGCAGCTATGCCCGGTTGGCTGGCTTAGCTAACAGCCGACGCGGCACAGACGTTAATCCGTGCCGCCCCACGTCACTCCCTAAACGAAGCCAGCTGTTCCCAGAGGCCTGCCGTTTCTCCCTCGACCGCTATCTACATTTGCCTTGTCCGCTCATCTAGATAATGGTTCTACTAACAGTATACTGTGCTTCTAGGCTCGTAGAGGCGCACTGCCTCGTGTTTTGCGGCTGCAATACCTACAGTCTCCCCCCAGCGCTTGGCTGTCGTCTACGCGTCTGTGATCCCACCTTGCCCAAGGATCTGCGTCTGCTCTATAAACTGGATGGCTTTGGTGGCTAGCTGTGGCTTGCTCAGGATGGCCCGGAGGTTGTGTCGTCCAGAGAGGTTGCCGAACACGCGGTTCCGGAGGTCCTTGTGTGTCCTGCAGTGAAGGAGGGCGTGAGCGACGGTTTGCCGCCTCTCCCCGCACCCGCAGCGGGAGCTGGTGACGCCTGGCACTTTTCGGCTGAAGAGAAAGTCGTTCAGCCCGATTTTCTCGGTGCGCAGCTGCACCAGCAGCGCGCTCTGTCGTTTGTTGAGTCCCCCGAAACCAATTGCCACCTCTTCCGACGACTTACTCAAAGCTTGAAGATCATCCTCTGCACGAAATGTTCAAGGAAGCAGAACGAGAACACCTAAGGAGCCATGAACAAATGAAGTCCTAGGCTGAAGTGCCAATCACTCCCATCAAACGGAAAGGCCGCCAAATATTAGACTGCATGTAGGTGTATACCTATAAATTGGACAAACACCATCGCCTTATTAAATGCAAAGCACGACTAGTCGTCTGTAGCGATCAGCAACGAAATATCACATTACAGGACACATACGCAGCTACTTTAGCTAGCAGGTCTTTTTAAATGCTTATAGTAATCGCTGCCAAGTTTAACCTTGAACTTAAACAGTACGACGTTACTAACGCATTCGCGCATGCAACACTAGATAGAGAAATCTATATAAGAATGCTACAAGGATACTAGAAGCCTAGAACAATCCTTAAGCTTAAAAAGGCACTTTACAGTCTTTAAATTTTACTGCTCTTATAGTAGAAAGAATTCGTCTTAACCCTTACTAAACTAGGCTTTAAATAAGTGCTATATAAGGCCTGCTGCATAATTAAGGATAGCATTATTATCTTCTTTTACGTTAATAATATTATCTTAGCCTATTACTAGAAGAAGGAGGTAGAAGCTTAATAAGCTATTAAGGCTCTTTAAGAAAGATACACTTTTACAGGTAGAGAGGACCTGTAATAGTTCCTCAGCGTTAAAGTTATTAGAGACTAAGAATAACGATTAATTTAACTCTCCTAGTTAGCCTATGCCGACAAAATTAGCAGACTTACAGATAGGAAAGATGTCTGACACGATACCCTAATAGCAAGCGTTAAACTCTAGCCACGCGAGGGATTAGCATTACTATCAGAAGTTAACAGATATTAGCGTAAGATTAGTTCCTTACTATTTACCGCCGTTATAACACGACTAGATATCGCCTTCGCAACATCGCGCCTTGCACGCTTCCTTGTTAACCCTAGTACAGAACACTAGGAGGCTGCTGACAGAGTGTTACGAACAGGAAGTGGGAAGGCGGCGGTTATGAGGATGAGGGAGGAGGCACGGACGACCAACGTGGAGACCGAGCCTCTGAACCAACCGATGACGCCAGGATCACGTGATCCCAGAAAACCCACGCCAAGACGGACTATGTCCTATGGGACGGAGACAAACCTAGAAATCCTAGAGGGGGCCTTATAGGAATCCCATAAGATAATCATGCATATAGACTCGCACAATGTGGCCCTATAGCATATTATGATCAACTTAAGACAATCTATAAGTATACTACTATCTAATACTTCTACCTTCGACCTAGCCTGCATATCTACAGAATACTCTAAAGATACTAACTAGTTAACACTAGTTACTTTATATTATAACTACTTAATTAGATCTTTAATATTTTAATTACCCTTAAGATAAGCAGCCCTAGCGAATACGTAGCTACCCCTGACTCTTTAACTGTAACTACTAAAGGTCGCCTAATTAGTAAACCTACTACGTTTAGTAGTAACAGATAACATCTAAAAGGATAGTTACTCTAACTTAATCTATACTTTTATCTCTATAAGGATATTGCTAAAAGTAATAAGGCACCTATCGCGATTACTTACCTTACAGGTAAGGCGCTAGACTAGGTTACGCTATAACTAGAATAATATATAGACTAGGAAGTTATTAACGCAGGTAACACAGAGATATTTAAAGATTAGGATAAGTTTAAAAAACATATCTAGTAAATCTTTAGAATGCAGGCTAAGAAAGTCGCAGTAGAACGACACATACAAGAACTTAAACAACACACCTCTGTTACTAACTATGCTAACAGATTTAAGCAGTATTCTACAATTATTAGATAGGACGATAAGGCTCTTAAATAAATGTTCTAGTAAGGCCTAAAACTACAGGTTAGAGAGGAACTTATAAGAACAGGATGCATTATTAAGAACCTAAACAACCTAATTAATAACTGCGTAAGAATTAATAACAACTTATATAAACTAAACTAAGAACTATAAAGCTATAGAAAAGAAAGAATAAACTATATAGGTAAATAAAAAGGCTATATTTACTACCCTAGAAACACTTATACTACTAGTTACTACACTTCTAATAAACTAGAACTAATATATCTAGATAACGTTAATAAGAAGTAAGGGAATAGAAAGGTAGGAAACTAGAAGATAGATGCAGAGAAGTTAAAAGGAAATTACTATAATTATAGGAAGAAAGGATACTTTATAAAGAATTATAGGTAAAAGAATAAGGTTACCTAACTTAAAGTTAATATAATTAAAAACTTTAATAACACCTAATTTAAGGACTAAGAGGTAGTTACTACACCTAACTATAGTACTAGACCTTTATTACTACTATAGTAGGATAATAACTAAATTATAGGAACCTATAGACAGGTTCTCTTAAATACTTAGGAAATTAACTAGAATAATAAGGCTCTAGCGGAACTATATCTAGGGACCCTAGTTAACTAAGACTAACTACTACCTATAGAAAGTATTAAGGAAGCACAGGCACTAGATAATAAAATATAGAAAATATAGGGTATTGCAGTACTATAGAAAATACACAGCAGGAAATACGTATGCGCGTAATGCTAAGACTAGAAAATAAAGTGCAAACCCTTAAACTAGAATAATATATATTAGGAATGCGTAATAGAAAATATTAAGTATATTAGATTCTCTACAGAATAAGCTAAGCAGTAAATTAAATAGAAAGCTACGGCCTAAGTAGAGAAAGGATAAAGGCTCTTCTAGTATAATTACAACTAGAGAAACCTAAGGCACGGACTACTATTCTACCTCTGCTGTATATACGACTACTGCGACTACTATTATACTATTAAGCTATAAGAAGAACACTTCCTAATACTAAAGGGAGCGTGTAAATAGTAATAGTATGACTGTTAACGGGACGATTGTATTAACTACTTATAGGACAAATAAACGACGAATTACTTCCTAGGACATAACAACAAATATACAGTAAACTAAAACATTATTATAAATAAGCGATGCACTAATAAATTATAGTAGACCTGTATGAATCTAGGATGTAAACGCTATAAGCTAGAAAAGGAAGTAAATAGTTTTAAGGAAAATTCTTTTTTAGACAGAAACCAGAGACTAAACCTTCCTATAGCGAGAAGGCTAGAACTAGACAAGGGATTTATCTACGACTAGACAGCACTAACAAGTAGTGTTAGGCTATCTAACAAAAGGAAGAAAGTCTCTTCTAACTTAGAATAAAACTCTAAGGAAAGGAGCTAAAGGCACTAATAGATTCTAGATTATAAGCAAACTACATCTCTAAGACAGCTATATTAAAAGTAAGGCTACAACTTGTCTTAAAGAAAACACCCTACTAGGTAACAGTAGTAAACGGAAAATTAGGAGGGATAATAACCTATAAAGTTACTACTAGCCTCAGCCTAGCCTCTGAAACATACTAGGTTAGACTAGACGTCTTTAGGACGGCCGCCTACGATGTTATACTAGGACTACCTTAGTTAAGATACTGCAACCTAGTAATTAACTAGACGAAATAAAGAGTGTCTGTACGTACAAAGGAAAACGTAAGAATGCCTACGTAATAGTCGCATACCTTAGTAGATAAGAAGACGATAATAAATATTAAGCCTTCGTAAAAAACTAAGAAACAGCTACTGTGTTAGCAGCTAGCAAAGAACGCTAAGAAGAACAAGGAGTTAGTTACTCCTCCTAAAATCTTAGAAGAATATAAGGAATTTAGAGATATATTTACTAAAAAGGTAGGAAGAGAAGTACTACTAAAACACTAGGAATAGGACTATAAGATAGAACTTATAGAAGGTAAGCAGCCTAGGTTTGTACTAATATACCGCCTAAGCGATTACGAGCTAGGCGTCCTAAAGAAATATATTAATAAAAATTTAGTAAAGGGTTTTATCTAGAAATCTAAGTCCTTAGCAGGATATCCTATCCTATTCGCGCTAAAGAAGGATAGAGCGCTAAGGTTATATATTAACTACAGAAAGTTAAACAACATTACTAAAAAAAATTGCTACCCGCTACTTAATATATAAGAACTACGCGACAGATTAATAGGAGCTTAATACTTTACCGCGCTAGACCTAAGAGGAGCGTATAACCTTATTAGAATAAAAGAAGGAGAGGAATAGAAGACTGCCTTTAGAATAAGATACAGATATTATAAGTACATAGTAATACTCTTTAGCCTAACAAATGCACTAGTAACGTGTTAAGATTTAATTAATAACGTCTTAGCAGAATGTCTTGATATATATGCTATAGCCTACCTAGATAATATTTTAGTATACTTAAGGAACCTAGACGAATATTAGGACTATGTTAAGGAAGTACTACAACGACTGAGGGACTACTACCTAGAGTTAAAACTAGAAAAGTGCGAATTTTATAAGGAAGAAGTAGAATTCCTAGGATATATAGTTAGAAGATAAGAAGTACAGATTAGTAAATCTAAAATTAGGATAATCTAAGAATAGAAGACACTATAAATAGTTAAGAATATTTAGTTATTCTTAGGATTTATTAACTTTAATTAATAATTTATTAAGGACTTTGCTAGGATTATAACACCCTTAATAAGACTAATAAAAAAAGAAGAGAAATAGGACTAGAATAAAGAGCAGCAACGAGCCTTTAAAATGCTAAAAGAAGCCTGCATAGCTAAACTAGTACTTATATTATTTACTAGTAGATAACTACTAAGGATTAAAACAGATGCGTTAGATCTCGTAATTAGAGTAGTAGCCTTACAGAAAAAAGACGGTAAATAGCACCCTATAGCGTATTACTTACGAAAATTCTTATAAATAGAAGAATAATATAATATCTATAACAAAGAACTTAAAGCTATTATTAATGTACTGCGATATTAGAGAGTATACGCGGAAAGTTGCTTAGAACTTACTATTTACACAGACTACTAAAACCTAATATACTTTACTATAACTAAATAACTTAATTATAGATAAGTAAGATAGTTAGAACTTCTAGGATAGTATAAATTTAAGATTATATACACACTAGGAAAAGAAAATAGGAGAGCAGACGCTCTAAGTAGAAGACACGATATAATAGGAAAGAAAACTAAAGTTTACATAGTAATCCTAAAAATAAATAAAGATAGAACTTTAGGACTGTCGCAAGAATACTACGTAATCTTAAAGATATAAGCAGAAGTCTCTAAGGACCTACATAGGATTATTATCTAATAACACTATAACGACCTAATATATAGACACCTAGGAGTTATAAAAAACTATAGAACTTATCTAACGAAACTACTACATTAAGAATCTAAGACAGAAAGTAGAGACATATATTAAGAAATGTATACCCTGCTAATAAAATAAATATGCTACTTATACACCCTATAGTAAGTCGCAGGTAATTAAAATACCTACAAAGCTATAGGAAGACATAGTAATAGACTTTATTACAGACTTACCTAAGTCTGTAGATAAAGTAACTAGATATAAGTATAATATAATATATAACGTAGTATGCAGATGTATTAAATACGCGGAGTTTATACTGTTTAGAAAGAATTTTACAGCACTATAACTCGCGGAAATAATAAAGACTAAATATTCTAATACTACAGTATACTAAAAACTATTATTAGTAATAGAGATAAGTTATTCATATCTAATTTCTGGTTAACCTTTGTAGCTAAGATAGGCACCTAAAGGAAACTATCTACAGCGTACTACCCAGAAACCGACGGATAAACAGAACGAACAAACAGAACCCTAAAACAATACCTACGGGCCTATTATAATAAATAATAGAATAACTAGGTATTACTGTTACCTACAGCCTAAATCGCATTTAATAATAGTAAATCTAAAGTAACAGGCGAAACACTGTTTTACGCCTACCACGGGAAACACCTAAACCTATTTAAAAGAAACTTTCTAAATATTAAAGCAGAAGCCGCAGTTAAGACAGTAGGAGAACTGTAAATAACGCTAAAATAACTATAAGAAAGACTTAAGAAAAGATAAGGATAATAAATTTTATATGTTAATAAGAAAAGAAAAACAGCGCCTTAGCTAAAAAAGAGGGATAAGGTATATTTGCTTATAAAAAACCTACGCACGAAACGACCTAATAAGGGATTAGACTACGTTAAAGTTAGACTGTTTTTAGTTAAGCAACGTAACAGACTAGTTACATATATATTAGAACTACCTAAAGACGCAAAAATCTACCTAAGGTTCTATATTAAGCTATTAGAACCTGCACACCTAATAATACTACTACAGAAGACTTTTAGGTACGAGACTAAGAAAGAAATAGAGTACAAAGTTAAGAAAATCCTTAATAAGAGACGCTTAAAGATAACAGAAAACTAATACAGAGAAAGAGAGTACCTTATAAAATAGAAGGACTACCCTAACTTAGAGAATACATAAGAACCTAAGTTAAACCTAGGAAACTATAAGGAATAAATTAGTAAATACAACTGTAATAAAGAATAAGAAGACCTTAGGTATTAGAACTACAACTAACCTAATCTAACAACGTAATTCCTAGAGGAAGAGGATTACCTTTAAGCTAGGATAGAGTAAAGACGCTCTAGTCTAAGGTAGAAGTACTAGGTATTAGCCCTTATTTAAGAATATTAACCTTATAGTTAATATCCTTAATTACCTCTAACGCTTTAATCTCTTCCGCGATATAACTAGAATTATCTACTTATTATTACTTATAACGCTGTAATAACTTCTGTTATTTACGAAGCTGATTCTTTTTTGCGCGAGCAGTAAGAAGGGCATTTAACGCCTTCTCTTCTGCGTTATTAGCCTCAGCTTCCTGCGCGTCTAACTAAGCTAATTCCTTATCTAAATAAGAAAAGTTTAGAACTAGTATATCTACTAGCTCGCACAACAACACCCTATTTTAATAATAATTTCTATACTTTTCTTTTAATAACGATATCCTATACTCTAACTTCTTTTTTAAGTAATACTTATAAGAAACTATAGTAACCTAACTAATAGCGTTTATATAATCTCTAATAGAATAACAATAGGCAGTACTATAAGAAGCTATAGGTTAGTTATAAGGATATAAGGACTAAAGGGGAGGATAGTGTTACGAACAGGAAGTGGGAAGGCGGCAGTTATGAGGACGAGGGAGGAGGCACGGACGACCAACGTGGAGACCGAGCCTCTGAACCAACTAATACCGCTAGGATTACGTAATCCTAGAAAACCTACGCTAAGACGGACTATGTCCTATGGGACGGAGACAAACCTAGAAATCCTAGAGGGGGCCTTATAGGAATCCTATGAGACAATCATGTATATAGACTTGCACAATGTAGCCCTATAGCATATTGTGATCAACTTAAGATAATCTATAAGTATACTACTATCTAATACTTCTACCTTTAACCTGGCCTGCACATCTACAGAATACTCTAAAGATACTAACTAGTTAACACCAGTTGCTTTATATTGTAACTACTTGATTAGATCTTTAACACAGAGTCCTGCTCTACCTTACAGCAACAAAATTAAGAGCACTCTAATTAGGAGGAGGCGATAAGCTTAAAGTAGCTAGTAACGTATTATTTGCTAATAATATAGTTAATAGAAAGAGTTCGCAAGGTTATATAATTAAGCTATTTAGTGGTCTTGTTACCTAGAGAGTAAGTAAACAGGACACAGTTACTACCTTAATAACTAAAGCAGAACTGCTCGCACTCTCCTAAGTAGTAAAGGAAGCTATCTTTACCTCGCGACTTCTTAAGGAGCTCTAGATATTATTACTAGAGTCAACTATTACAATTTAATGCGATAATACATAGACAATTTAACTTGTTACGGAAGAGATTGCAAAACTTTAAACTAAACTTTAACATGTAGACATCTATAACTACTAGCTACGACAGGAAGTACTGCTTGGACGAATTTAAGTTAAATACGTAGAGTCCTCGCAAATAATAGCAGATAGACTTACTAAAGCGCTGCCCTTAAATAAATAGGAGAACTTTCTTAATTAATTAGGCTGGTAAACAAGAAACTGGCCTTAGTAAAAGAGTTAAAACTCGAAGACATATAGACTTAAATAGAGGATCTGACAATCGCATAAGATATAGGTTTGCGGCAGCTTAGAAGATCACTCTAAGCTGAGGGGGTGTGTCAGATTGTCAGAAACAAGGTGCGTGCCCCGAAAGAGTATGCTGTTAGATCTACAGCACAGCAGCGAGGGTACGCGATACTGTATTGTAGTACAAAGCTCGGGTGTAACCACTTGGCGCACACACTCGATAAAAAAAGAGAAAAATAGAGAACAAGAATCAAGACAATCAATTCTCACCCATCCACTCTGACCAAAACATGCATTAAATTCTAACATCGTCGCAACATGGCTTTTGTTCATAGAGAAATGGTAATGGCTAATCAGCAGATACGGCTTTCATGACTGTGTCTCAGCGTAGTAAGGTATCTGAGGGCTAACGCATGTCGAGGACAAACTATACTCCCGTCGGGTGATCATGACGCTGTCTTACTGCTGTAAAGTTCGTCATGAGCAGGCAGGGGCGACCTCCTAAAAGCCTACTCCAGAACTGCACGACTTTAGATGTAACTAGATATAAACAGGCATGTTCAAAGTTCTCGAGTAACCAACTAACTTGACTGTTACGTACGGTCGGTCATCTCCCCACCACCACTATGTCTTGCCTTTCGACAGCCCAGCAGATAATCACCTGACACTGGAATAGCCCATCGAGCACGGTAGTGTTGCGCGTAATGCGCTGTAGTTCTTCAGCTTTTATTCCATTAACAGAGAGCACCTCAACTGGTAGCGGAAGGTAGAGATATATAGATCTGTCAAGACAACTAGCGGTTGTGAATGCGTATGCTGGTATGTCTAGCTCGTGTACTTGAGGAAACCTGGCTAGAAGTGCAGCACATAGTGGTCGTTTATATGCCGTCGCCAATAGTGAAAGGCTCTGGAGGGTAGCAGCGGATGGTGAGTGTTGCTTGCCAGAAAAGTGGTATCAGCCGCAGTTTACCTTGGGGTCCCCATACATGCCTCCCGGGTATCGGTCCAGAAGGTGTGGCAAAATTCATGTCACCAAGCATCCAACGACATGCGATGACACAGGGGAGCATGGACGTGAAGTGTGAATGTAAACTGCGATACAGTGCCCCTCCAAAAGTTCTCACCGCACTAACGTGTTCAACCACCGAACGCACGTCCCCACCGAACGCACGAAAATCGCCCATCCGGCCACCACAAACATGAGGTTATTGAGCCACGTAGAGTAGCTACTATCACAGGATTTCTTGGTGTTGCGATTATACTGTGCCAAAGAGTAGTTTTAGAATTTTATATTATGTAAGCAGCTTCTTAGGCAGCCGTATTGGGCGGCCGCGACGAGACTTGAGATGAACCGGCTCTTCTACCTCTGCAGCCATTTCCTCTACAATAGTGACTTGGGTAGCCTTTGTAGCTTTGAGGCTTTGCCTCTTACTCTTTTTAGCATATTGTATATCATTATAGAGTTGTTTTGTAAGCTCTTGCTCTATCTTTTTCTCCTCGCGAAGAGCGACTTTGGTAGCAGCGTCAGCAACCCGCTTCTCCTTCGCCGCAGCTGCCTTGAGACGACGCTCTTCAGCTAATAAAGCCTTGCTGACTTTCTTCTGCTCCTTAAGCTTCGCAGCCTCACTTTTTTGGTGTAGCTCCTCCTGTTCTACAAGGTCCTTTTGTTCTTGCCGCACCCGAGCTTCAGCCACCTTTGTAGGCGACTAGAAGACAGCTCCTCCGTTGTACTCAGCCGGAGCTTCAAGCAATAGAGCCTTGCCACGCTGCCTACGCTTCTTCTCATTGGCTAGAGCCTCCCTAAGGTGCTCGTTCTCATGTTGTAGTACTGCATTTTTCGCAGAGATTGTGTGGATCGTTCGGCTAAGTTTCTTCGCGTTTGCGTCGTATATATCGTCGACAGCCTGCTTAAGTAAGCGCTCAATCTTTCGCCAGTCGCTTGCGCTTAGTATTGACGTTGAAGAGCCGCTTGAACTTGGCCTTGAAGCATCTGGTTTTGGTGTTGAGAATCGCTTGAGGATGACGTTAGCGTTAAGGGGAGCAATGCCTGTTGCTTCGAAGGCCTTTTGGATGAGCTTATCGTTGAAGCTAGTGGCCCAGGTAAGGTGGAAAAGTCGATAGAAGTCTCTTTTGGTGATGCTCGTAAGCCCTTGCGATCGCTCAAGGAAGCTGATGAGCTCAGCTTTGTACGCAGCTGCGAGTGGAGCAAACATGACGACGTCGAGCGGCTGCAGCGTGTGAGTACTGTGTGGAGGATATACCATTAGAAGGATCTTATTGGCGTCACAATAACTTATAAAATCCATAGTAACATGAGATCCATGGCCATCAAGGAGTAATAGGCGGTACGACGAGCGCGCTTTCGACTTTGTTTCGCGATCAAACACCTGCTGGAGCCATGCAAGTCCTATATCGTGGCTGGTCCATCCCGACGGTGAGCTTGTAAAAAAAGCTTTGTGTTGTACTGGGTCAAAGTCCTGCAACCAGGTGTCTTGGATGGCTCCCGATTGAGCCTGGTAGATGAGAGCAGGCGTAAGCACAGTGCCATCGGCGCAGATGCAAGCTATAGTAGTAATCCACTCACGATTGCCATCCTGGATGATATGCTTAAGCTTTCCTTGCTCCCATGCCTCCCGGGAGAACACACGCTTCATCTTTGATAGCATACCAATAAGGAAGCCCTTCTCATCCATATTGTATATATGCCGACTATCCACGTTGTATTGTTCGATTTTATGCCTTAGGAGCTCGAAGTAGAGGCTATACTTAAAGGCAGAGTCGGCCTTGAAGCGGTTGCGATCGAGGCCGGTGGCCCAGTGCGAGATGAGCTCGATGTTGTGGCGATTGGACGAAGCGATCAGCCCAATTTTTGCCTACGTCGTTCTTCGCAATCTGGCTTGCAAAATTACGTATCATCGGTCGGGATGGAGGCAGGCCGCGGGCTACAAGCTCATGTATATATTTGGCAAGGTAGGATTCCTGCTCGTTGTTGAGCTTTCGACTGTTAGGTAGAAGAGTTGCACGAGCTTGTTGCACTCCTCTATGGCGCTTCGACAACGTAGACCGATTGCAGTCAAACTTTTGGGCATACATAGTATAATTGACTTTTTCTCCTAGTTCTAGCGATTCCAACGCATCAAGCGCAGCCTCAATACCTGCCATGGTTGTGGAGAAACAATTGCTTGAAGTTTGAGAAAAATTTGGTGGGGTGTGCGTTCGGTGGGGACGTGCGTCCGGTGGTTGAACACGTTAGTGCGACGCGTTCCATCACAACAACACCATCTCAACTTTGAAGTACCATCACTATGCCACCACAACGCCAAATTCTTCAAGAAATAGACCAAAATACGCGCAGGCGTCCCAATTTAACCGTCCAGCAGCGGAATCATATTATTGGCATGCTGCATGGTGGTGCAACAGTCGCTCAAGTTGCTGACGCGTTTGGCCGAAGTGAACGCGGTATACGCGACATTAGAAAAAGATATCAACAAACTGGCAAAACAACAGATAAACCTCGCAGCGGTAGACCACCTATACTATCGCTTCATCAGAAGAAGATCATCTATCGTAAAGCACGCGCACAGCCAAAAATTACATATAAAGAGCTAGTCAAAGCAGCAGTAGTTATGAATCCAGATGGCACCACTTCGAAGCCACCTAGCTATCCTACATTAAGGCGGTATCTCAAAAGACAGGGCCTTACTAAATCTCCTTGTAAGAAGCGTCCTAAGCTTAACAAATCGCATGCGTTACGGCGGCTCAAGTTCTGTAGAGAGTACTCTCAATTCCCGTAGCATCGCCGCACGCTGCGCTTCTCAGATGAGTGCTCCTTTCAGAAGGGCTCAGGCCAAAACCAAGAGTGGGTATTTCGTAATTCACAAGAGAAATGGAAGGCAACGATGCTCTAAACCTATGGCTGTGGTAAGAAGGTAGCACAGATGGTATGGGGTTCAATATGGATAGATGAACGTGGGCATGCAAGGAGGAGCCCTCTAGTCATAATGGAGCGCGATCCTGATGCTCCAAACAATGGATACTCTGCCAAAAGTTACATTAAGGCTTTGAAGAAAGGCCTCTTACGATCATGGCGTCGTTCACAGCTTTTTATGCAGGATAACGCGCGCATACATACAGCTGTAGTAACAAGGAGATTCCTGGCTGAGCGCCACATCAGCACTATTGACTGGCCACCCTACTCACCTGATCTCGACCCAATTGAGCACCTCTGGTTGTATCTCAAAAAGCTCATGTACAGATCCTATCCTCAGTACAACAACTATAGTAGAGCTATAGAGGAGTGGGATGGCTTTGTAGTGCATTGAAAGATTGCTGGCGTCGCATACCAGCCAACCTGATCCGGCGCCTCATCATGAGCATGCCACGACGAATTGCTGCATGCAAGAAAGCGCAAGGGTGGCAAACAAAATATTGAACATGTGCGCAACTAATACTCCAAAAATAATTGAATTATATTATATATTGGCTGAGATGCATGGTGTTGAAGTTTTATGTACATGTGCTGGTGAAGTGGCTCGTGCGTGCGCGGCGAAAACTTTTGGAAGGGCACTGTATGTGCAGTATCAACAGTGAGCTTGTCAAGAACGGGATCTGAAAATCTGTCTAACCACCGGCACAACCACCAAGGGCGTTTTGCGTTAAATTATCCAGACGACAAGAACCTCGGCCCTGTCTAAAGAAGCTTCTGATATCCAGGCAAAGTGATCTTGCCTACCTATTGCCTGTAGAAAATGCCAACGATGATATAGTTTCCAAACTGAACGCCCCCTCCAAGATGCTACCTCGCACTTCGGTTGGCTGGACATGGCTCATATCAAGCAGCAGCAGCAGCAGCAGCAGTGAAACCGCTTTGGTCCCCTTATGTCCCTTTTCAACTCCTTTCCTACCTCTTGAGTCTCCTCAAAATAGAAACAGCTGGACATGAAGTGCTAAAAATAAGACAAGATAAACATTGCCTCAGACCTGCTTCAGGGCACAAGTCTTACTCTCTTGTTGGAGTAATTACAGCAAACGGGTCCAAAAATAGCGCATGATTGTTTGTGATGCCATGAGACTGCTGATACAGGATGCCTGTGGTCGCCAGGCGACCCAGTGCTTGACTGTCAGTCGCTCTCCGTCTTCCGGGGGGCTCGATCTCGTTTGAGACGTACGAGTCTAAGTTAATTAACTTAGATAATTCGTTAGCAAGCCGCTGTGGGCAGACCTGCTTAGAATGATATCTATCGCGATAAGGATACTTATCCTGATATCCTGATAGTGTGCTAAAGTATATATCAGGATAAGCACTTTAGCTACTTAGATATCCCTGAAGCCTCTTTATCACGATAGATATCCTGATTAAGGGCCACGTGACGCATGTTCTCTGTGGCCCTCTCGCGTCTAGAACTCCGCATGCTCAGGCTCAATGTCGCAATAGTTCTATGGTGTTGAGAAGCCGAAATCCGTTAAGAACTACTCTATATCAATATCAGATAAATCTGCATCTTCAGCTGTAATCTCTCCGTCAACAACTAGTCCTTTTCCTCCGCTAGAACGCGTAACAATAAGCTCTTCGCGCAGCCAGTTCCCGATGCATTCAACTTTCTCTAGATTCGCACAAGACATCGATTCACGATCCCATGTCATAGTACGCCTTGAGCCGCTAAAAGTTGACTCAGAATCATCAGAACTGGGCGGGATATTAACGATATTGAGGGCCCTGCGGCTTAACCGCGGAGAGGTCTTTCTTTGCTTGTTCGACAGCCACCATTCGGCGGCAGAAAGAGGTTCTATATTGATAGGGGGCACCTGGATAAACGCATCGGAGTCATACTTTACTTCCTTAGAAGAAGGTTCTTCAATAACTCCTTTATCCACCTCATCGAAGAGATCATCAAGCTCATTCAATGAGTTATCCCTAGAGCGAGTGCTTACCGCCTGAAACGCCACAGGCATCCGCAGTGGTCTAGGCACTAGAGTCTTGAATTCTGGAGTTGCTGCTACTGCCTAGTCGCAACATAATTAAGGTGATTGAGATGAGACCCTCAAGCAGCTCCTCATTCAGGGCTGTTAGAAAAGTATAATCTAATCAGCGGATATGATGAATTCGACCAATCAGAGCGCTAGATTTAATGTGGATATCAATCAGGATATCACAATAAGGATTTTTAAAAAGATAGGATATCCGATAAGATATATCACGATTAGCACGATTAGCACGATAGATATCCTTATAGCCTATCATTCTAAGCAGGTCTGTCGGCTGCGAATTCCCATAGACGGTTGCCATGCTTCCTATCCAAAGCCAAGGCTATCTTCGTCATCCATTTGTTGTCCATTGTATGGCTCGCAGTTCTCGTCGGGCTCGAAATTCCGTTCCTCTGTGACCTGGTGTGTTCCCTCTTTCCAGACCTTGATAATAGATCCATTGGATCCATCCGCGAACCCCACAAATCTCCCTCTGATTCCGCGTGGTGTAACTTTCTCAGATTGAGCTCTTTGGTCATTTCGATAGTACATAACGGTTCCGAATATCAAAATCTTTGAGGGATCCGGTTGAGATCCGTTGACGACTTCATATAGTGTTTCTCTATGACAATGTTTTACGCGGTATTTTCGTTCAAGCTTGTTTACTTAGTTGTATACAAATAAAACTCACAGATCACAGCAAACGGTCGTGGAACATCAGCTAGAAGCAATAGCGTCGTAGATTCATGGGCAAAATTGGTCGTCTTATCGCTTCCAAACGTCAACGGTGCTCAGATACCAACGACCGAACTGAGGTCGAAAAGTCCCGAGACTCTCTCAATAGTAGCTTCGTCTTGGGAAGAAGGGATTGCATAATTCATGTATTCGGTTCTTGATCCGTTCGTCCTCGACGACCTTCTCGATCTTGGGCATGGTGACTCCTAATAGTATTGACCGACAACGGTCCTGCTGGCAGTAGGCGCCAGTGTCTGCATTGCGCAGTAGATTTTCCGCCTCTTTCCTGTAAAAGCACCTGCTTCTGTCCAGATATTCGAACTCGAACAACGTATTGTAAAGCCGCTGATCATCGGACTCCATCTCATCCTTGTACAGGTGTCCTAACATATAGACACAGTATTTAATTACGCCCTTGTCTATCACATCGCCATCTCGTTCCATCTGTATCTGATCGAGAATAACGTGGTTTAGCAAGCGAAGAACGGTTCTGCTTGAAGCGCGTCGATAATGATCGTCACCACTTGCAGCTTACCCCACTTCAGATTTCCTCATTTAGCAGATCCATAGCTCAGCCTTCAATCGACTTCAACTAATTACTTTCATCGCAAACTTCGTTTTACGTATCATTTGTATATCTTGTTCGGAGTGCCTCCCTCAGCCAATTCAAAATCATGTCTGCTGAGCATAGAGGTGGCAATAGAGTAGGCCGTGGCGGCTTCCGTGGAGATCGTGGAGGCGGAGGAAGAGGCGGACGGGGCGATTTTGGAGGACGGGGAGGCGGTGGTGGTTTTCGAGGGGATAGATATTCTCCGTACTGCATCTCGTTGGAACCGACCTCCTGAACGAATTATGTTTCGCTACAGTTCCGTCAGATTGACCATGTGCGCCCGTGCGCCCATTGTAAGACTGGCTGACAACGAAAGGTGAAGAAGATAAAGGATACGGTTGAGGCCCAGATGACACCAACTATCCCGAGGTGATCAATACGCTGCCACGAGTCTGCTTGAATGTGGTTCGCGAAGACATGATAGAGTGAAGAGCACAGAAAGCTAAGGGCAACTGCTGTAAGATATAAGAAGACTAACTTACCGAAGTTGTGCTGCGTCGTTGGTGACTGAGCTTGGAAGGGCTTGTTTCGGTACGCATGGCTGGGGCGGTATGGGCTGGTTGATGCAGGATGCAGCACGGAAACACGAACAAGTCATAGTCTTACGACTTGCTAGAGTGATGTCGGGCGATGATCCGGATGTTTACTTGAAGTTCATCCAATACCAAGCGACACGGAGCGGCAACAGAAGAGAAGCCCGGAAGAGAGCACTAGGTCAGTATGGGTTGATCCAGGAGGTAGTTTCCAAGTGGCCTGGACACGACTGAACCAGCCGTTGCTGCATTAACCACTTCACTTGTCCAGCGCTTACGATGGATCTAATTAAATAGCATTGTCGTATCTCTTGGCACCCACTGCACTTGCCCGTATCATCTGGTGCAGTGGCATGCACACACAGTCTGATTTCTTTCTTCATCCAAGTCTAGAAAATCTTATCGCCTCTCGCACACGCTAGAGGCCGAATTTTCAACTCAGCTAAAGATCGAGTATTCAGAATAACTACATGGCTATGACGATTGGGCTCAATATTGAACCTGCTCGTTGAGCAGGCTTGACCATGTGACGGATGCTAGCGCGCGTCACCGCCTTGGCTTTGTTCCCGCTGGGCAGCTGGGCAGGTAAGCGTGGAGGGCCGCCGAGAACTTGTAAGCCAGTATTGGTCACATGATTCGAGAATTAGTAATCTCTCATGAACATATAGCTGCAGGCTACCCTCCATCTAAAACAGACAATCAATATAACATGCACTTCTATGAAGAATTTCTTTGTGCACCCTTTAAGGCTTACAGAACTCAACCTCACATTCATCTTATTCTCTTAGTAATCGTATATGTAGGCACACTGCCACTTTCTGAACGCTGCATCATGTGTCTCTATCTCCTTGTCTCATCAACCTCTTCTGTGTCGCACGCCGTTGAAGTCAATGGACGCTTGTGGTCACTTCAACCCTTTGACCTCGACGGCTCTAGTGATGAAATTAACCTCGCATACTCTTGCATCTCATACACATGGGGCTCTGGCCGCGAGCATGACCCCTTCGATCCATCACTTTTAGTTTCGGATCGTACGATCCCTGCCTTGCAAACCTTCACCCGACATCGGCCCTCCTGCTCGAGCATTTGGATTGACGCATTCTGCGTCCTATCCATGGAGCCTGAGCGAACGCAGATGCTTGAGAGCATGGGCTATATCTACGCGCGAGCAGATGAAGTCCTGGTCGTTCTCTCATCAGCCGCGCTGCCGGCACTTACTCGCATGCTCGACTCCAGTCACCTAGACGTCACCGACCTAGCAGTTCTAGAGAGCGAGGGGTGGGTGGAGCGCGCGTGGACATATCAGGGGGCTGTGAACAGCAAAGCGCTTTTACTATCCTGCGAAGGAGAGGCGAGCGCACTTGTCCCGGCGAACCGATTCTTCGACTGTTTAGGTTACGCATTGGCTCATTGCACGGGCTCAATACTGGACAAACTTCGTGTCTGTCCCCGACTGAACGCTTTTGAGGATATCATGGCCGATTTCTAACGGGACGGGTTCGCACTTCGGAGCCTCGCAACCTTTTATTCCTGAGTCTATAAATATGTAGTCAGCGGGATAACGTTCTAAAATTAATGCTCTTCTAGCCTATCAGCCAAGAATGTGCGGAGGATCATTTCTATGCCATGATTGGAGCGATCAGTGCTCATTCCCGCTTCCTGGCCATGATCCTACTCTGCTCGATGCGTCGAGAGCATGGAAATCCCGCAGGGGATCGAGAGCGAAAACAGAAATTGGCTCGAGAAGCTCAAACAGACATACTCTAATCCAGACTACCTGATAAATTCCATGAATCGCACAATCAGCTCTAGTGGTGACCTAGAGAAAGGGAGAGTGAAGAGCAGGACAACGAAAAGGTAAAAGAGGATTGCCTACCTTTGGATGATAGTTTCTTTCAGCCATTGAAACGAAAGCTCCTCTCAGAGGAATATCAACCGACCGTCAAACGAGCTAAGGTATTGCTTATTGCTTCGATAGACGCTGAGGGCATGCAGCAACCCCCTGCTACGTTGATGTATACAAGCCTTTCTTCTTTCCATTTGCCACTACAACATTCTATGAGAAGCTTCCGGAACTCAAATGCACTTGCAATCATCGAATTCATGACCATAGTATCATCACCTAAGTAGGACGGGTAATAGCTCTTGGGATGATGGAGGAGGGAAGGAGGAGCCATTTCGTCAGCTCAATCCCGTCCATTATGCCAGATTTGTCTCGCTCATTTTCAATCGGACGGAGAGAGTCTCGGGACTTTTCGACCTCAGTTCGGTCGTTGGTATCTGAGCACCGTTGACGTTTGGAAGCGATAAGACGACCAATTTTGCCCATGAATCTACGACGCCATTACTTCTAGCTGATGTTCCACGACCGTTTGCTGTGATCTGTGAGTTTTATTTGTATATAACTAAGTAAACAAGCTTGAACGAAAATACCGCGTAAAACGTTGTCGATAAAGGTAACCCACTGCAACCTCCCCATGATTACTCTCTGAGTGTTGTTTCACATACGCTACACGTACTTTGTTACCGCGAGTCACATGGCCTGATGCTGCGAGATACTACCTCAGGGATGAAGGACATGGTTACTGAGAATTAGACCGCTCGAGACGAGACGACCTTTGATGACGTTGGTATGATGAATATGATGCTGAGTGGTGGTGAGTGGTGGACCCCGGGTCCAGTGTCAACGAAATGGGCTCGACGTCAGCGAGGACGTGTTTTGGGCTCCAGAGGAGGCGCTACAAATAGATGATTCTAAAATATAAAGGGCCCGAAAGATGAAGGGAGCCCAAATCAGAAAAGAGCCCAAATCAAAAATGGTCCAAATTAAGGCCAATCTATTTTTATCGCATCGTAGGGTTAAGTCGGCTATAAAACCTCTACGCGTCTTTCACCATGATACTGTCTCCTCAGGTACGTACCACTGCGACCACGCTAACAAGCCATGTATGCTTGTAGATCTCGATGGCTTCGTCCCTTGTGTCTCTGCCCCTGGCCACCTGCCTCCGTCTCTCCATCGTGCCAACTATTGTAGCCTCGAATCGACCCTAGGTCGCCTCCAAACCCTTCAAGCGCGGCAGAGGCTGCTTCACCGGCTTCTCATTCTTTGAGTACGTATCAGCGATAGAAGGCTATGAGATCTGTGGACACTACAACATGAGAGGTGTCGGAGTCGATATGGTCCAATTTAGGGAAGCATGTCTGCCTCGCTAGATTCTATGCGGCCTCGGTCAATGCCGCTTCCTGTCGCATCCCCAACTCCTACCCAGATTAACCGCCTAATCGGTACGGAAGCGTTTCTCGTCGCAATCTGCTGACACGTAGTGGTTGTTCTCAATAGCCATCTCTCTCGACAGAAATGGAATTAGACCTAAGCTTCTCCGGACGAACAAACCCGTTTCGAAGACGCGATCACAGACTGCTTTGTAAGTAAACTTCCGTGAAGGATCAACGCCCTCTGACCCTTACTCTAGTCTCGCTCGCCCTGAAAGAAGAGTGAAGAGCGACGCAACGAAGTCTGTTTGCGAGGAATACACCAGGGCTTCTACAGTCTGCGTCGCTAGGCTAGACAGAGCGGTTTGTCGCAATCAAACCCCTCTGTAATTGGCGACAAGAACCAGGGTTGATAATCGCATCTAATCTACATGACCGCAGCCATGCGCTCATCGGTCATGGCAAGTTCTCATAGTATTTAGTGATTTTACCTCAATCTCAGCTATTTTAACTGATCGCTGTTTTAGGAAAATTGTCTACGCGTGTCCGGTCCGATGGCAACTGCTACCCAGAACGCGCTGCTCATTACCCACGCACTCAAAATGCTCGTACAGAACGCCAAACTGCTCATAGCGATCACAGCTAACTATTGTTATAGTTCTAGTGTTGAAGAATTGCCGAAGCCCTCGCTCAAAACCGCATAAATGCTCGAGAAGCTCACGTACGCCACGCTTAGCGTTAGCAGCTCGCCATCTACCTCACGAACCCTCCCAGCAAGCAGCAAGCAGCTCGCTCGCTTTCGTCACCTCTACCGTTATACGAAGTCTCTGGTCGTCAGCGAGCAAGCCAGCGAGGCTGAAATATGCTCCGACTCGTCACTCGTGGACTTATGGTTATACGCGCGAAGTGTGGATGAACGTCCGCGAAGCTCTCGACTGCCGACTAACAACTACCAGTACCTGATAAGACCAACGCCATGTACTCGCGGCTTACTACTCATACTTATCCACGGTTCTAGCAATGGGGCCCTTTTCATAGATCGTGACGGCGAGATGAATCCTTGACTCGTCCAGCACGGGCCGTTTTTCCCGCTCCAGCGGCCTCAACTGCGCCAGGTCCGTCTATACCTGTGCCGCCAAAATTTCTCACTGAGAACTTTGCGATCCTCAGTCCAGCTAACCCGGCGCCATTTCACCATGGCCAGCTGATAGATCGCCACTTGCTCGCGTGGTTCGAGTAGGGTCGCGGCCACTTTTGGGGATACATTGAAGTACAGGTATAATTAGCCAACTCCATCAGATCGCTGACGCTGCTTCTGTCATGAACAGAGAGAGCATCGTCTTGTCCTTGCCAAGGCCCCTTCCAAGGCCCCTTCCAAGATCCACAGAAGGCGCGTGTCGCTATGCAGCCATACACGGTAGTTCTCATTTCGTGTAATCCATTCGCAGGTACCGGCGACTCTACCTCCCTTCGTGCTGATCAAGCTCTCTCGGTCGACGGTGGGATAGGTGAGGAAAAGGGCATTGCGAAACGCGCTGGTAGCTCGTTCAAGGCTTTTGTCGAGGACCTGCGTTAGTGGCAAATCCAACCAACATAATGTGGAAAAGGCGGTCTGAAAAATAGAAGACCATTTCTCGAGTATTACCAGGTCATGAACGGTGATGACGCCTGCTACCTACGTTCTGAGAACCCAACATGCTGCATACCAGAAGGTCTCTCCATGTCCAGCAAGAGAAACATCCTTTGGCTTTGCCCGTTCACTGTTCCGTTGACGACTACCTCTCGCTGCGAGCGCATGATGGGCTAGGGTAGGCTAGATGCAATAGAGCGTATTGTGCAACGCGGGATAAGTACAGTTCGCGTCTAGCAGGCACGCGGGCGCAAAAAAAGGCCGCACCGCGCGTCCGTGTCCCACCAAAATTGAAACCCAAGTGCTCTGTCAACCAACTTTGCAGCCACACCACCAACGCTCTACATATTATTTTTTCTCCTCCTCTTCATGACAGACTGGGACAATGGTGATTCTCATGATACGCCCAAAAAAAGCCGGGTTCGGGGGGCGATTGAGTACATGGAGGCCCGTGGCATTCCACACTCAAAAGCAGACGTATTCAGATTCAATGGAGTCTCTAAACGACAAGGTTGGGCAATGATCTCACCAGGCAGCGTTGACAGAAGGCACCACAGAAGCGAGGCAGGTGAGCGCCGTGGTAGGCCCTCACTTATCTCAAATGGACAGCTCAAGGAGATGGACAGGATGCCTTGAGGAACGAAAGGCCTCTGACGCCTCCCGCCCCTCAAAACTGCAGCCACTCCGACGCCACACCATATGAGAATCGAATCTTTTTGTCTTTTTTTATCTTTCTACGTTACGTATGATTGTATTGATATAGCGCAATGTATCCATCTATTCACGCTCAGTTCCTTACACTTTATCTAAGTTCTTCGTCTTCACCTGCCCCTTCAGCAGATAAATTACGTCAAGTTTATCGTTATTATGTTAGGTATAGCTGCATCAGCTGTAGTGTAACAAACTCAGCCACTCGCATTCACTCTATCTTTTCTTTTCCTTTCTCGTCAGCCAACTCTACTGCCTAAGGCATCATTTTTGGTAATCCCCACTCCTACTGCCGCCATTAAACAACACACACGACACCAAAACTGTAGCCTAATTACTGTACAACTCTCATCTCTATACTATGCTGTCTATTGCTTAATTCTAGAGAGATTCTTCTATTTTGCTATTATTATACTATTTACTTCGCCATGCCAGGGAGGTCCAGTCCTATGCTTCCGCCTCTTTAATCGTTACTTCGCTGTAATCCTCTAACCTTTTCTCCGCCATAATCATGTTCTCCAGCACCGTGTTGCTAATAATATCCCTCTCTTGTTATCCTGCCGTTGCACCTCTTCTAAAAGTCTTTGTGCCTGCAGCTCTTCTAAGACCTCACGCAAAGTCTGCCCGGTCCTGCCAACCTCTCGCTGCCTAGGTTCGAACTTCTATAGCCCTGGCCGAGACGCCGCTGTAATACCTTAATTGCTAAAGTCAAAAGGCCACTATGAATGTCCAACAAACGTCTAAAAGTTAGTTTGTCGCCTATCCATCTTCTTATTCACCTTAATTCTTTTTCTTTTATTACTATTGCCATCTCCTTTGCTTCACTCTCACTCAAACCTTATATCGTAGAAGTATAGCTCCACCCCTGTTACTCCGCTTAATACCACTTTACATACTTCACTTATCCTAGCTGCGTTCGCTTCTACACTCTCATATTAACCAATCTTACTATCATCCCGCACTATCAGTCTAACTTCACCCATACCTGCCTTCAAATTCTAACCGCCATGTAATCTCCGAAAACGCCATACTCCCCGTCTCCTCTTCCACGCTTTCTAGTACAGCCAATCCACTCTCGCAGACCCGTAAGCATCTTCCTAGTACTATATAATACAGACAGAGTAGGCTAACTAGGACAGCCACAACCACTCAAACATAGCAGTACAGTTCTCCTTTAACTTCCCCCGCCCAATTACAAAGTCTAAATTCAAACTATCTGCATCTCGCTACCCTTTCATTGCATCTAGGCAGGCAGCACTTCACTATCCTCTCCGCTTCCCCGTCCGCTAGCGCACCAATTCATCTACATTAATTAGCTCATCATCTAAGCGCCAGGACATAAGCATGCGCTAGAACTATATCTAAAATAAAACTTATTACAAAATTTCTAAGAATCCAGAATCTAGAATCTAAGCTACTTACATCTTAATAGCGTAACTATAGCTAGCTAAGTATAGTGCTACTAATAGCATCTAGAGGCCCTACTTTATTTAAGTTATAAAAGAAATTATAAAACTCTAAATCTAGACCCTACATACATATCTTACTACTACCTTAACCACACTTCGCTATTTACATTAAAGCGAGCCCTGTACAAGCTAGAAGCCTCTATCGTATACAGCATAGTTTCATAGTATCTTATTACCCTACTAATATCTGTCTCCTAGCTGTTACCCCGCCCACTTGCTTTTTATCGCAATATAACAGCCTTGCGAACTAACATCTTATATATAGTTCGCCTAAAAAAAAAAAAAAAAAATCTAAAAAAAGATCCCTGTAAGCCTATTAAGGAATCCTCTCTAGAAATAGCCTTTACATCTACATCGCTAGATACCTCACTACATTAACACGCCCCCTCCGAAGCCCTAAAGGCTGCCAGTAGTAACATGTCTATCTTTTTTATAGCACGCGTACCGCACCTTAATAGATTTAGATCTCCTAAAGAGCAACAAATTAAAGGCCTTAATTTTAAGACTATTATAATAGTTAACTTCCCTTCACCAGCTTAGTTACACAACCCTAAATATGCGACTCTTCAGCCTAAAGAATATAACGAGAATATCAGCTTAGCACCTTTTAGTCTAAACTTGTCTATCTATAACTAACCAGTTATTAATCCGTTAGACTGGAATAATTAGTGCTTCGTCCTCTATAGGATAGTTCACCTATACGCATTAACATAGGAGATTAGTCCTAATAATAACTCAGACGCACCTGATGAAGCACAAGATTACACAATCCTATCTCTTATTATCTGTAATTAACGTTACTAGCTGTATATTCATCCCCCTAGCTTTATAACCTTATATACACTAACTTTTACTTACTTTACAGGATTAGCCCCCGCATGTTTAATACAGCAGACTGCTTCCCTAATATCTCGCCTATTATCGCTTTTACAGGCCCTATAATTAGCTTAGGCCTAATATTACTCTGTAAAGACCTTATATTTAGTCTCTTAGACAGATAACAAAAATACTACAGCTTTATACAGCTTTTAACCTTTATTAACCTAGGTAACCTAGCTAAGCCCCCTTTTAGAGGTTCCTATTAGTTTCAGGTCTTCGTAATCTTCCCTATTTATGTAAACCCTTAGATAATACGCTGTAAGAAGATAGCAGGTAGGCCTAACACGCAGTTCTAGGCTAACACAACAATTAACTGCACAGGCAGAGTTATTAGTTTTCTTAACTACAATATAATACTTCACCCGCCACAACTTCTACAGGATAACGTTTTTATTGTTGTTCCTGACTCCTGGTCTTTCTAGGAAAGACTAAGTTAAAGTACTATATTAATATTACTCTTAACAGCCTCTTTAGCTAAGCAGTCCTCCTTAGACCCTTAGTCCAACTTTCTGTCCCTAGCTAAACGTAAATCTGATTAGCCCCCCGAACCAATTACTCCTGAAACCCCCTTAATAGATAGTAGGATTACAACTATACTACTATGTAAGACATGCTAGCAAACTACCTATTACCTTGTTCTAATTTATAATCTAAGCACAAACACATAACACTCTATACACAGAGGAGATGTTACTACTGCTAAAGCGCTCACGTATAGAGAGCACGAAAACGACATTTCCTAATACAAACTCGTTATCTCTAAGTACTCTTAACAAACAACTACATCCTAACTCCCTAAATAATTAACAACTAGCGATAATAATAAATAATAAGCATGATAACACTTTAACACCATCAAGTCCTACCCATCCCCCTACTATTAATTTTAATTAATCTACTCTCTCTAAATCTCTAATTTAATCTACGGAGGAAATAATAAGACTACATTAAACTTGTCAGCCTACGAAAAAAGTATTAAACATTAACTAAATAAGTCTAGGAAAACAACTCTGATTGGATTATTAAAACTAGTGTCCGCTATATACTATGCTTTCTACTAAGCTAAGCTTGTTAATAATGAACACAATTACAATTACCTAGTATAATTACCTTTACCTTCGTTCCTTAAGGCTGTTCTCAGCTAATCGCCCTGCGATTTGCGCTTCCTGTATAAACTCCAGTCATGATGTTCCCGCCCGATACCTTCCGCTTGGACCCAAATGGAAACCCTCTACAACCACCTCATCCAGCTCGGCCTACAGGAGTACTTCCACCTTCTCGTCGGTAACGGCTTCGACACCTGGGAAAAAGTAACTAAAGTCGGTCACTGCGTAGCGAGACACACTGCGTAACGAGACACCCGAGACACTCCCAAACATAACAAACTCAACCATAGGCCATAAGAATAGATATTCTCGGGATAGGAGCCTTACGCTACAAAGTCTATTCTCTCCTGATTTCTTTTAGAAATAAGTTCAGCTTACCGTGCAATACGACAATTTGCTGTGAGCGTCACGCGACCGCCTCGTTTTGACTGGCGGTGGGTGCGTCGAAAGCTCATGCATCTCATTAAAAGTCCGTCAGTTTACAGCTTGTTATATCATCATCCTATCCCGAGCACTGCGCTTGAGCTCGACAGGCTGTTGTGCTTCTGTGCTGATCCCAAGTCCGCCTGCTAGAGGTGCCAGGTAAGGATGACCCGCACACCTAGCTTAAAGCAGCTTAGCTGTAACCTATCACTGCTGACGCTAGATCTGTGGCTGCGTAGCGGTGTGGCTGTGTGGCTGTACGTCACTTTTGCCAAGCGCTCCGCGACACCCCGAAAACCGGCTCGGATTGGGAGCAGGGCTGGGTTTGACGGCCCTGGCGTATAGCTCATGTCGACGAACACACCCAGCCCGCAAGCCGCAATCAGCTTCCGACACAGCTATCGTGCAACTTCGAGATCCAGTGTAGTGGACGACTATAGCTAACGTGGACGCTTCTATGCTATAGATAAACCGTCGCGCCGCCCTCGAGCTCCGCAAACCCGCCGTTAATCCCTCGTCCGACCCAGCACGTCTTCGTCCTCCTCGAGCACATCGCAACTGATATATATACGTATAGTACAGGATACTAAGGTCTGAGTCTAGGCTTCGGCAAGTGGAGTGAGGGTTACTGGAAGAAATCGAAGAATGCTGTCGTTGCAGGCGCGTACAAAGGTAGAAAGCGTCTTTATTACTTTTATTAATATCCTTATAGAGGTAAAAGTAGAAGTTAAGTTAGAGTAACTATCACTTAAGGTGTCGTTAGTTACTACTAAATATAGTAGGTTTACTAATCAGGCGACTCTTAGTAGACACAGTTAAAGAGTTAGGTGTAATGGGCTGCGCCCTTTAAGCAGGAGAGGCTTCGCTACTATCGCACGGGGAAAGAACTCCTTAATCTCCTCTGCCCCCTTTTCTTATTAGCTCGTACAAGTTAGCAGCCAGAGGAGCACGTTCCTCTTCACTCGTGCGAACATATATATATATCCTCTAAGGATACCTGTAACCTCTTCTCTATCTTTCTCCTTCTGTAGTATAGGACAAATGCACACTCGTTAGTCAGGCCTCTTCGCCCATAACATAAGGAGAAAGATCAACAACCTAAAAAATAATGGACGGACACTAAGGGCCCTTAAACTAACAAGCGTACGAGCTATAATAACAAGAGCACCAGATGCAGATGACAGGAGCCTTAGGACAGCAGCAACACCAGCTGCACCAGCACGCACCTTAGCAACACCAGTTGCATCAGCACGACCCCCGACAACTACGCAATAACTAACCCTCAGCAGAAGATCTATTAGTAACAGTCAACTCCTTATGAGACAGCCTTAACAAGTTAGCTAGTTAACAGCAGAGCCAGCTGTACGAGTTATTGCAGAACTAAGTTCAGGAGCTAAAGAACTTAGTCGCTGAATTAAGCAGTGCACAGACAGCACGCACGGTCTCTACCCCCTTTTTAACAGAACAGCAAGACTCTCCCGTATAAGAGATTAGGAAACTAAGACTGCTAAATGTAGAAGTCTTTAAGAAAGGCTCGCACGAGTAATATCTTTAATAGAAAATAAAGGTCTAAGCAAAGCTGTACAGAGACCGTGCAGCCTACCCGGACGATAACAGTAGAGTGAATTACGTTATTACTCGTACAACAGGCTAAGCGTTTAACGCCCTTAGCCTATATATAACAAACCTTATGAATAGGCTAGTAACGCTATCCCTCCTTAAGCTATAGTCCTACCTTAATAACTTCTTTAAGGACCCTACAGCAAGAGAGAAAGCCCTTAAATACCTCTGTACAACTAAGTAAGGAAGAACGGAATTTAACCCTTATATCTAAGCGTTTAACCTTAAGCTCCTTAAAGCTAGGTTAGACAACGCAAGCTACGTTTAGAAGATTAACTATCTTAAGAGCAGCTTAAATAGTAAGCTGCTAAGGACCTAAGCAGGTTATTAACTACTGTTTAGAGAAACGTACGAAGAGTTCGTACGACGGACTAGGGTAACCTAGGAAAATTTAAGAGCTGTAGAGAGAATTACTACAAGTAAGAGCTATATGGGCGAAGCGTACGACACGTAGAGCTAACTAATAACCTAAAGAGACAATAATAAGATGGACTAGACAACTTCTGTAGGAGCTCACCAGCTCCGTGCAAAACCTAGAAAAGAATTCTAGGGAACACGTAAACAGGTCTAAGAAAGAAAAGAGAACAGCGCCTGTTTAAGGTGCAGTCTGCACGACCACCGAGTAGCCTAGTGTACAATAAAGTTATTGAACAGCTAAGAAGGCTATCGTACGAGACAGGTTAATAAACCTGTAAAACCTATAAAGATTGCATCTGCAACTACTAAACAAGTAACAGAATCCCTATCCTCCTCAGACGAGGGAAAAGAGTAGCTCTAGCACGAAGTCGTGTGCTAGAGCCCGCACAAGTCTAAACCCCTATACAAATAACAAGGTTACTTTTACTATAGCTAGCAACTACAAAACCTATGTCTGTAAATGTTATTATTAATTCTGTATAACTAGCTACTACTATAATTAATAACAGTTGCTGTACCTACTGTTTATTAAGTAAGAAACTTGTAAGGGACTTAAACTTACTACGCATTAAGATCCTCCCTATTAAGATTAAAGGGGTAAACGAATAAAAGAGTATAGTGTTGTACGTCACTAAATTTTTATTAGACGTAGGAGGAATACAGCAGCACGCAGCTGCGTACGTTACCCTAACTACTTACTAATACGACATGATCCTTAGGAAGACTTAGTTAGAGAGCATTAAAGGCGTTATTAACGCAGAGAAGAAACTTCTGTACTTAAAAGTATATAAGGTTACTATACGCAGTATAGAACACGCTACCTTAGACTTTAGCTATACCCTAGTATTAGCTGTAGCTTTCTAACACTACGTACGACACTATAGACAAAGCTACAGTAAGACTTAAATCTTTGCTGCAAGCCTAAGGGATATTAAGAAAGCACTACGCCTAAAGGTCTAGAAAACACTGCAGGAAATATGCGACGCCCTGCTAGCTCACGTACGACCTTATCTAAAGATGTTCCTACCTAAGGAAGGAAATAAGCTACCCCTACAGCGAGGCCTATAACAAGACTACGTAATAGAGTTAGAAGAGAAGGATGGACAGAAGCTAGAGATACTGTACGGACCTCTCTACGTAATGTTAAGAGATGAACTCTTAGTACTAAGGAAGACGCTATTAGACCTCCTAGATAAAGGGTTTATCCGTGCGAGCAGCTTACTAGCGGCCTCACCTGTACTATTCGTACGCAAGCTAGGAGGAGGACTACGATTCTGTGTAGACTACAGAGCTCTTAACGCCCTAACTAAGAAGGACCGTTACCCACTACCTCTTATACGTAAGACGTTAAACCAAATTGGACGAGCTATATGGTATACTAAGCTAGACGTCACTGCAGCATTCTATAAGATAAGGATAAGCAAAGGATTAGAATAGATGACTGCGTTTCGAATACAATTCGGATCGTACAAGTGGCTAGTAACGCCCTTTAGCTTAGTAAATATACTAAGTACCTTCTAGAGGTATATTAACTGGGCCCTACAAGACTTCTTAGACGACTTCGCCTCTGTATACCTAGACAATATCCTTATCTTTACTAAAGGATCCCTCTCTTAGCACTACGCCCACGTACGAAAAGTATTAGATCGCCTATAAGAAGTAGGACTACACCTAGAACTAAGTAAATGCGAGTTTAATGTTTAGCGTACGAAGTACCTTAGCTTTATCCTAGAAGTATAGAAGGGTATATCTATAGACCTTAAGAAAGTCTAAGCTATTTAAGAATAGGAGGCCCTAATAACAGTTAAAGGCGTATAAGGATTCCTAGGGTTCACTAACTTCTACAGACGCTTTATCTTAAACTTCTCCTAACTAGTAGAGCCTCTTATACAGCTAATAAGAAAAGAAGAGAAATTCCTGTAGGACACAGAATAAGAGCAGAGTTTCTAAGCTCTTAAGGATGCATTCTTAGCAGACAAAGTCCTTACTGCTTTCTTACCTGAACAACGGACAATAGTAGAATGTGACTCTTTAGGCTTTACTATAGGCGGGGTACTATTATAAGAAGACGAGCAAGGAACCCTTTATACAGTAGCTTACCTCTTAAGGAAATTTCTAGCGCACGAGAGTAACTACCTAATTCACAATAAGGAGTTACTAGCAGTTATTACATGCCTAAATAAATAGGACGCAGAACTCTATAGCGTACGAGAATTTGAAGTGATTACTAACTATAAGAACCTAGAGTACTTTACAAAGAAGTAAAAGATAATAGAACAACACGTATAATAGTTAGTCTACCTATTACAGTTTAATAATATGAAGCTGTAGTACTGTCCAGGCAAGGAGAACACCTAAGCGGACGCACTATCTAGAAGAGACTAGGACCTACTATAAGGAACGGACGACAGCCGCCTAGTAAGCAAAGAGTTTGTTATGTTAGTACTAGCCTAACAGCAAGATCTAACAGTTATAGGGGTTGTATAAACCCCTACGTTAACCCTTAACAGCTTAATTATAGCTGAGTCCCTACCAAAAGCTCTAATCCTTAAGGACTTAATTGCTGAACACTAGGACTAAGCCGTACGAGACGACTTAACCTATTAGGAAGTCTACGACGCTATAAAGCTAGGTGCTAGGTTGCTACCTAGTATAACGAAGAAACTTGCTATATTACTAGGAGATTGCACGATTAACTCAGAGAGAAAGCTCTAATGGAGATCTAGGATCTGGGTGCCTGAAAATGAACCCCTTTGTACGGGAATTATCCAGCAAGCACATCTAGCTGTGCAAACAGGTCACCTAGGAAGAGAAGAAACGTACCGCACGCTAGCTAGTACCTGGTACTGGCTAGGTATGAGCGAAAACGTCCGCTAATTCGTACGGAATTGCAGCTTATGTAGACAAAGCACCCTGTGGAGAGACGGTAAGCATGGATACCTACGCCTGTTACTAGTACCTAGTCATACGTAGCAAGACTTAACAGTTAACTTTATTACTGGTCTACTACTGTCGTCTAGCTGCACTAACCTAATAGTAGTTAAAGACCGCCTAGGTAAAGGCGTAATACTAATCCTACTTAAGATAATTAAAGCAGATAATGTAGCCTGGGCATTCGTACAAGAAGTCTTCTGCTACTACAGGCTCCCTAGGTCTATTATATTAGATAGGGGCACGTAATTTATAAGCAAACTATAGGGAAAAATCTGTAAACTCTTAGGAGTATAGAGAAACCTGTTAATAGCTTACTACCTACAAACAGACGGCACTACAGAACGCGCGAATAGTAATATTGAAGCAGTTGGTTAAATCTTTTGTAACTACGACCAGAATAACTGGGCAACGCTATGCCTAATTCTTGAGCTAATGCTGAACACTCGTACGAACTCCTCTACAGGCGTCGCTCCTTTCTTCCTTCTACACGGCTATCTAAACTCGCCCTTCCTAGAGCTACCTAGGAAATTAGCTAGCAGCGACCTACTTGACAGAGCAACACCCCCTAGCGAACGAGCAGAAAGCATCGTACGAACGCTAAAATAAGCTGCTGACTGGGCTATCTTAGCTATAACACACGCTCAACAACAACAGGAAGCACAGGCGAATAAGACACGTCGCCTAGCTCCTAAGTATAAGGTTGGAGACTGGGTATAGTTAGACCTCAGGCACGTACGAACTACACGCAGAAGCAAGAAACTCAACTGGAAAAGTAAGAAGTACTAAGTCGCCCGCGTACGAGACCCCTATTAGGTTAAGCTTCATGTACTATAGAGAACTAAATTATACTATGTAGAGAAGCTAAGACTAGCTGCTGAAGACCCCTTCCTATTATAATAAACTGACGACTTAAACCCCGCTGCTGTTGTCGTACGAGACGACGACCTACAGGAAGACTACCTTGAATAGGTAATTGAGAATATCTAAGATAAGCGCTTATGAAATTAACATAACGAGTTCTATGTAAAATAGGTGGGGTACTATGACCTAACTTAGGAGCTAGAAGAGAATCTTATTGCTACAGAAGCCTATGAGAAATGGAGGACTTATACACAGCCTGTACGGCTACTATCTGGGAAACTACTAAAAGGTTGGAGAAATAAGCTGGCATAAGCTAACTAACCCTGTACGAGGCTCTCTAACCTAAGACGTCTGAGAAACGTTTATCCTCTTTAGGCTTAGTAAGGACTTGACCCTAACCTCGACTACGCTGAGGAACAGAGACTCTGTTAGAAGGTGGGAGAGGTGGAGCACGCCTAGCCGTACAAGACGCACTGTGATCCTGCTATACGTAATTAGAGTAAGCCCTGCTCTACTCGCTAGTAATAGAGACACACCTAGTAAAGGCTGTGAATGTATAACGCTCTTGTATAGCCTTAGTATAGTTGTTGGAATAGAAGTTGGCGTTAAGGGAACCGCGGCTATGGATGAGGTAGGCTTTAAGGTAGGATTAACGACCAGAGAGGAGTTGCTAAGCGTTAATCGTATGATAAGCGATAACAGGAGAGAAATTGTTAAGACTATAGCCCCACTAAGCATTATACGGGGATTAATTAATAGGACGAAGGAAGAATTTAGCGATGCGAACTAGCTTAGGCTAAATAACGTTAGACATAGAAAAGAAAGAGGAATAAGACGTACAGAAGCAGTTATAAAGAGACGGCGAAACTTGTCCGTAACTAGAGTATCTAGGATATACTAGATTACGTAGTTAGCAGGGAGAAGAGACGTATTACCCTAAGCAGCAGGAATAACGATACTAGTAGGTTAAGTTTGGTTAGGAGCGGTTCGAGTAAGCTAAGCGTGAGCAACCTAAGCAATGTTAGCCCTAGCAGCTGCGTGCGTAGACATGATGTTACTAGCAGTCGTACGAGCAAGATGGTTTACACTACCGCTATGACTACTAGGACCCCACACACCGCGATTAGGCTGACTAGCTGAGGGAGCTGCTTTAGGAGGCATGTTGGTAATAATAGGAAGACGAGTCGTACGCAAGTAAGTTGAAGTTAAGCAGTAAAAGAGGAAGAAAGAGTTAGAGGAAAAGCTCTTTATATGCGCACGAGCGAGCAAACGACTAACCTCTCCTCTACTTTATGTTATTAGGTAACAACAACAGGTGAAGGAGGAAAATTGCTTGCAAACGAACAAGAAAAAGTACACGTAATATCTCTACTTTTACAGCACGATAATATAACGCTACCTATATAAGTACAAGGTTAAGGTTAAACTACGTACGAAGAAGTAACACGGTTATTTAAGGAGGAGGAGGGTATTATAATAGGCTGCGCCCTTTAAGCAGGAGAGGCTTCGCTACTATCGCACGGGGAAAGAACTCTTTAATCTCTTCTGCCCCCTTTTCTTATTAGCTTGTATAAGTTAGCAGCTAGAGGAGCACGTTCCTCTTCACTTGTGTGAATATATATATATATCCTCTAAGGATACCTGTAACCTCTTCTCTATCTTTCTCCTTCTGTAGTATAGGACAAATGCACACTCGTTAGTTAGGCCTCTTCGCCCATAACATTAGGGGTAGCTACGTATTTACTAGGGCTGCTTATCTTAAGGGTAATTAAAATATTAAAGATCTAATTAAGTAGTTATAATATAAAGTAACTAGTGTTAACTAGTTAGTATCTTTAGAGTATTCTGTAGATATGCAGCGCTAGGTAAGTTAAAGGTAGAAGTATTAGATAGTAGTATACTTATAGATTATCTTAAGTTAATTATAATATGCTATAGGGCTATATTATGCAAGTCTATATACATAGTTATCTTATAGGATTCCTATAAGGCCCCCTCTAGGATTTCTAGGTTTGTCTCCGTCCTATAGGACATAGTCCGTCTTAGCGTGGGTTTCCTAGGATCACGTGACCCTGGCGTCATTGGTTGGTTCAGAGGCTCAGTCTTCTCGTCGGTCGTCCGTGCCTCTTCCCACATCCTCATAACCGCCGCCTTCCTACTTCCTGTTCGTAACACTTTATTAGAATAAAAGAAGGAGAGGGATAGAAAACTGCCTTTAGGACACAATACGGACATTACGAGTACACAGTAATACCCTTTAGCCTAACGAACGCGCTAGTAACGTGTTAAGATCTAATTAATAACGTCTTAGCAGAATGTCTTAACATATATACTATAGCCTACCTAGATAATATTCTAGTTTACTCTAGAAATATAAACGAATATAAGAAATTGTTGCAAACAACGCGCTGTGACCTGGGGTACGGTAGGCTCACGTGCGCGCTGACGTAGGAGCTTACCCTGGAGAGACACGTACTTCTGCGTGCATTCAAGGGCGCGCTCACGTGCGCGCTCACGTGCACGCTCACGTGCAAGCTGATGGGCAAGCTCACGCAGGAGACACCTGAAGGTAGACTCACGTGCGCGATCACGTGCGCGAGCACGTACGCGCTCACGCACGCGTACACGCTGCTTACGCTCCTACCGTATAATGGCCCCTGTAATAGGCCGTGCTCAGCTCTCCTTTATATAGCTGGCTCTCAAAGCCTCCTAGACAAAACAGTGGTCCATCTCATAGATCACCTGGGTAACTGTTGCCAAGCTCTCCCCTTTTCCTCCACAGAAATATATTAAGGAAGTACTACAACAACTAAGAAACTATTGTCTTAAGTTAAAGCTAGAAAAGTGCGAATTTTATAAAGAAGAGGTAGAATTCTTAAGACATATAGTTAGAAGATAAGGAGTACAGATTAGTAAATCTAAGATTAGGACAATCTAAGAATAGAAAACACTGCAAACAGTTAAAGATATTTAGTTATTCCTAGGATTTATTAACTTTAATTAATAGTTTATTAAGGACTTCGCTAAGGTCGCAGCACTCTTAATAAAACTAATAAAAAAGAAGAAAAATAGGACTAGAACGAAGAACAACAACGAGCTTTTAAAATGCTAAAGGAAGTATACATAGCTAAACTAGTACTTATATTATTTACTAGTAGGTAACTACTAAGGATTAAAACAGATATATTAGATCTCGTAATTAGAGTAGTAGCCTTACAGAAAAAAGACAGAAAATAGCACCCTATAGCGTATTACTCACGTAAGTTCTTGTAAATAGAAGAATAATATAACATTTATAATAAGGAACTTAAAGCTATTATTAACGCACTGCGATATTAGAGAGTATATGCAGAAAGTTACTTAGAACTTACTATTTACATAGACTACTAAAACCTAACATACTTTATAACAATAAATTAACTTAATTATAGATAAGTAAGATAGTTAGAACTCCTAGGATAATATAAGTTTAAGATTATATATACCCTAAGAAAAGAAAATAGAAGAGTAGATACCTTACGTAGAAGGCACGATATAGTAGGAAAGAAAACTAAAGTTCGCATAGTAATCCTAAAAATAAATAAAGATAGAACCTTAGGACCTTTATAAGAATACTACGTAATCTTAAAAATATAAGTAGAAGTCCTTAAGGACCTACAGGAGATTATTATCTAATAATACTATAATAATCTAATATATAGACACCTAGGAATTATAAAAACTATAGAGCTTATCTAACAAAACTACAATATTAAGGATCTAAGATAAAAAGTAGAGACACATATTAAGAGGTGTGTACCCTACTAATAAAATAAACACGCTACGCACGCACCCTATAGTAAGTCGCAGGCACTAAAGATACCTACAAAACTATAGGAAGATATAGCAATAGACTTTATTATAGACTTACTTAAGTCTGCAGATAAAGTAACTAGATATAAGTATAACGCGATATATAACGTAGTATGCAGATGTATTCAATACGCAGAGTTTATACTATTTAGAAAAAACTTTACAGTACTATAACTTACAGAAATAATAAAAGACTAAGTATTCTAATACTATAGTATACTAAAAACTATTATAAGTAATAAGGATAAACTATTTACATCTAATTTCTAGTTAACTTTTATAGCTAAGATAGGCACCTAAAGGAAACTATCTACAGCGTACTATCTAGAAACTAATAGATAAACAGAATAAATAAACAGAACCCTAAAATAATACCTACGGACGTATTATAATAAATAACAGAATAACTAGGTATCGCTACTACTAACAGCATAAATCGCGTTTAATAACAGTAAATCTAAAGCTATAGGCAAAATACTATTCTACGCCTATTACAGGAAATACCTAAACCTATTTAAAAGAAACTTTCTAAGTGTTAAAGTAGAAGCTGTAGTTAAGATAGTAAAGGAACTATAAGATATATTAAAATAACTATAAGAAAGACTTAAGAAAAAATAAGGATAATAAATCTTATATATTAATAAGAAAAGAAAAATAGCGCCCTAGCTAAAAAAAGAGGATAAAGTATATTTACTTACGAGAAATCTACGTACAAAATAACTTAATAAGGGATTAGACTACGTTAAAGTTAAACTATTTTTAATTAAGTAACGTAATAGACTAGTTACATATATATTAGAACTACCTAAAGACGCAAAGATCTACTTAAGGTTCCACGTTAAACTATTAGAACCCGCACACTTAGTAATACTACTATAAAAAACCTTTAGGCATAAGACTAAAGAAGAAATTGAGTACAAAGTTAAGAAAATATTTAATATATAATATTCTAAGATTACAGAAGATAAGTACAGAGAGGATAAGTATCTAGTTAAATAGAAAGGATACCCTAACTCTAAGAATACTTAGGAACTAAAATCTAACTTAGGAAACTATAAAGAATAAATTAGCAAATATAACCGCGATAGGGAATAAAAAGAACTTAGGTATTAGAACTACAACTAACCTAATCTAATAACGTAATTCTTAGAGGAAGAGGATTACCTTTAAGCTAGGATAGAGTAAAAATACTCTAGTCTAAAGTAGAAGTACTAGGCATTAGCCCTTACTTAAGAACGGTAACCTTACGGTTAACATCCTTAATCGCCTCTAACGCTTTAATATCTTCTATAATATAACTAGAATTATTAACCTATTATTACTTATAACGCTGTAATAACCTCTGCTATTTATAAAGCTAATTCTTTTTCGCGCGAGTAGTAAGAAGGGTATTTAACACCTTCTCTTCTGTGTTATTAGCCTTAGCTTCTTACGCGTCTAACTAAGCTAATTCCTTATCTAGACAAGAAAAGTTTAGAACTAGTACGTTTACTAGCTTATATAACAACACCCTATTATAATAATAATTTCTATACTTCTCCTTTAATAATAATATCCTACACTCTAACTTCTTTTTTAAATAATATTTATAAGAAACTATAGCGACCTAGCTAACAGTATTTATATAATCTTTAATAGAATAATAATAAGTAGTACTACAAGAAGCTATAGGTTAGTTATAAGGACATAAGGACTAGAAGGGGAGGATAGTGTTACAAATAGGAAGTAAGAAGGCGGCGGTTATAAGGATGTGGGAGGAGGCACAGACAACTAATAAAGAGACTAAGCCTCTAAACTAACTAATAACGCTAGGGTTACGTAATCCTAGAAAACCTACGCCAAGACGGACTATGTCCTATAGGACAGAGACAAACCTAGAAATCCTAGAGGGGGCCTTACAAGAATCTTATAAGACAATTATGTATATAGACTTACATAATGTAGCCCTATAGCATATTGTGATTAACTTAAGATAATCTACGAGTATACTACCCTCTAATACTTCTACCTTTAACCTACCTAGCACTACATATCTACAGAATACTCTAAAGATACTAACTAGTTAACACTAGTTACTTTATATTGTAACTACTTGATTAGATCTTTAACAGTACGTAATATAAGAGGAACACTAGTTTATATTCTTATCTAGTACTTTAGAGTCTAGTTATTCTACCCTCTAACGTTTAGATTAGCTCTAAGAGTTAGTTTTATTTATTTTACGCTTATTCTCCTTGCGCTCTTCTTAAAAAAGTGCCGCCTTTACCTAAACTACTCTAATCTTAGCTATAATTTTTAAGTCCTTCTTTACTTCCTTAACCTTGTCCTTTATCTCTTAGGTTGCCTTAGGTTACTTATTAAGTTTACTATCCTTTAGATTAATAACTAGACATTAGTACTAATAATGCAACTATCTGTAGATATAGGGCCTAAGTGTATTAGAATTCTAAGGCTGTTGCTTCCTGTCTAGAGTTGCGTTTACCTTCGTAGTTAGTTAAGATAATTAAGTAGTAAGAAATTGTTAGCTATTAGCTATAAATACAGAGTAGCCTAATAACAGATTAGATTACTTAAAGATAGCGTACTATCTCCTAAATTTTATAATAAGGACTTTAACTGTAAAATCTTCTAGGACTAGATCCTAATTATCCTATTAGTCCTTAGCCTTCTAAAGCTCTAGCTCCTAGGTTTAAGCAAAGACTTAGGCAACTAAGTTAATTTCCTAAAGGAACCTTCGCTGCAGTTTAAAAGGTTTAACATAAGGGATCTTAGCTAATACGGCCTAACTATAGACCTCTTAGAACTTAATTAACTATTTCTCTACTTCTTAGCGTTTGCTAGGGGGCTTAAGATTAAGCTATTCTTATAGAACTGCTTGCCTTTAGTAGGCTGCTATTAGACAGAGCTGTCGCTTTAGCGCGTTAATAACCTCCCTTACTAAGGTATGTACTAGGATTAAGTTAATCTAAACGCGATTAGTGTATTCTTAAATCTACTCTAGAATCTTGCTAAGCTCCTTCTAATAATAATTAAAGTTAGCTTTCTTTACCTCGTAGCTTCTTATAGCCTAATCCTACTTTATAGCTTAAGCCTGCAATAGATCTATAATATTAGTATATAGAGCTGCGCTAGTATATTCTACTTAAGGCTTATCTAGTTTGTTATTATTAATAGGATTAAGGTTCTCTTAGTTAATATATTACTAGACTTAACGCGTAATAGCTAAAGAATAAAGACGTTAGAACTATTCGTCCTAGTCCTTATAGGAATAAAGAATAATCTTCTTCTTAGTAACTAACATAGTAGAGAGCGATATAGATTAATTTCTAATAAGTATTTAGGGTGATAGCGTAGTGGACGGGTAAACTAGGCTCATAACTGTAAGCCTTAAAGGGTGCACAAAGAAATAGTTCATAGAAGTGTGTATTATATTAATTGTCTGTTTTAGATAGAGAGTGGCCTGCAGCTATATGTTCCTAAGAGATTACTAATTCTTGAATCATGTAACTAATACTGGCTTACAAAAATAATATAAGTAGTTTTTATCTAGCTTAAAATAGTTTCTAAGCTAATAGAGTGTATTAGATATAAAGAGAAGCTTAGAAGTACTATATAAGAAAGAGTAATAAATAGTAGGACTAATACCTATTAGTGATTAATAGAACCTCTAGAAGCAGAGGAGATATAGAAGAAAGTAAGAGATAGAATAAAAAAGATAGATACAATAATTACATTTTTAACTACCTAAATTAATAATCTCGTTCAATTATAATCCTATAACACTAGATAACGTATTTTACCTAACAATATTATAAGCTATGAATACGTATTCATTAATAGGAAGTCTGGTACCCTGGCTCATCAGATCAAACACATATTACTGCAACTGTTGGCACTTCGTGCCGGCTTAAACAATACTAACCCTTCTTGCAGTCGACAGCTACCTCCGTAAATTCCGGCTTAGCAAGCGACTCATTCTTAATGTCATATGTCCTTTCGAGAGCCTGCGTGCCATCAAATACCTGACTCACTTCCTCCAGCGTCAACCGACGTGTCTCCGGGAAAGTGAAATAGATAATAACCAGCCACAACACCAAGGCGCAAATGAACACGATATAGTACTTCCAGCGCAAAGATTCGAGTGCAACAGGGTTGACAAATCCGTTGTACATGGAGCTAGCATACTGTGCCAAGTTGAAGATGCTGAGACCCTTGGTACGCAGAGTGTACGGCAGCACCTCAAGCAGGTAGGCGATGGGTATAGGGTTCATGGCGAAATTGTAAAAAGCAGAGAACGTGAATATCATAACCAGGACGCCAATTCCGAGCCCTTTGTTTCCGTCGTCTTGAATTTGGCGTCGTGCAGAAAGGATGGTCCATATGGTGAACGCAAACAGCATGCCGATTGTGGAGGTGAGAAGTAAGAATCGCCTACCGAGGCGGTCAAGGAGAAAAGCACTGCTGCACGCGATTACGAACTGAAAGATCTGTAACCCTCCATTGACGAGATTCTGCGTTTCTGGATTGGTGATGCCGGTGTCGGTGAGAACCAGAGCAAGGAATGACGAGATGAGCTGGTTGCCGCATAATTGGATGATGAGCCCAAGCATAACAGTGACGAATAGCCGATGGCGATTGCCCTCTATTATGGACCGATGGCATTAGTATAATTTCGTATCCATACATATGTGGAAGGACGTGGGACTTACTTGTTCGGAAGAACTGGAGGTAAGAAGTTGATTTGCATGAGCGCTCAAACTCAATAGCAGCGCTGATTTCGGCGACTTGAAGCCGTACAAGATCAGTAGATTCTTCGGTACCGCTGTGATATCGGCACAGGATTCTGGTTGCTGTCGTCTCCTGACCATTAGCAATGAGCCACCTCGGGCTCTCTGGTACTAGATAGATGCAGGTGAGCTGGACGACAGAGACAGCAGCTTGGAGGAGGGACGGAATTCGCCAGCTCCAGCTACTCGCCATCCTAAAGGTGCCGTAGGTGGACCAAGCAGCGACGATTGCGCCTACATACTAGACGCAAGGAAAGGAGTTAAATGCGGAACTAGAGGACAAGATCAAGTATAGATATGGAGACTTACCCAAGTGGTATTATAAGCAGCAGTGAAGATTGGTCGATGGGTCGGGTAGGCCAGTTCTCCCAGGAGTGTAGGGGCAGCGGTCGCGATAAAACCTCCACCAAGACCAATGAAGAATCGCCCGCCTATAAACATTCCTAGATTCTGAGCACATCCCTGCAGCATCGCGCCGATGATAATAATGATGGACCCAACAAAGATGGGATGTCGTCGTCCCCATTTGTCTGTAACGAAGGGGGCGATAGGCAAAGACACTGCACCACCAATAACCTGCGTGTTGACCATAAGACCAAGAAGGGCGCCCGAAGGATGATCAAAGTCTAACGATGCGCTCAGGATCAGCCTTTCTTCCTTCAGGATTCAAGATGGGGTGCTTATGGTCCCTAATGGTACGTAAAGAAAATACAGAGAAGTTGCCAAAACTAACCTTCTTTCCATTTTCCGACAGTTTGAATACCGTTGAGCATGCTGCCGTCGAAACCACCAATGTAGCTTGCAAAGAATGGCACGAGGAGGAGCAAGTTGAGTTTGACTAGATGCGGCTCCCGCCACCATTTGTCGTGTGTGCAGAGCTTGAGGAGCCTCAGCTCTCCTTCTTCAAGGGGCGCCATTGCACTGTTGTCTTGGAGATTGGGATGAAGGAAATAGCAAAAAGCCCTGTCGAGAGCGCAGCCAGTAGAGAGGATCAGGAATTGCGCTTGGTCTCTGAGGATTCAACAAGTGCATGAGGTTCTCCAAACCCTGTCCCCTTTCGCAGCTTTATACAAAAGTTAGTTTTGAGTGTTTGCCTCTGTCCTCCACCTCGAACCCCGTGGGGCACATGATGCATGGTGTTTGGGCCATCAATCCTCCGCTCTCTCGAATGAGCCGAGAACCCAATGGTGCAGCTGCGGCGTGTGTGGCCACCAGTTCTAAGCCTAGTTTCCTCGCATCAATTGCTGGGACAGTATGGCCTTGGCCTAAATGAACGGCACGGCTGCCATTCTAAAGCATTCTTCCGTGTCGCATGTGGGTGGTGCGATGCTACCATAGGTTCTGTGCATTTAAGCTATTCCATGCCGTCCAGCGGCTTTTGCACCACTTGCGATTTGGCCGAGGCGTGCTGCTCAAGCCCTGCTGGATTTGGCTAATTGCCCGAGTATCGAATTATGCATTTCGCCGAATTGCCCGAAGTTGATCAACGGGCCACGTGCAGACCTACTAGAACAGGTACCAAGGTCAAATTAGACCGCAAGTGGTCCTAAGTCTGTTCTTGTCTAGTGCACTTTGATGAGTACCTATGAGTTAGATGATTATTATAGGAAGCATCACGAGAAATAAGCTGCCTCCAGAAGCAGGAAGTGTGCAAAGAGTCACGAATATCGGAGTTAGTCCTTGAAAATCAACGCATACTGTCTGAGTATATCTTCTCTGGGCCTAGATTTATCTACTTATAATACAGGTAGGTACGTGTGTCATGTTGAGGCTTGTGATTGCGATTGTTCTTTGTGAAGTTGCAAAACAATCAGTGGCCACTGAATACGACTTCCCCAGAAAACTCGAACAGGGGCACTGCAGGATCGAAACTAAAAGCTACCTCGGTAGGTAAGGGGACGGTGTAGATGGACTCGGGGCAACTACACCTTCTCGGAAGAATGGAGAATATTGTGGTCCATGGCTACCTGGGATCATCCGTTGACTTCTCATTCGACCATTCACCGAAGACCCTCTAGGTCCCAGGGCCTGCTAGATCTAACGGACGTGGGTACTTGTACGAGGAATCGGCATTATAGAAGCGTGGCTTCTTCGGTTTTTATATTGTCCGCACATCACTTCTACTGTCCGAATCAGAGCTCGGGCATTTGAGTCGACTGCGGGACTTTCTTGAGCATACTTTGGCTTAAAAACGCCACTCCAGCAACAATAGTATCGGCACAGGTGGAATGAGTAGAGCAATATTGCTACAAGGAGCTAGGGAACCTGTATGATTACTAAAGATATAATGTATCTACGCAAGTTCTCGGCCCCGGGACTGTTTAGGTTGCATGGGTACTAGTAAACACCACCATGATGCAGAATGATTATAAATGATAATCTATACCGTCTTATGAAGGGTATGCATTACCGTAAATACGCTGCCAACCCCTTGATATCCTCAAAGATGACTGACAAACGCGAACAACCAGTTCCATCGCATCCTCACCTCCGGCGCGGCAGACATGGTACAAATCTCATCGTGAAAGGCAAGCCCTTTCTCATGTTCGCTGGCGAGCTGCACAACTCGTCTCTCAGCTCAGCGCGGTACATGGCTGATGTGTGGCCAGCTATGAAAACACAGGGAATCAACACTCTGCTCGGCGTTGTATCCTGGGAGCAGATTGAGCCTATTGAGGGGATCTTTGATTTCTCGGAACTGGAAAAGATTATCCTCGATGCGCGTAAGCATAGTATGTACCTCGTGCTCTTATGGTTTGGAGCGTACAAGAACGCTTCTAGCACATATGCTCCCTCGTGGGTTAAGAAGGACTCCAAACGTTTCCCACGGGCGCAAAGTGTCGAGGCCGGCGGCGGTCGAAGGATCCTCGACGTTGTGACGCCCTTTTCTGTCGAGTGTGTAGAAGCTGATGCGAGGGCGTTTGGCAAGCTTATGGCCTACTTAAAGGACTTAGACGCAGATCATCACTCTACGATACTTATGGTTCAGGTTGAGAATGAGCCAGGCATACTCGGAGACTCGAGGGATAGGTCCCCGCTGGCTGAAAAGGCATTCAAGGATCCTGTTCCAGAGGCCCTGCTGCGTCGTCTGGCCGACAACCCACATCCGAAATTTAGGAAGCGGTTCCCCAGAGTTCCAAAATCTGGACTACACTCATGGGAAGAAGCCTTTGGGTCCGGACCTCCTGCCGACGAAATATTCATGGCGTTTCATTTCTCCCGCTACATCGAGAAGGTTGCTGCGATGGGCAAGGCCTCTTACCCGATACCCCTTTACGCCAACGCCTGGCTCAACCTTGACGGGCCTGACGACATAGATGTCACCACCCCTCCATCCATGATATCTATCAGCGTTGTTGCTGGAGGTTCCACTCCAGGGCAGTACCCTTCTGGAGGACCCTGCGCCCATGTTCTGGACGTTTGGCGATTTGAGACGCCTTCCATAGACTTCATCGCACCAGACCTTTACTTACCTGACTATGAGATGGTTTGTAAGGATTATGCTGATAAAGGGAACCCGCTTTTCATCCCCGAACAGAGACGTGATGCAGACGGCGCTCGCAGGATGTGGGTCGCCTATGGAACCTATGGTGCGCTAGGAGCGAGCCCTTTTGGCATTGATACCGGGCCAGAAGCCGTTGGCAGGGAGTACAAGCTAATGAGCCAAGCCAAAGACTCGATCCTCGGCGCTTGCCCGGCTGACCGCTTCGGTTTCTTCTTTGACGAAGTTCGAGAATCCTCAATACTCGAAAAGCCATGGATTCGCATGTTTGGGGATATCCAAGTCACAGTTGAGAGGGCTTTTGTCTTTGGTAAACCCGGCCCTGCTGGAGGTATGATTATCAGATTGTCTCACGAAGAATTCCTTCTGGTTGGATATGGATTTCAGGCTAGCTTTAAGAATGTGGAAAAGGGGGTTGCTTTTACGGGCATCCTGAGCACTAAGGAAATCGAGATTGAAAAAGACGGCACTTTTTCTGTACTGCGCGTGTTTAATGGTGATGAGACAAGAGGTGGATCTAGTGTAATCATGCCCAATGAGAATCCTGACTTTGGGGATTCCATTATCCCGACTACTATACCTGCTCGTACTGGTATTGCGAAGGTTGAAGTATATAGTCTAAAATGGGATCACTAGCTGATAAGACTCTTGTAGCGTACATAGTCTTTCCTTGCAAGAAATAGATATTAGGTGACTAGGGAGGAGCCGATGTTGTAACAGAAGAGATCATAATAAATATCTTGGATACAATTTTACGAGCAACCGTATTAAATATTAGCTAATTATCCTTTGAACCAGGGCATAGGGCCTAGAAGCTCACTCTTACTCCTACCTAAGGCATGTTATAATATCTAATTATGGGCGTAGACTGCACTCTAAATAGGGTGCCTATGGTAGCAGTGCAGAGGATAGGATACAGCTAAGTATAGTACTAGCAAGACGGAGCCTAGGCGAGTCTATGTGTTCAGAGTAGGGGACGGTATTTGATCTGCCCCTGCCTATGGGCCTTCGAGGCGCAGGCCTATGTAATGTGCATGGACAGTATGTGGAGTGGGACCATGAGTAATGAATGCCTACACTCCAGTCCACCAAAAGTCCTTCTCCAGCCTGAATTCCTTCCCTAGAACAATGTCCCTAGGATCTGCGCTCCGCGAAATCAACATCTTGAAAGCTCCCTTTTCAGCATGCCATTTCCCAAACTCTTCATCCCAGTACGACAAAGCATACTTATCCAGGCTGATGTTCGCAGTGGTTGTCTCCCCCTTCGCGATCCACACCTTGGCGAAGCCTTTCAGCTCCTTGCAAGGTCGCAACGCAGCACACTCCACATCCGAAATATATACCTGGATAATCTCATGGCCGCCTCTTTCACCGGTATTGGTCACATCCACTGACAATTCGAAAGATTTTTCCCCTTGGTCGCCCAGCTCAACGCTTTCGGGGGCCCGCAGGTTCGAGTACTCGAATGTCGTGTACGAAAGTCCGTAGCCGAAGTAGAAGAGCGGGTCATTTTGGAGCTTCTCATAGTACCTGTAGCCAATGAACACACCCTCACCGTAATACATCTCTCGCACCCCCTTTCCGTAGCTTAGGAAAGCCGGGGTGTCCTCCAGACGACGGGGAAATGTTACGGACAGGCGACCGCAAGGGTTGTAGCGGCCAAAGAGTACATCGGCAATGCCGTTTCCTAACTCCTGGCCTCCATACCACGCGTGAATAACGGTTGCTGCGTCCTTCAACCAGGGCATTGTGACTGGGCAGCCAGATTGAATGACGACAATCTACAGCAGCATTAGCAATAAACACTTATCAAGTTGAGATGATCACATCTGCTCACAGTCTTTGAGTTCACTTCCAAAACCTCCTCAATCATTTCGTTAACACCAGGAGGTAGTTCCAGGTCCTTTCTATCCACTGCCTCGCTCTCGTAGTCGGCGTTCAGCCCGGCAATGATAATAGGGACATCGACCTGCCTTGCCAGCTCCACAGCATCGGCTTGCGCCACGCATGGATCAATCTTCTCGCAGCATCCAATGCGAAGGCCGCCGGCGCTCAGTGCTCCGAGCCCGGGAACGACCGCGTCATTCTTGAGGAGAACAGAGATGTCATAAGTCTTTGCTGCCTCGACCTCTACCTCGGCCAACACTTCCATGCTTAGTTGATCAAACATAGGTGTCTGGAGTGTTTTCTCTGGATGGCTTGTCCAAAGGTCGATCACCTCCTTGCCGTTAATGTAAAGGCGTCCCTTACCCAGCACAGAGAGACCCAGTTGCATGGTCGCAGTTTTGGTTGCCTTGTATGTCGTGTTGACACGGAGCCAATATGTTTCTGGGACGCTGGGAGGAATGTTGTCGGCGAAGTACATTTGGGCTTCGGTCGTGGTAGTGGCATGCAGCGGCTTGACCTCGCGGCCGGCGTCTGGGTCGTCCCCATACCAGTGAAGCTGGTATCCCGCTTCCTCCGTTCCTGGGACGGTGACGTTCTCCGTCAGCAGCGGCGTGAAGAGGTGGGCTGTTTGGAATCGAGGGTTAGTGCAATGGACTTAAGAAGAAGACTGCCAGGTGGCTTGGGAAGCTCACAATAACACCCAATCGCAGTTTTGATATTCACTTGACCAACGTGTTTTTGAATAGCTTCAAGCGGCTTGGAGACATAGTATGGAACGAGGTCTGCAGAGCCGCCTCCGCTGGCAGCAGGGTTCAGGACACCAGGACCGATGAGGCCGTATGTCTGCTGCGTTGACGGGTCAAGGGGTAACAGCTTTTTGCTATTCTTGAGGAGAACGACAGAACTGCGGGCGACTTCCCGACACAGTTCTCGCTTCTCAGGAGTATCTCCACACTCAGTCTTCTCTGCCTGTGTCCGGTACTCAAGAGCTGGACGGACCTTGTTAATCAGGTTGAGCACATTCCGGACTCGCTCATCGACCATCGACTTGTTGACTTTGCGGCAGTTGATGCACCAGAGCAGTAGGCTATCTCTCCATCTTGATGGACCCGGCATTTCCAAGTCCAGGCCAGCATTTATGGCTTCTGCGGTGCTGTATGTGCCAAACCAGTCACTCATGACAAGACCATCCCACCCGAATTCCTGGCGCAGAAGCCGCTGGATCAGCCACGGGTCTTCCGAAGTGTGAACGCCGTTGATCCTATGGTATGAAGTCATAAAGGACCAGGGATTAGCGTGCTTGACAGCAAGTTGAAAAGGTAGAAGATGGGTTTCCCTTAGCGTTCTCTCGGCAACTCGGATTCCATCCTCTAGGGACCTGGAGGACTGGTCGTGCGCTGCATAGTGCTTGATCGAGACTGCTACTCCCTGGTCCTGAATCCCATTGATGTATTCGGACGCCATCAAGCCGCTTAGGACCGGATCTTCCCCAAATGATTCGAAACCACGTCCTATCAAGGGCGAGCGCTGTAGGCAGACGGTCGGGGCGAGCAACACCTGGCAGCCCTTCTCCTTGGTTTCCGCAGCTAGCATCTCGCCAACGGATCGCATCAGCTTGGTGTCGAAGGTTGCGCCCATAGCAGTCGCCGAGGGAAGCAAGGCGCCTCGAGGCTAGCCAAAGTTCAGCAACACAGCATTGCTCCATTATGGGCTGGTGGTTGACTTACGCCGTTGAAGAAGGAAGTGCCTCGCGCGCCATGGGGTCCATCTGTAGTCTATCGTAGATTATCAGTTAAGGTGAAATCCAATGGCAGGCACAAGATTGAGCTTTCCTATCAACCAGAGAACAATGGTAACATACCGTGATAGAGGGGATATTGAGACGCTTCACAGGAAAGGTAGACCATGTATCTTGACCCGAGAGGAGTTTGATCTTTTCATCCAGAGTAAGGTCGCTCAGAAGCTGCTCTACATCCAAGAGGAAAGACATGGTGAGACGCAACGGAGGGGACGCAGCGGCCGCTGTGTTTGTTAGCCAAACCAGACAAAAAGATGATCGCAGGTACCAAGTACCTATGGTACCCAGCACTTCACCACTTGCCAAGAAACTACATTTCAGAAGCTCACGAGCAACAGAGATGCATACAATCTCCACAATCCAGTCCATTCTGAGGGCAGATCTGGCCCACCTGGGTAGGGATTGGTGATGAAAGTCGACGGCACGACGGCCAAACTCGCAAAGGTAAGACGACCATATCTTCAATTTGTCCGAAAGTGCCAGATGGGTGTGGGAAGATTAACGAATGTGAAAATAAATTCGAGTGCCTTAGCAAAAAGGACTTCTGGAAACCGTATTTTGGTCCCAACGCTCGGCCTCGTTTTTCGTACCTCGTTGTCGTATTTGTTAGGAGCAGTTTTCTCGTTTGTCGTATTGATTGCACCGTGCCTCGTTTTGCTGTACGCGAACCTGTGTCCGCCCGACGCCACACACCTTACTGCAATCAGCACATTCTGCGTACTGGTACCCCAGGAATTTCTCCGTATTTGCCCGGTTCTATACACGTTGCATGCTAAGCCACTACGACTAGTGTTTTGACGCAAATGCTCGTTGTTAAACTCAAGCCGCATTTAACTGAGGACGTATGCTCGATAAATGGAATATGTTTGAAAATAATTTTCTGGAATCACTCAAGGTCTCTTATCAATGCTTTAATATCATAAGTTCGCTTCAACGTAACACTAATTACTTCAGAAGACATTCTATATTCAAATGGCAATGATTCATTTTTTGCGGTATATGTTTAGTGAAGCTGCCCCATCCATAACATCATCCGCACAGCTCTCCATTCTCCTCACTGAGTCTCGAGCTCAGCTATTACATCATTTCTATTTCTGGTGGTTTGCATGCAATTCGCGGTTGGACGTAGTTTGGATATCATATTTCCCTGAGTTATGTGCTGCGTACACAATTCCTCTCCCATAAATTTGAGCCAAAGTCAATATTATATATGTATCGATCGGGTGCAATGTCATCTTGATTCTCTTTTGGTGGAAGGAATCAACCCTGAAGCCTAGTATTTTTGTGAGTGCAAACATTTCTCATCTTTCGCTACCATATTTAGACACATATGCTAGGAGCGCTTGGATATTTAGCGCTCAATATAATAGCAAGAACACAGTCGCGAACATCGGTATTTATTCCATGATAATAGCAATATGTACCAGCTCCAGCCCCGACCATATATATAGGGAGCTCTAACATCCCAATTGTCGTGAGCTCTTTAGCACTCGTTGACGAATTCTGCGAGGGCATCATGGGTCGCATAAAAGGCACCCTTGGGGTAGTAAGTCTCGTTGAACATTAACGGCTTGGCCCCCGGAAGCCAAGTATATAGGTGCTTATCCGTGAAACCCCAGAAACTGATATCGGTTATTCCTGCGTCGAGAGCCTCCTCAATAACAGCGCCATAAATCTCCGTCTGGAGTGTAGCGTTGAGCGTGTGGACATCCATCTCAGCAATCGCTACTTCGAGTCCGAGTGCCTTGTACGAGTTGACCATCTCGGTAATAACGCCAGGTATTGGGGGTACTTCAGTGATGTGCATTTGGAGGGCAATGCCATCGAGAGGGACGCCCTTTGCTACAAGTTGGGAGACCATGTCGTAGAGTTCCTTGCGCTTGTTGGGGAGCGTCTCGACGAGATTTTCGTTAAGGAACAGCTTAGCGTCTGGATCTGCTGTCCGGGCGATGCGGAAGGCATCCTCAATGTAGCTAGGACCGAGTACTTTATAAAAGTCATTAGGCTCCAGACCGCTGCCATTTGTTCGAAGGCTTTCGGAAACGACATCCCACCGATCCATCTTGCCTTTGTATCGGTGCATGACGGCCTCAAAGTGAGTGGTCATGGCAGCAAGGAAGGCCGTCGGGGAGGTAATATTGAGCAGGTAGTCCGGGTTGCAACAAGTCGAAATGAGGCCATGGCCCTTGACTGCCATGTTGTTGGCTTCTGCAAACTCGACAAGGTGATCGAGCAGGCTCCAGTCGTATTCGTCTTGGGTTGGGTGCAAGAATCGCCACTTTAGCTCATTTTCGGGAGACAGGCTGTTGAACTGTTTGGAAAGGACGGCCCCAAATTGAGGATTATCGAGGTAGGAAGGGTTAATTGCCCCAGACCCAAAGAGAATGTTCTTCTTGACTGCCTCGTCTCTGAGCGAGGTGGTGCCGGTGCTGGGGATATTGACTGCTCTAGCAGCAGCGAGAACTGTAGCAATGACTGCTGTGGCCTTCATTGTTTAGCGTTGAAATACTATGAAGGTTTCAATTGATGTGTGCTGGTACTGATGATTATACCATCTGCATGCACATTGATGGGGATTTATAGACCGGGATTCCGTAACTAATTTTCTTTCATTCCCCACAATACTACCCATCGTACGTCACCCGTATGGGGTACATAGCATAGGTTTGGAGTGCATCCTTGCGGAGAATAGGGTAACGGCAACGGGCATGAATTGTGCTTGCTGAAAGCGGTAGTGGTTGCGAGTCTTGATCAACCGTGAGAAGTTTTCAACAACGAAGCCAGAGGGGCCCGTGGTATCATTTCCAATGTGCTTGTGCAGCTCGCTTTCCCCAGGATCTTGACATTAATGAGCCATTCGAGTCTGCCTCGGCATTGTGGCGAGGCCGTTGAGCACAAGAAAACGTGGTACGGTGGAATTCGGCGAAATGTGTGAGCTCAGGCCGGGCAATTGCGTAGGTACAGGCCAGCTAACTTTCGTATTGCCAGGTGCTCTCTACACGCCCTTGGCATGTTCTCGTTGCCAAAGAGTCCAAGGGACCAGACAAATACCTAATGTGCTAGGGCTGCGGATGTTACCATTGGTAGTTACTAGAAAGAGAAGAGAAGGCGCTCTTAAGGACGTGGAAATAGTCCCGAAGCGGTTGTCGGGAGTCTTGCTAGTCCTGCTCTGCCGCTGTATTTGTAGAGTAAGTGGCAGAGACAACAGCGGTAGGTAGTTTATCCTGGGCTAGGAAACACATCCGGGTCCAATTTGCATGATGGTCGTATTGTAGTCTGGGACAGTGCACTACGAAGGGGGGTTGGGATACGCAAATCTGACGGATGAATCCAATTAAGATGAGTAAAATTGATGGATGGCATGAGAAGCCTTAGGCCCAGCCAAAGATTGAAAGGGCTTTTGATGCAGTATATGCCCTAAAGCATCATGTCGCTCTCAGATTCACTGGTTTAGACTTCGCATTTCGTCCTAATAAACCGCATGTGGTGCAAAAGGTTCCTCTCCTGCACTTAGACCCATTGCTATATTTCGGAGATGCATGATCATATCGTGAAAACTTCGTTCGTAGCTCTTGGGGCAACTTGGGATCCATTAGCTGATCTCCGACGCGTGATTCACAATTCTACCGAAGAAAAAGCGTTATCTATGTGGGGCGCTCTTAAGTGATAAAAAGGACAAGGGAGGTTTGCGCGCTTACAATGAGTGGTATAACTTTAAAGCGTGGGTGACTTTGGCATCAGTCCTATCATACTTTCAACTTCTGATTTTAGAGATAAATCTTTCATCATGGAACGAGTACGAGTCAACCCAATTATCCCTGGATTTGCCCCAGACCCTTCGATTGTCTACGTGGACGGTACCTACTTTCTTGTAAACTCCAGCTTTCACATATTCCCTGGTTTGCCAGTATATGCCTCAAAAGATCTAAGGGAATGGAAGCACATTGGTATGCTCCCCTGTTTCTATGCCCCGCAATTCTTTACGATAGATGTGCTTTTCGCTGACCACAACTACAATAAGGCAATGCATTTAATCGAACTGGGCAAATGAGTCTCCAGCGCTCCGTAACCAAGATCGTGGGCCCCAACGATCCAAATGAAAATGTATGCGCTCAGGGCGGCCTTTATGCTCCTACAATTCGATACCGGAATGGCACCTTCTATATCGTTTGCACAAATGTAATACACACAATATGTCAAGCGCCTACAGAGAGCGAACAGCGCAACTTCATATTATCAACAACCGATATCTGGGCCGATGAGTGGAGCGACCCGGTATTCTATGATTTCGCAGCTATTGACACCAGTTTGTTCTGGGACGACGATGATGACGACCGAGTCTACGTGATTGGCGCCGGCGGTCCCTCTCCAGCTACCAAGATCATCCAGTTCCAAATTGATCTCAAGACCGGGCGGAAGCTTTCTGAAGAGAAAGTGCTCTGGGAGGGTATCACCAAGGTATACCCTGAGGGGCCGCATATGTATAAGAAGGACGGGTGGTACTACCTTCTTATCGCCGAAGGCGGCTGCTATGCTGATCACCACTCCATAATGGCCCGGTCGCGCAATATCTGGGGGCCCTACGAGGCGAACCCAGCAAACCCCGTGCTTGGAAAGACGGATCGGAATGGGTACATCCAGTATACAGGCCATGGAGACCTTTTCCAAGATCCGACCGGGCAGTGGTACTTTGCGTGTCTGGGCGTGAGGAAGAACAATGGGCGATTCATCATGGGACGCGAGTCCGTTCTTACCACGGCCACCTGGCCAGAAGGTGAATATCCGGTCATTGATATAGTTCAATTGGATGTGCCTCTTGCTGTCAAGCCAGATCTATTCCCAGAGTGGCCTATCAGAAGGAACCCTGACCGCCCAGATGTCGCTTTTGTTCACATTCGTGATCCCGTTACAGAAAATTACAAGTACGACGGAAATAGTGTCACCCTGACTTCGAGTAAAGCGGACATGTCGGATCCTTATGCGCCGGTAACGTTCACTGGAGGTCGCCAGAGGCAGCTGGATGGATTGGCTTCAGCAACACTACAAGTAGACTCCTTAAAGCTGCCCGATACGGAAGGGTCACAACTGAGGACTGGCCTCTGCTACTACAAAGATGAACACCGCTTCATATGCGTCTTTCTAGATGCCGACGCCAAGGAGGTGAGCCTAGAGATAGTCAACAAGGCTAGGTCCATTGAGCGAAAGCTGTCTCGGAGCGTGCCTGCACTAGCAAATTGTTCGCAGATCACGTTTGGTATTGATTATACTGAGCTAGAGATGTTGTTTTGGTTTTCTACTGCCTTTGATGGTGTCGTAACTAAGGAGGCATTGGGGAAGATAGACACGCTGGACATGACTGGACACGACTTTGTGGGACCCATCATCGGAGTATACGCCTTCAGCAACAAGCAGTCTCAAGTGAGATTCTCAGGTTTTTTAGTGGAGGACATGTGATGGTTTGCTTAGCTCAAAATCCATACAATGCCCCAGTACATCTGATGCCTTTGAATCCAGGCGCACCAACATGTTGATCAAGCGCATGGCACATTGCATCGCCTGGTACTTCACCACCTCCAATTCTGCATTGTGCGCTAGTTCGAGCAGCAAACTACCGACTGTTCTAATTTTCCCGGCCTATTAACCCAATGAGCTTATGTAAACAGATGAGATAAGTTCTGGACAAGAACTTCCTAGACATAGTACGCTCTGTACCTGGTAGGTTGACTTACGCAATGCTCGCCCTCCACCTGGAGATGAAGGAACGGGACGCTCTCGAGCGCGTTTAGAAAATCTTGGGCTAATTCCATCTGTCTCATGGCACGCGTCAGAGGCTCAGCAACCACTCCTACGACCTCGGTCATGTTATATTGGATTGCAGACTTCAATATCAGAACCTTTATGCTGTGGAGGGTAATGAGATAAGTGGTTCGTTGCCGGTGCAAAAGTTCATATTGGTGCTGGTCCATCTCTCGATTTGCATCTGGAGACGACTGCTCAGGTGAACTGACAAGAGCAGGGAGGTTGTTAGTTAGGGTGATCATCTCAAAGTATGTTTCGGACAATTGTGTGATGCTTTCGCAGCTAGCTTCCATGCTAGTAAATGGGTTCAAGGTTCTCTTGGATTTCAACTCCATGCCCTTAATAACACGAGCAGCCATAGACCACAGACAACGTATGACATGAAATCCTTCTAGGAGACGGCCTTCTATCTCCGTACCATTTAGTTCCCCTTCATGATCGAATAGGGGCACAGGGTATCGTGACTGTGCCTTGAGGGTAAAGTCAGTCTCAAATAGAGTTTCGTGGATTGTTACCGGGCGCGCCTTCATAACCAGGGCTGACTTGTCGCAGACGTACAAATGCCAGAAGGCGTTTCGTAGGAGATTCTCCTCCACGGGGTCACAACTTTCAAGCGACCTCTCATCATAGAGATGCATTCTCATTGCTATGAGGCCTGCTTCGTTCAGAATGTGAAATGCCGCTCCATGGGTTCCTGAAGCAGTCTGTTCGGCCGACGAGAGAAACAATCGGATACTGAGAGACGACGAGTCGGGATACTCCAAGTCGTAGTCCTCATAGAGCCCAAGCATCTGCCGCGCGGCTTGGAGGAACAGAGGTGCAGTAAGATGCTTATTGGGAAGAAGAGACCCAGGAATGACATATGTCACGGCTGCGCATAGGGATGTGAGAAGAGTGACACTCCTAAGGGTTCCGACACGCTCGTGCTCATTGCCAGTGGTAAAGGAGCGCGAGATGCGGGAGTAATCCCCTATCCCTACGACATTGTCGCCATCAGAAAACGACGTGAAGAAGCGACCTACAGTGGCACGAAGCGCCGTCTCCTGGCAGAGAGGGATTATCCCAAAGACGAATTGGGTGTAAAGGAGGATACAGTGATTTGCGATTGAAGCCGGTTCATCAGATGGGGCCGCAGCTCGCAGTCCTGCCAGAAGGGCCAAGAGTACTCTAGTAGCGGTCTGTGTACGGCTCTCGGACGTCGTTTCAACTTGCAGGGCTGCAGTGAGTACACTGGATAGCGGACTGTCAAAGGCTGGAGACGAGTAAGTATCGGCGCTAGAGGTAATTTCTGGGCTCTCGGACGCCGCAGGTGAGTCTGTGGCCGCGGATTCTGGACCTGAAGGATCTTCTGGGCATGTTCCTTGCCATTTCACCGGCTTTGGTCCCCGTTTCCTGGGAGGTGAGTACCGGCAAGGAATCTCAGCACTGCAGCAGTTTCGGCAAGTTGGTAGGCCATCACACTTTTGGTTCCTGGTTAGCGTACGGTAGCGGCGTCAAAATGCATGTATCCGCACGGTAGATAGTGACTGTGTCGTCAGAGATGCAGATGGGAGCGTTGCTCACCTTGACCTTGCGGCGCCGACATGAACTGCAAGCCTGCCTCGGAGCCATGTTGAGTCGTGGGAAAGCAAGGAGAGATGCCAGGTCGGGCAATTAGACGTTTGTTTTTTATATTTACCCGGACTGGGTGGAGCTATATGCGTATCCATATTATACTCCGCAAATCCACAAATTCCCCGAGTGGCATGGTTGTCTAATTAGTCTAGGCGCAGCACTGGACATTCTCTAGCGCGTACGAGTCAGGTCCAATACGAGCATACGCTCCGATCAAACCTAAAGTTCCGAGGTTCTAGTGCTTCGTCCATTGCTTGTTGGGGTACATGTACATACAGTAGTGTGCATGTGGGCTTCTGTGCCCCTTCCCTTTTGCCCATCTCCACTCCTCCACTGGCCGAGGCGGCGAAAACACTCTTGGGATATCGGCCAATTCGATCGCATCGACAACAACTTTTTGTACAGCAGCTGAACAGTCAGATGCTATAGCATGGCTCAATGTTGAAACTCTACAGGCAATGTACCCACAACATGTGGGGTAAGAGAACGCCCCCAAAAAATTAAAGAAGAGGAAGTCTTCCAATGCTCATCATTTAAATATAGCCACTTTCTTGCACTCTTAGCTCAATCCCATAGGTCTCAAGTAGCCTTGAAGTGAATAACGAATCTCTATTTTGTTTTTCCAACATTCCCAATCCTTACAGAGAACCAACCACGACCTTCCCCGAGCTTTCAACCGTTGCAGCACAACAACAGATGCAATGACGGCCTCCAAAGTAGCAGCAGGACTTCCCTCACAGTTTGAGTGGGGGTTTGCCACGGCTTCCTACCAGATCGAAGGCGGCGTCAACGAAGATGGACGAGGCCCTTCCATTTGGGATACCTTCACCCACCTCGAGCCGTCTCGTACCCACGGAGCCAACGGCGACGTCGCCTGCGACCATTACCACCGATATGAAGAAGACTTCGATCTTCTCACCCGTTATGGTGCTAAAGCGTACCGTTTTTCGCTGTCATGGTCACGCATCATCCCTCTTGGTGGACGAGATGATCCCGTAAACGAGGGAGGTATCACCTTTTACAACAAGCTCATCGATAGCCTGCTTTCTAGAGGCATTACGCCCTGGATAACTCTCTATCACTGGGACCTGCCACAGGGGCTCCAAGACCGGTACGGTGGGTGGCTGAACAGCGAGGAGTCACAGAAGGACTTTGAGCGATACGCAAGGTTGTGTTTTGAGCGCTTCGGAGACCGGGTCAAGAACTGGATCACCATCAACGAGCCATGGGTTGTTTGCATTCATGTGAGTAGAGGACTTGTAGTCAAGACTTATCCCAGGTTGGAGGATGCACGCTCAGTGGCCGGAATATGAGCGCCAAAGGGCTAGCATGGCTGACTTAGCTATAGGGATTTGCGGAGGGCAATGATGCTCCAGGACGAAGCAGCACCAACAAAGACTGCACTGGGGGCGACTCAACGACCGAGCCTTGGGCTGTGAGCAAGTCGCTCATATTGTCGCATGCGAAAACAACAAGGCTGTACAACAAGGAGTTCAAGCCAAGCCAGGGCGGCCAGATTGGCGTAGCCATCAGTGGCGATTACTTTGAGCCATGGGATCCGGAGGATCCTAAGGACCGGGAGGCTGCTGAGAACAGGATGGATTTCTGGATAGGCTGGTTCGCTGATACCATGGTGTAAGTGTCCGTAGTCCCAGCAGAGGGAGAATGGTCTCCCCGTATACATCAATGATGCATGCTTGCTAACGGTGCGCCATGTTTAAGGCTCGGAAAAGATTATCCTGCCGTTATGCGTGCACAACTAGGGCATCGCCTTCCCACTTTTACCGAAGCTGAGTTTGCACTTATGCGCGAGACTGAGGTCGACTTCTACGCTGCCAATTACTACACTTCGCAATACGCACGGCATCGCACCACCCCAGCTCCGGATACAGACTACTCGGGCAATATTGATGATTGCGCTGAGAACAAATATGGCAAATCCATCGGCGAGCTGAGTGGCATCTTCTGGTTGCGCTCTGCTCCCCAAGGCTTCCGAAAACACCTCGTAAGGCTCTCCAAGAAGTATGGCAAGCCCATCTACGTTACCGAAAACGGGTGTCCCTGCCCTGGTGAAGACAAAATGACTGAAGAGGAGTCCGTGAACGACCTGTTCCGCCAAAAGTACTTCTCAGACCACTTTGATGCTATCGTTGGCGCCATTCAGGATGGCGCAAAGGTATCCGGATACTTTGCCTGGTCGTTGATGGATAATCTAGGTGAGTTTCTTGCAACTTTAGGACCGCATTTGCGATCCATACTTGCCGATACTGACCCTACTTCTAGAATGGTCTGAGGGCTATGGCCCCAGGTTTGGTGTCACTTTTACAGATTACGACACGCTGGAGAGAACGCCGAAGGATTCTGCCATGATGCTTCGAGGCATGATTGAGAAGAGAATGGTTGCATAAGGCATTCATGGGCTCACATGATGTGAATTAGAGCGGCTATAGCCAAACAGTTCTGTTAGTACTATATGAAAAAAAGACAGCACAGAAATAGGCCCCCACTGAGAGACGTTTCACCCCGCATACGCCTAGTTAAGTGAAATATCGAAACTATTCTGTGTGAGAACATTGTCCTTGTGAAACTCTTCCTGATCTGGATGGATTAACTCGTATGGAACACATGGGTTACGACCGCTGTCACCATAGGCTGTAGACTGTGTATATTCCCCGCGGACAACCGAGCCGTTACCGAGGTAGACGGCGTAACGAGCCAGACAGCGTAACGAGCCACCCCTCCTTAATAACAACAAAACTTTAATAAGTAATAACTTTACTAATATAAGCTTAATTAAAGCTATAATTATAGCTATAAAATTCCTAAAGCCTAAAGAAAAATTTAATTATTAAGAAATTATAAAAAAGTATTATTAAAACTATATAACGCTAAACGTGTCTGTTAAAGATCTAATCAAGTAGTTACAATATAAAGTAACTAGTGTTAACTAGTTAGTATCTTTAGAGTATTCTGTAGATATGCAGCGCTAGGTAAGTTAAAGGTAGAAGTATTAGATAGTAGTATACTTATAGATTATCTTAAGTTAATTACAATATACTATAAGGCTACATTATACAAGTCTATATATATAATTGTCTTATAGGATTCCTATAAGGCCTCCTCTAGGATTTCTAGGTTTATCTCTATCCTATAGGACATAGTCTGTCTTAGCGTAAGTTTCCTAGGATTACGTAACCCTAGCGTTATCAGTTAGTTTAGAGGCTTAGTCTTCTCGTTAGTCGTCCGTGCCTCTTCCTACATCCTTATAACCACCGCCTTCCTACTTCCTGTTTGTAATACTATCTCCCCCTCTAGTCCTTATATCCTTATAACTAACCTATAGCTTCTCGTAGTACTACCTATTATTATTCTGTTAGAGATTGTATAAACGCTATTAGTTAGGTTACTATAGTTTCTTATAAATATTATTTAAAGAAGAAGTTAGAGTATAGGATATTATTATTAAAGGAAAAGTATAGAAATTATTATTATAATAGGGTGTTGTTATGCGAGCTAGTAGATGTACTTATTCCGAACTTTTCTTGTCTAGATAAGAAATTAGCTTAGTTAGACGCGTAAGAAGCTAAGGCTAACAACGCAGAAGAGAAAGCGCTAAATACTCTTCTCGCTGCTCGCGCGAAAAAGAATTAACTTTGTAAATAATAAAAGTTATTACAGCGTTATAAGTAATAATAGGTAGATAATTCTAGTTATATTATAGAAGAGATTAAAGCGTTAGAGGTAATTAAGGACGTTAATTATAAGGTCGACGTTCTTAAACAAGAGCTAATACCTAGTACTTCTGCCTTAGACTAGAGCGTCTTTACTCCGTCCTAGCTTAAAGGTAACCCTCTTCCTCTAGAAATTACGTTATTAGATTAGGTTAGTTATAGTTCTAGTACCTAAGTTCTTTTTATTCTCTGTTACAGTTATATTCGCTAATTTATTCTATGCAGTTTCCTAAGTTTAATTTTAGTTCCTAAGTATTCTTAGAGTTAGGGTATCCTTTCTATTTAACTAGATATTTATTTTCTCTATACTTATCTTCTATAATCTTAGAATATCGTATATTAAGGATTTTCTTAACTTTATACTTTATTTCTTCTTTAGTCTCGTATCTAAAGGTTTTTTATAGTAGTATTACTAGGTGCGTAGGTTCTAATAGTTTAACGTAGAACCTTAGGTAGATCTTTACGTCTTTAGGTAGTTCTAGTGTATACGTAACTAGTCTATTACGTTATTTAATTAAAAACAGTCTAACTTTAACGTAGTCTAATCCCTTATTAAGTTATTTCGTGCGTAGGTTTTTTATAAGTAAATATACCTTATCCCCCTTTTTTAGCTAAGGCGCCGTTTTTCTTTTTTTATTAATATATAAAATTTATTATCCTTATCTTTTCTTAAGTCTCTCTTATAATTATGTTAGCGTTACCTATAGTTCTCTTACTATTTTAACTACAGCTTCTGCTTTAATACTTAGAAAGTTTCTTTTAAATAAGTTTAGGTGTTTCCTGTAATAGGCGTAGAACAGTATTTCGCCTGTTACTGTAGACTTACTATTATTAAATGTAATTTATGCTGTTAGTAATAGTAATACCTAGTTATTCTGCTGTTTATTATAATACGCCCGTAGGTATTATTTTAAAGTTCTATTTATTTATTCTGTTTATCTATTAGTTTCTAGGTAGTATGCTATAGATAGTTTCCTTTAAGTACCTATCTTAGCTATAAAGGTTAACTAGAAATTAGATGTGAATAACTTATCTCTATTACTAATAATAGTTTTTAGTATACTATAGTATTAAAATATTTAGTCTTTTATTATTTCTGTAAGTTATAGTGCTATAAAATTCTTCCTAAATAGTATAAACTCCGCGTATTTAATACATCTATATGCTACGTTACATATCGCGTTATACTTATATCTAGTTACTTTATCTATAGACTTAGGTAAGTCTGTAATAAAGTCTATTACTATATCTTCTTATAGTTTTATAGGTACCTTTATTACCTGCGACTCGCTATAAGGTACGTGTGTAGTATATTTATTCTGTTAGTAAGGTACATACTTCTTAATATATATCTCTACTTTTTATCTAAGATTCTTAATATAGTAGTTTTATTAGATAAGCTCTATAGTTTTTATAATTCCTAGGTATCTATATATTAGATTATTATAGTATTTGTTATGGGCGAAGAGGCCTAACTAACGAGTGTGCATTTATCCTATACTACAGAAGGAGAAAGATAGAGAAGAGGTTACAGTTATCCTTAGAGGATATATATATATGTTCGTACAAGTAAAGAAGAACGTGCTCCTCTAGCTGCTAACTTGTATGAGCTAATAAGAAAAAGGGGCAGAGGAGATTAAGGAGTTCTTTCCTCGTGCGATAGTAGCGAAGCCTCTCCTGCTTAAAGGGCGCAGCCTATTACAATTTCTTATTACTAAAGTTTTTAAAGTTAAGTTTTCTATAGAGAATTTTTAAACTTATATAACTTAGCTAATAAACTATATTATAACTTGAAAAACTTAGTATATTTTAATTATTTATATATTAAATCTATTTTTAAAATTTAGTACTCTAATCTTTAATAGATTTAAAAATATTAAATTATATAGCTAATTTAAGCTAAATAATAAAAGCTAAATAACTTTAAAAATAAAAGCTTAAAATAACTAGTCCTTTTTTTTAAATTATAGCTACTATATATATTTATAATATATATAAAATTTAGAGTTATAGCACTATTATATATTAAGATAGAGAGGGTATAGATTTTGCAGAACGCGTGCGTGCTGTAGGGACGTGAAGATCTTAAAGGCTATTAGTAAGGATAATTAATAAGACTGCAAGGTTAGTTCTCTAGGATAGAGTAAGGGACTAGATAGAAGGGGGTTTAATACTAAGATAGTAAGAGGGTGCTTCTGTAAAGAGTACTAAGGGTTTAGAATAATTAGTATTACTATTACTATACTATAGAGTATAATATTAAGTTAAATATAATAAGCTATAAGAGTTTATTACTGTAATCTATATATATAGAAATTATACACGTTACTTAGTGTGCTTAAGGTGCTTAGTACTACTAATTATACCAATTAACTAAGCACGTTACGTAATCTTAGTTATTAGTCCAATATCTCTGAGGTCTACTAGGGCCGCTAAGAACAGGGTCTTAGTAGGTTCGTAATACTATCCCCCTCCTGTCCTAGCACTGTCCTTAGTGCTTATTATATAACGCGGGCGTTTCCTACTTTTACTGCCTTATATCTTACTATGCCTAAACATCTACAGCTGTCTAGTACTATTTATTATTAACGCCTTTATAATTTTATTAACTCCTTTAAGGAAGCTATAGTTTAAAAGTATATAATATACGTAAAATATAATTAGGTATATAAGCTCTAAGTTTATTTAGGAAAATATAGTAGGTACCTTTATTAAGGATAACGTTATAACGTGCAAGTTACAGAGTCTAAATTTAAATACTTAGTAAATTAAAAGATAAAGCTTTAAAAGTAAATAAAAGAATCTAGAGATATATAAGAGGTTATAATAAAGGCGTATAAGAAAGCTCTAGAAGAGCTACGCGTTACTTAAGCTTATAAAGAGTAGTTATAATAATAAATAGATTTAATTAATTAGCGCGTAGAGGAAGTAATAGCTATAGAAGAGTAGGATATTAAGGAGTAAGAAGCAGCAAAGGCTGTATTACCTAAGAACGCTTCTAACGCCCTTAGTTTTAGTTTATTACTAAGCACCTAAGGTATATTTAAGAGCTTCCCTCTTAAATACTAGGAGGCCCTAGTTAGTAATAGGCTATTAGTAGTAGGCCTAATAGTTTTCTCTAGCTCCTAACGTTTCTTAAGGTTCATTTATTTTTTCTTCTTCCTTTCCTCTTTTTCCTAATATTCTCTAATTTTTTATTAGTAGTTTCTTAGATATTCTAGTAGTTCCTACGTGCTCTTAGAGCTTAGGTATCCCTTCTATTTAACTAGGTAACTAAAGCTTAGTTCTAGATTATTAACTCTTCTATTTTATTAGTACCCCTATATTTTCTTAACCTTAAACTAATTTTCCTCCTTAGGTTTATACTAAAATATTTTATATAGTAGCGTTATAGGGTTAGCTAGTTCTAACTTAGAAATATAGAAGTATAGGTAGATCTTTATATCTAGTAGTAGCTTAAGTATATAGTTTACTAGTCTATTCTATTCTTTATCTAAAAATAGTCTAACTTTAACGTAGTTAAGTCCTTTACTTAGTTACTTATTACGTAGATTCTTTATAAGTAAATATACTTTATCCCCCTTTTTTAGCTAAGGTGCTATTTTTCTTTTCTTATTCTAGTAGGAAATACTATTATATTATACTTTCTTAAGGTTTTCTTAGAGTTATTTATATATTTTCTTTATTTCTTTAGCTATTTTTATAGCTACTTTAGCTTTTTTACTAGGATATAACTTTATAAAGAGATTAAGGTGTCTCCTATAGTTAGTAAAGAATAGTATCTTTCTAGTTAATTCTAATAATTTATTATTATAGGCTAGTTATGCTATTAGTAATAGTAAGACCTAGTTATTTTATTATTAATTACTATAGATTCTAAGGTAGGTCTTTATTATTCTGTTCGTTCTTTCTGTCTGTCTATCTGTTTATAGGTAATAGGCTGTTAGTAACTTTCTCTTTATTCCTATTACAGCTATTAGTATAGACTAGAAGTTAGATATAAAGAGTTTATCTCTATTACTAATAATAGACTTAGCTATACTATAGTACTGTATTAGTCTGTCTAAAATAATAAATACTAGTTATTCTGTGTTATAGTTGTTTCTAAATAGTATTATCTCTACTACTTTTATAAATCTATAAACTATATTAAGAATAGCGTTATATTTAATTCCTGTTATAGAATCTTTAGATAGTAGTAACCTTATTACAAAGTCTATAGAAATGTCTACCTAAGGTTCGTTAGGTAGCTCTATAGCTTGTATTTCTCTGTAAGGTGCGTAAGTGCTGTGTTTATTCTTATAGTAGTCTGCGTATTTTTTAATAAACTATTTAACTTTAGCCTTTATTTTGCTAAAGCTATAGTGTTATTATATAAGTTCTATTATTCTCTTAATTCTAGGGTAACTATATACTAGGTTATTATAGTATTATTATATAATTACCTCTTATAATTCCTTAGGTACTTTAGACGTAATTATTATAGTGTTATTTAATAACTTATTAGGTTCTAGGCTTCTACCCTAGTTTACTTAAAGGATAGTATTACTTATTATTACTTTTATTCCTGTAATATCTAATCTGCAGCTAAGAGTATTAGCTCTACTATTATTCTTTCCTAGGGTATATATAATCTTAAACTTATATTATCCTAATATTTTAGCCTATCTAACTTATCTTTAGTTTAGATCTTTAGTAGTAGTAAAATTAATTAAGTTCTTATAATCTATAAATATTATAAGATCTAAGTAGCTCTCTGCGTAGATCTGCTAGTAGTTAAGGGCGTTAATAATTACTATAAGCTCTTTATTATACATGTTATATCGCTCCTCTAGGTCTATAAATATCCTAGAGTAGTAAGTAATTAGGTGCTATTTTCTATTACGCTCTTATTTTACTATTACACCTAGTATAAGGTCTAAAGCATCTATTTTAAACTATAGAGGTTCTCTTATTTAGAATATAATTAGTACTAGTAGTATAATATAAGCTTCCTTAAGTATCTAAAATACTTCCCTTTATTTATTTCCTTATTCTTATTTTATCTTTTTCTTTATAAGTTTAGTAAGTAGGATAGATTTTTTAAAGAAGTCCTTAATAAACTATTAGTTAAAGTTAATAAATCCTATAAATAACTATATATCTTTAACTATTTTAGGTTTAGGCTATTCTCTTACTACTCTTATTTTTTCTTTACTTATTTTTACTTTATATACACTTACTATATATCTTAAGAACTTAATTTCTTTCTTATAGAACTTATATTTCTTAAGTTTAAGTAGTAAACTAAATCTTCCTAAATAAGTAAGGACTATTTTAATATACTTAATATATTCCTATAAATTATTAGAGTATATAAGGATATTATTAAGGTACGTAATAATAAATATATCTAGGTGCTCTCTTAATATATTATTAATAAGTGCCTAGTATATAGCTAGTATATTAGTAAGACTAAAAAGTATTACTATATACTTATAGTAGCTATAGCGTATCTTAAATATAGTCTTCTATTCTTTACCTTCCTTTATATAAATAAGGTTGTACGCTCCTCTTAAGTCTAATACTATAAAGACTTTTATAAAGGCTAGTTAATCCTATAGTTCTACTATATTTAGTAAAAAGTATTAATTTTTTATTATAATATTATTAAGCTTCTAATAGTTAACGCATTATTTTAGCTTCTTATTCTTTTTTAGTATAAATAGTATAGGGTATCCTACTAGTAACTATAATTCTCTAATAAATCCTTTCTTTAAGTTTATCTTAATATATTTACGTAGGGTTTTAAGTTCTTTTTCTAATAAACTATAAATTAAGCTAAAAGTTAGTTACTTTCCTTCCTATAAGATAATCTTATAATCCTAAGGTTAGTATTTAGGTAATACTTTTATAGCTATCTCTTCCTAAAAGAGTAACTTATATTTTTTTATACTTATTAGAGATTACTAGAGTTACGCTTTACTCTTTAACTCTAGCTTATTAGTCTAAGGGCCTCTTATTAGTACCTACTAAGTTAGACTCTCGTATTCTAAGGTTATCCTTATTTAAAGTAAAAATTCTAATTATTATCTTCTTATCTACCTAGGTACTTAGCTACAGCGTAGGCTTACTTATAGTTATGTCTATTCTATAGTATTTAAATAAGAACTTCTTCTTTTTCTAATTTATTTCTAGACTATATTCTCTTAACTATAGGAGTCCTAGTATTATATTATACTATAATAGTCTAAAGACGTCTAAGTTAATTATTTCCCTATAGTTCTAGATAATAAGTTATATGTTCTATACTTTATAAGTAATTATAGACTCTAATAGTATTAGTTATCTATTAGCTACTATTAATAGATATAGTACTACTTTTAATAATAGGATAAGGCTAGCTTATTTTATCGCTCGCGTAGAAATATAGCTCTGTTATACTCTAGAATCTACTAGTACCTTTATCTAGCTTTTATTAAGCTTAATATTTAGCTTAAGGAGCTCTTATATACTTATTATATATAGAGTTTATAATTCTTACTTATTAGTAGGCGTAACTCTAAAACAGGTTCCTCCTAATACCTATTTATTATCTTAATATCTTTATACTTAAGGTAGTTAGGGTTAAGGCACGTTTACTATTACTACTAATTACACTCTCTATTAAAGACTAACTATATTACTATAGTAGCTATAGAGTTATTATTTCCTAGAAAATAGAGGATAGTTCTCTTATCTTATAAGTAGTTATTATATTTAACTTTAAAATAATTATACTATTAGTATTTATATTAGTAAAATAAGTAAAGGAAGTATCCTTATTCTATTTTACTTAAATAGTATATTATATATAGGTTAGTAGTATAAAAAGACTAGTAGATAATACTATGTTACTTATTATATAGATCTATTAAGTAGTCTAGTACTAGTTTCTATAGTCCTTTACGCATAGTATATAGAGTATAAGCTACTTCTGCGTGCTTATATATTTCTTAGGCTTCCTTCTCTATAAAGTGCTAAAGAGGGTTAATATTCTCTTTATTATCCTCTTAATATATTTATTATTTAAGCTAAGTATAAATATCTTATTTCTTACCTTTTATAAGTATAATCTTACTATAGGAATTAACTTAAAAGTACCTTTATTATACTAGGTCCTTAGTACTTAGTATATAGAAAGTATCTTCCTATATTAGTAGTAGTATTATTTAGCGTTATAATATATATTTAGGGGTCTTAACTATTAAGAGTTTAGGTACCTATATTTATCTAGCTTATTAAAGTTTCTAAAGAGCGTCCTTAACGCTTATAGGTTACTATACTTCTTTAGCCTTTTTTACCTATTCTTATATTACTTTTATATAATATTTAGAGTAATTATAATATTCCTATAATGTGCAGGAATAGAGGCCTTAGCTAACTTCTCCCTTTTAATAGTAGCCTTACGCGCAGTAGAAGCAACTAAGCATCTCGTGTTAGCTAAGATAGTAAAGTGCGGGGACGGGTAACGAGGTATACAAAGGTAGATAGGTAATAATAAATTAAATGTTTAAGACTCTAGTAAAGTAGGACTTAATAGTATAGTGTAGGTAGTACTTAGTAGATTTAATGCCTCCTAAGGAGGTCCTATCTATCTACCTTTATACCTAGATTTCCTAGCTAAGCCTACCTAATCCTAGCTAAGATACCCTTAGTAACTACGTTACTAAGTATATTAGTATATACCTCCCCTACTTAAGAGCTTTGCCCTATAAAGCTTAGTATCCTATTATAAGAAGTAAAATAAAAGAAAATAATAAAGGAAAAAGGTTAACTTAACCTAAGATAGAATATAAATAACTACAAAGGAAAGAGATCTTAGACTATCCCCTAACCTACACCTTATCTCCTTATATCTCTTACTCCTTATTCTCTATCTCTTAGATTTACTTAACCTTTTAGCTCTAAATCTGCTAGCTGCGTTAAGTCCTCTTACTTCCCTCGCTCCTTCTTAGCTACTAAGTTAACTTCCTAGTAGGCCTAGTTATTAGCAGTAGGTCCTTATAAAGCTCGTCGTAGGTAACAGGAAGCCTAGTAGGGTAAGGAGTTAGCAGCAACATACTTACTAGAGAACTTAACAAGCTTAATAGTAAACCTGCTAATAAGGTTCTACTATAAGGGCGACAGGTGCTTAGAGACGCTGTTTATTAGTTAAGCGCATTAGGCTAAGCTTATTCCTCCTAGCTTAATTCGTTAAGGAGTTATAATAAGGCTGTATCCTTATTAACTTCTCTATTATAAACGTACTATTTACTTATCTAAGCTAAGTACTTTCCTTTATTAAAGAAGTAGGACTAAGAAGGAATATTACTGTCTGATTAATACGCAGCTTCTTCGTACATCTTAATAATCTCCTAGTAATGTTTTACTATCCTTACAGTCTCTTTTTAGCTAGCTTAGATTTCTGCTATAATATCTTTGTAGGTACTTATGTCTAGGTTAAAGATATCGTGCATAGCATCTTAAATAACAGGGTTATCCCACCTAACAAGGCTACCTACTACTTATAAGATAGGATGACTGTAAATAGGTTACGTAGCTCCTAGGAAAGGCTATTTAATACCTCTGTATTTATTTAGGTAACCAGAGGGCGTGCATAGGGCCTTAGTAAGGTGCTAATAAGTAGTTATAATTAATTAGTAGCTGCCTATCTTAGGAACCTCTATAGTTTCTATGTTATTATTAACTTTTATGTACTAGAGTAGCACAGTTCGTCGTTTAATAGTAGATAGTCTAGTTAAGCTATAAGGCAGGCGTAGATCTGAAATCCTTACCTTACCTTATTTATATAGCTGCTTCGTCTATTATACGTTAGGCTACTTCTCCCTTAGTTCTTATAGGAAGTGTATAGCATTACTCTATAATTTAATTAGCCCTATACTATTATCTTAACCTAAGTTCTTACGCTATTCTTAGTAACTATTAATAATATTATAGAAGCCTAGCAACATCTTAGTGTAGTTATGTTTATCCTTATTATTAAAAGAGACACTGCCTTAAATTATATCTACCCCGCGTTTAGAGTAAACTGCCTGAGTAATATTAAGATTAACGTAGCAGAAGTAAGTCTTATTACCTAGTTTTGTATATTTAGCGTAGTATAGGTATAAGATAAGGTAAGGCTCCCTTTAAATAGCTGTATAGATTAGGTAATATTTAAGATCTCCGCGGACTAGTTGCTGCGGCAATAAGTAATATATTATACGTTCCTAACTAAGGTTATCTTTGCTACTAATCTAGCAAGTATAGTAGTCGTACATCTTAAAGCTTTTATTAATAATTTTAACTAGTTCCTTATCCTTCTAGATCTAGCTAAAGACGTCGCAGATAATACTTCCTATTTATTTAAATTCGTTAATTAAAGGTTAAAGCTTTATCGTCTCTATAAATGCTTCCTAGTTAATATTAGGTGTAGTCTGTACAGGCCTATATTAGTAGCTCTTAAGATCCTTATAGGTACAGCTACCTTAGTACAACTTTATAAAAAGGACTTATATAACTAGGTTAGCTTAATATTCTCTAATCTTATCTTTATAGAGGTATAAGATAAGTAAGACTTCTTAGATCTAATAGTAGTTTATGCTGTAATAGAACACTCCTACGTAAGACGCGATATAAGTAAAGTAAAAGTAACAGACATAATTAGGATTAGGTATATAGTTACCTCGCTTATCTAATAGTTAACTATAGTTAATAGTTTTATAGTACTATTCTTCTAGGAGCTTAAACTACTTCTAGATCTTAACCTTCCTATACAGCTTTATTTACAAAAGTATCTTAGCTATAACAGATTCCTTATTCTTACACTTATAAGAAGTGTACAGAGTAAAAGCTAGAATAATAGAATCTTCTTATCCTTTAATACTTTCTAGGATATCTAGGTTTACGTTAAGCGCTTTAAGCGTCCCTACTTAGCTGTCTCTAAATTAAGTAGCTGCGTAAGTTTACCTTAAGCTAATTAGTCCTAGGGCCAACAGCATTAATTATAATTAGTTACCTAGATATACGATATCTTTTCTTAAGGTTACCTTAATATTATTTAATTAGATTAGTTCCGCCTCTAGATAAGAAGTAAGTTAAGGGGACTAGATAATCTTATTAATAAACGCGTGCTGTAAATATTAATAGCTCCCTATAGATTATAACCTACTTTAGAGTTACTAATACTTAATAGGTAACTATACTCCTAGACTGCCTTAACAGGAGGACTAACTTAATTACCTACTTAATTTCGCGACTTTAATAGCGCGAATCTAAGGGATAATAAGCTCGCACGTATATATCTAGAGTCCTTATTTAATAAGCTATTAGTCGTCCTTTGTAACTATATTAGTGCGCGTCTTACTTAAGTGTTTAAGCTTCTTAAACTATTTTAGTACTCCTTTCTAGAATAAGTGCTTATTATTATTCTCGCGCGTATAAGTATAAACGTCTGTGTTACCTTTTTAAACCCTGTTCTTAGTAGCTAACGCCCTTAAGTTCTTATTATCCTATAATTAAGTTATATAGGTAGGAATTATTTATAAAGTTACTTTTATATTACTAATATTAGTTACGTTTACAGACTTATCTTAACGCCTTTTTAGATCTTAGAGTTATAGGATAAGTTCTGTGTTAAGGTATAGCGCGAGGTCTGTAATCTTAACTTATTGCAGGAGGAATATAAGGTTAGTAACGCCTGAATAGCTGTATATAACTAAACTTATATGTACACTAATAACCTAATTAAAAAGAGGCTTGTATAAGCTCTTAAGGTAGCTTGTAGCTAATTATAACTCGCTGCCTTACTTAGCTTAATAGTCTTTAACATCTTTAACTATAGGAAACTAGGCGTTAAACTAGTGCACACCTCCAAATTTAGCTATAAGGGCCGCGTTATTCTTAAATGCCTAAGCAGCCGCACTAACTAGGTTAAGGAGTTTGTTAACGTATAAGCTGTAAGAGATTATCTACTTAGTTACTATATGTTTCTAAACGTGCGATAGTTACTTAACTAGTTCCTTATAGAAGTCTTTAAACGTAGTCTTACTCTTCTAAGGTATGACGTATTATCTGTAATTCTAGAAGTTAATACCGCGATTAGGCACACGCGTGATTTACTGCGTTAATTAAGGCTAGTTAGATATATTTAAGTAAGTTACTAACTTATCTAATAAGCCTAGAGTCTAAGGCAGCAGTAGGAGTTTTAGCACGACAGATTATTAAAGTAGGGTGCCTAGTAGGTCCCTCCTAGAACCGCTTATAATTATTTGCTTAGTTAAACTAGTTTATAAAATATAGCAGCGTCTAGTAAGGGTTAATAGTTAGCTGCTAGTAAGATATTAATTATTAAAAAAGGGAAGTAATAAGCTTTGTAGGCGGGGTTTTTATCCTTTCGTTACTGTATATTATTTCTTAACCTCGCCTTTACCTACACTAATTACGACAGGTAATTTTTATTACTTTTTAACTGTTTGTTTTGTTATTAGTGGGCGTAAATGTAAAGTTAGCGCGTTAGCTAATTACAGGGTTTCCTAGGTTACGCTAGTCGCACCTAGGGCGGGTCCTGATTAGCTAATACCTACGCTAGGCATCTGAAATTTATATCTATAATAGCTTACCGCCTATTTATTTCCTATTATATTGTAAATATATAAGGTAATTTTACTTACTTATATTACCTTCCTCTCCCTTACTTAGAGACTTTTAGCTATCTCTTAGCCTATAATAGTTTGTCTTTAGACGTTATGTTAAATTTAGAATCTATAAATTCTTTAGAATACGCCTCTTTCTCTGTTATTGTTAACCTCCTTAGTATAACTTAGACTAATGTGTAGTTTAGGTAGGTTACTGCATCTAATATTATAACTAGGTCTTAATTAACTAATTTCTAGATTTAAGGTTTTGCAGGCGACCTCCCTCTACTTTAGGCTCGTCGTTGCCTGGTTCATTTTAAGACTAGTTAAACTAAGCTAGTAGCTCTTAAAAGAGGTGTACCTCTTCCTATAATTATAGTTCCTATAATTTTATTCTTCCTTAGTCTTTAGCGGCTATATTTAACAGGTCTCTCTAGATAAATAGCTTTAAATAATAACCTAGCGTGGTGTGGGCGAACCTTAATCTATTAAGGTCTTTAAGTCTGTAGGTACCTTAATCCTTAAATACTTCTAAGATTTAATATAGACCTAACTATCTTATAGTTAGTTTTCTTAACTTAGATATATTAATCTTACGTATTAAATCCTATAGCAGGACTAAGTCTCTATTCTTTATCTCTTATTATTTAATTTCTTTGTAATTGTCCTAGTATTTCTTTTTCGGCCGCACGCATTTACTTAGTTTTTACGACTGCCTCTTTAATAAGCTAGTCTCTAAGGTTAATCTGTATTACTTATACTATAAGAAGATGTTCTTTATTATAGATTTAGCGGAAGGGAAGTGTCTGCTAGGTTAGTAAGGCTAGCTTAATTTGTAGGACTAGGTTTTATCTAGTAATAAGTTAGAAGGCTAAATACCTAGTTTGTTCTTAGATTAATATCTTGTCTGCTAATAACACAGCTAGGAGATTTGTAACCTATAATCTTAGTAACTTAGTAAGCGCATTTATAATTAGTTTGTGACCGCCTTTAACTTTACCTATTACTTAAGGGTTATAAGCTAATAATTAGACGCGCCTGATCTTGTATATCTTGGCGAGGGCTACGATAACTTTAGTAAAATTAGGTCCTCTATCTGCTATTAATTTCTTTGTTATACTCTATCTGCATATAATTTCTTTGTAGATAAACTTCGTAATAGTTAAGGACTTATTATTAGGGATTACGCGACCTTTAACCTATCTAGATAGGTATTCCCTAGCAAGGACTAGAAATCTCTTTCTGTTTTGCTCTAGTATATATACTACGTTAATTATAATTAATTCTTATAGCGCGTAACTATAGGTGTTAGTAAGCATATCTACTATGCGCTTAGAAGATCTTAGTTAGTATTCTTTACAGGCTAATATTTAAAGCTTAACGTCGCTGTACATGCTTTTCTACTAATACCTTTATGCTATTATGCTATACACGCCTATAACGCCTTAATATCTAATAACTTTATAGATATTGCTTATAGCTGCTGCTTATAAGTTAGGGTTATTAACTACCCTGCAGACTGCGATATTTTGTAATATTTTTCTAAATAGATAGCTATCTCTAATAAAGAAGTTTATAGCTTTCTTTTTCTATACTTAAAGTTCCTTCCTTATAAGATTAAGTAGAAGTTTTAGTAATAGGAGGAATTAGGCAATTTCTTCTAAAGTGTTTAAGTATTTGTTCTTTAAGGCCTATCCTTAAATAGGTAGCGCCTTATCTATCGCGCTAATTAGGTGTTTAACGTATTCCTCTAAATTATTCTCTATCTAATCTAGTAGTTCCTATCTGTTAGGTTTTAGGTACTGTGATAATGCGTCAGCTACTATATACTTTTGCTAGGCACGTGCTTAATATTAAATTCCTATATAAGAATTACGGCTATCTATCTATTTATAATAGATCCTGGCGTCTCAGCTAATAATTAGTTTAACTGCGTAATTAATGTCTGCGCGTTTGTCTTAATTGTGAAGTTCTGCCTATATAGCTAAGTTCTGAATTTCTTTAGCGCCTAAAGTACTGCCCTACATTTAAGCTTAGTTAAATACTACTAACTTTTAGCTCGTAACTATATTATACTTTTAAACTAATAAGGATAACGCTTCCTATCCTTACCTTTCTACTTAAGTATAGCTCCTGCACCTTCTTTACTCTTATTAACCCTAAGGTAGAATCTCTATCTATATTTATAATCTAGGCTAGCTAATATAGGAGTATTAGTAATTTTGTTTTTTAGATCCTGCATTACTTCTTATTATAGTAATTCTTATGCCTATTCTATTTTATTTTATAAGAGGGTAAATAATAGTTTTGCTTAAATAGTAAAACTTAGTACCTAGATACGATAATAGACACATATTCTAAGGAATATCTGCACTTCTTTTACGTTCCTGTATTTAGGCTAATCTTAAATCTTAGCTACTTTCTAGTAATCTAGATGCCTTCCTTTAGTACCTACTTTATATCTAATAATACCTAGCCTGTCTATTCCTTAGTAATACTTTGTCCCTAAGACTGTAGCCTTAGCTCTTTTAATATTAGTAAGTACCTTATCTAGCTGTTAGATATATTCTAGTACATATCTTTAAACTCTTAGTAATACTTCTTTGTTATTATACGTTAATTTTAAGCTACTATACGTAATATTATCTAGGAATAGCGTAGTATAAGGCTAATATCTAATTAGGATTTTTATTATTATCTACTAAAAAGCACTAACTAAGTTTGTGGCTCCTTAAACTATTATGCATAATCTTAATAACCTAATTAGCGTCTAGAATGTAGTTATGTCTCTACTGTTAGGGTAAAGTATAATCTAATTATATCCTAAAAACAGATCTATAAGAGAGAGGATCTTATATCTAGTAAATTATTCTAAGAATTTATTAGCTATTAGTAGGAGATTTATATTCTGTATTAAAACCTTATTTATATAAACCGCGTTATTAATAAGCTAGTACTTCTTATCTTTCTTAGTAACTAGGAACTACAGGTTCCTATACTAACTATTACACTATTTAAGGGTTCCTTAGTTAATTTTTCCTTAAAATATTACTACTGCCTCTTCCTTAATCCTTCTTAGTATAGGAAAAGACTTAACCTGCTATACTTTATAAGGTATTATCTTTATCTTATATAGTTAGTATACATCTTTACTAATCCTTCCTAATTTAGTAAAGGTAAAGGCTATTACTAATTCTTAATTTATTAATATATCTAGTATTAACTACTTTTCTTAGGCCTATAGGGATCTAAGCTTTAGTTAATTTATTTATTTAGAAGTAAGGCGAGACCTTCGTAGAAAATCCGCGTATTATTGTTTAAAGAGATAATTAGAAGGTCCTAGGCTAGGTCCCTTTAGGCTTAAGCGAAGTAACTAGTTCTTAACTACAATTTCTAGCTAGTCTTCTCTTCTAAATTCTATTAGTTCTAGGGGGCGCGGCTTATTAATTAGCCTTACTTTATCTACTACCTTCTTATATATTATATTAACTTACAACTACTGTCTTTGCTAGCTCTAAGTTTAGCAGTTTAGTTTATATATAATACTTTTAAGGCTTACTTCTAGACTAGCTGTCGCGTTTAATAAGATAAGTTGTAACGCAGCATAGTCCTTTCGTGCTTATAACTTACTTCTGTCTTATATAGTAAATAAGTGCGAAAAGTCTCTAAAATCTAACTTATTATTAATAAGATAGACTTCCTAGTAATACTTAGCTTAAGCGATGTTACTAATATCCTTGTTTTCTAGGGTGTTAATATTAGTATGCGAACGCACTTCCCCTATCTGTGCGCTCGCATCTAGTTTTCTAAGTTATTAGAATCTACTACTACTATACTTAGGTAAAAGGGCGTTAGATCTAATACTAGGAAGACTACGTTCCTTATTCTATCCTTAGAGATTATTTAACACGTAACCTAACTATATATATTATACTAGATAGCTAACCTTACTATAGAATACTAGGGATTACTAAGGATAGCTAACCTTATTAGATTAGCTATTATTTAGAAGTGCGTCCTTATAATAACCTCCCCTACTTTAACTAGGACGTCCTAAGCTGTACTAATAAAGGCGTTAGTGTCTCTTATTATACTTATAATCCTATTTATCTGCCTAGGGCGTTACTCTATAGCCTTATAGACGATACTTAAGGCTTATACTGTACTTAATCTTAAGAGGTTTATTTATAAACCTATGTTAATAAGGCATTTTATAGCGTTCCTATTAAATAATGCCTAATAAACAGGAAGGTCGTAATGTATTAGTCTTATTCCTCTAAGCCTTTCCTGCGTAGCTACCCTCTTCGCTATAACCTTATCCCTATTAATCTAGGTGTTAGATTTACTATTAATAATATATTACTACTGCGCGTTATATATAGTTACAATTACGTTATATTTTAATACCTAGGGTTTAGGTTCCTTACGTTTATTAGGGTTTAGATAGTTCTAGCTAATTATAGGGCTTCCTAGGTTAAGCTTAGCGCACCTAGGGCGGCTCCTAATTAGCTAGCTTACTAAAACTATTACGTTTACTTCTATAGGACGTTTCTTAGTTCCTTCTTCTTCCTAAAGGAGCTTTCTAACCTAGCCTTTAATATTATTCTGCCTAAGTAAGTCTCCTATAGTTAATCCTTATACTTCTTACTTTAAGATAGCTAATATAATCCTAGATAGTTAGTAGATTTCTAGGCTTTATTCTTTATTATAAGTCTCTTAGAATTAAACCTTCTTTTCTTTACTATAATACGCGTAATTAATAGGTAGCTTAAGGTAATCTAGTATCTGATAGGGTAGCGGCTTAGTAGTAACTGTTACTCCTCTATACAGCGTTATAATAGGCACGCCTGCAAGTCCTATATTGTGTATAATCTTATCGCCCTTATATCTTTATCTTAAAGTAGGCGTAGCTAAAGTAGTTAGCTCTTTCTCTATAAATTAGCTTAGCTCTTTATTTTAGTTTCTTAGTAGTTATCTAGCTAAAATCTTTTATAGCTGCGTAGGCTTTTATACCTTGCCTTAGCGAACTTATTCTAGAGTTTTATCTTTGCTTAGTATTACTTTTTAACTAGCTACACAGACTTCTGCAGTTTCTAGGAGGTTCTTAGGAAACGCCCCTATAATAATATTATTACTGTCTACGTAATTAAGGCTTATAACTAAGCTATAATATTACTAGTTAAGTATATAATTTTCCTAGAAGTTATAAAACTTATCTTCTATATCTATCTTAGTTCCTGCGCTAAGGATTTCTGTAACGCTGTTAGCTGCTAAGTTCTCTTATTATTAACTTCGCCCTAGGTTTCTTACCTTTACGCGTAAGTCTGTTCCTCTAAATATGTCTAGTCTTACTACTAAAGCTAGCTAGTCTAGTATATCCTTAGGTACTTTAAAGAATTCTGTAACCTTCTTTTTTAGCTAGTTAAGCTAAAAGCTTAGTAGAATAGACCTAGTAATTTCTCTAAGCTTTTTATATAATAGTCTAAAATAATAGATCCTGCAGTTATCTTCCTTTATAAAGAAAGTAGATACTTAGCCTAATAAGATAAGTTCGCAGTATATATTATAATCTTAAACTAGATAAGCTTCTAAGCTACACATATTACATGTAAGGCGTTATTCTCGCCCTTATACTTACGTAGAGCCTTATCTCTAATTAACGTTTAGAGGTATATTAGTTATATAACTTCTATTATTTTAATTATAATATATCTGTTAGTGTAGTTGCGATAGTACTTATTATTATACTATATAATTAAGGAAGTATGCGTAATTTACAGGAGACTAGAGGGCTTTCGTAATAGCCTTATTTTAGTTTATAACTTTAGTTAACTTAGTAATATTAATTCTAACGTCTTTAAAGGCTTATATAAGATCTATTACTTTATTATTAACCTTAAGTAGTTAAGGCCCTTTCTTCTTTTTAACTACCTTTCTTACCTCTTCTAAAGCTAAGGAGGAGGTTTTACGCGGGATAGTATTATATTAACTAAGCAGTTGTTGTTCCGCAGCGGCTACCTCCTTTAATTCCTCCTTTTACTAGTATATCTTCCTTATAAACTTATAGATACTTTCTATATAGTAGGTTTCTAAACGCCTTCCTTCTAGGCTGTTAGGCATCCTAATAAGTACGTCTTCTCTATTCTTAGCAGGCAGGCCTTAGTAGAATAGGTAGCCTTTTTCTTTCTTAGATATATTTCCTAACTTAATATAGGCTTCTATATAAATAAGGAAGTTAGCGTAATAGCTAAGTAAGCTAGAGAACTACAGCGCTAATTAAGTAATATAATTCTTAAGGTACGCACGTGTTTCTATTTTAGTACTTTTATCTTTATCTTTCTAGTATTCTTTAATAAGCTCTTAAAGGCCTTCCTAATCTCTCCCTTTAAACTTAAGGGATCTTTTAATAAAGTTACTACATTTATTATTACAGAAGTTAGGAAGTACACAGAGTCTCTCCTCTTAATTAAGACCTCTGTTTTCTGCGCAGCGATTATAGCTCTTAAGGAACTTAGTTGCGTTAGTTCTGTTAAACACTAGGCTAGTGCCGTGCCTTATAGGCAGTAACACGTTTCTCCTGCTTATATTTAGGGTAGTTAGCATGTCTATTATCTGTTCTTTTCTTATTTAACTTAGGGTCTTAATGTCTTTTGTCTTATTATTACTAGCTTGCTTAGGCGCAGGCGTAAGGGTAGCTAGCGAGTGCTCCTCCTTGTCTAATATCTTAATAGCTATTTATAGAGTTTCTGTTAGGGACTGTTGGTAGAGGTCGAGGTTAAGTGATAGGGGATAGTATTAAGACTAATCCTTAACCTCTGCTCCGAGGGGGTAGCTCTCGTTTATATACTAGCCCGTTTCTAGTGTAGTCCTAAGCCTTTCCAGGCTCTATCTAGTATAGGTCTAAGGGCCCTCCGCTAGGTCGTCCCCCGCTAGGTCTAGTGTGTTCGTAACAATTGCCCTCCCCTTTTTTTTAAGGGTTGTCCCTAACCTGTATGGACGTTACGTGTACGCTGTTCGCGCCGCCCTAGTCCTAACGCGTCTCTAGTCGTTCGCCGGGTGACGTAATGTATTTCCTGTAGGCGGCTTTTACAGCTTTACCTGTGAATCTTTTTACGTAAGGTAGCTGCCTTTATAACTGTTGTACGGTCGCCGTTTCCTAGCTGCCTTAGCGTATTCCTTTCTTACGACTGCTGTTAGCTGGGGCCTTACGTGTTTAGCTTATGAAGTTTGCGTGTGTGACGCTGTTGCGTAGGTGGGTCGTTATAGCCTGTCCCTACTAGCTGCTCGTTACCCCTTCACGTGGTTTATCCTTCACAGGTGAGTTGCTGGCGAGCTGCTGCCTACGACTGCCCTAGTAAGAGGCCGGGTTTCAGAGGGTCCGTAAGCGCAGAGGTGTATAAGTGTACTACTCCCCTTCTCTCTACCACCCACATCCACTTCCTTCTTCTAGGTAATTATACTGCTCTTTAACTTGCTTAATAGGTTCCTAAATGCTAGCTAGCGTGAGTAACGCGCCTCTTCCTAGTTATATCTACAGTTTGCCTAGCAATATGCAGCTATAGCCGTCGCTTACTTAGTTTTAGTGCGAGGCCTGCATCTCCGCTCTCTCTACAGTGTCCTGCGGGGACCCCAACGGCACAGTTTAGGGCATGTTTTGCACGTTTTACTTAGGCGAAGGCTATTATATCTGCAAGAATAACTTCAGTATGTGCGGCTATTATTCCTCCTAGAAGAAGGGGGGTTATGTTAAGGTAAGTAACTTGCCCTTACTTCTAGGTTTAGCTGACAGGTCTCCTAGATTAAACCTTCGTTTCGGCGTACTATTAATTTGCTTAACTAGCTAATTACAGTTACGAATTATAAAACTAATGCGGCCTTGTCCCGTCTTCGACCCAGGGATTCGCTGTCTGAGATCTTTGTTATTAACGATTATGTTGCGCTTGCCTGGACGCGTGCTTATAATTATGCTGTGGAGTTGCGTCAGGCCTTCTCTACTGTATCGCAGGCCTATAATCGCCTTGTTTATTCCTATCCTAGGGGGAGATTAAGTTTAAGAAGGCCTGCTAGGTGTCTTAAGAGTTGAACGTTGAGCGATACAAAGTAACTTTCTTACTACTTCCTTTAGTAATACATAGCTAATATGTGTAGTTAGGAATTAGTACGTCCGGTTTAAAGCGCCTAGAAAATATAGTTGTAGATAAAGGTATTAAGCGCAACTTTTAGTCTACTAGGCATTGCAGTAACTGTAAGCGTCGCTAGTACTATTACAGAACTAACGTTCCCGCCAAGTCTAACGTTAGTTTACTCTTCACCTCTTCGCCTGTTAAGAAGTCTATTTATTTAGGTTTACCTCCTACCTTTAGTAGTTCTGTTAGTAGCTAGGCTTTAGCGCTTAGGATTATAGCTATGTTAGGTCCTAAGCGGGATTGTGATGCCTCTATGTCGCTTTCCTTTTAGCCTTCTGTTTCCCCTAGCGCTTAGTCTGCCCGCTCTTAAGCTGCCCTTTATTCTACAGAGTCGCCCTTAAGTCCTGTTCCTATAAATGCGTTTAATAAGGTCTTTTGTAGTAGTCCCTCGCCCTTTACTAGTCCTCCTACTAGTAGTTATGCGTTACGTTGTTCTGATCGCCTGCGTCGGGCGGATGCTAGTCAGCGTAGAGGTAGTAACGTAGAGATAGGGGACTAAACAGGTCTAGGGCGTGTTTCTAGTAGGCCTTATGCAGGGTGTATTAGTTTAGTTTATAGGTATATAGTAATATTATAAATATCTTCCTATTCTCTTCTAAGCTTCTTCTAGGGCTAGCCCTATTATTATTCTGGTTATCTTCTAAGGGGTGCTTAGGGGTTGCGCTCTAGGGATGCTAGGTAGTCTTATAGGAGTTTGTTACAGTAGTCAAGATTCTCCTCTAGCTCCTAGGTCGCCTCTTCAATGCTCTAACCCAGCTACTTCACCTTAAGCTCGCGCCCCCTTATAAGAGTTTCCCTGTAATCTAGGATTCCTTCTACTTTATATTAATCTCCTATAGGGGCGTCTACTAGGTCCTGGACAGGGCCTGGTCAGAACCCTCTCTATGTTAGGGGTTCTACCTAGGGCTCCAATAGGGATACGTAGAAGACAGGGTAAATTCGCGCTATTAATGGCGGGAGGGCGAGCCTATATGCTAGCTTACTAATACGCTCTTTAATATAGAACGGCCCTAAGTGTCTTACCGCAAACTTCTTTAAGGGTCTTAAGGTTACTATGTTCTTCGCCTGCAACAGCACTAGGTCTCCAACAGAGAAGTGTCAGTCAGACTGTTTTACATTATACTACTTTGCATTACTTTACTGCGCCTTTTCTAGGCGTGCCCTTGCCTCCTCCTATTATTAGTGCTATTTATTTAGTCTGTTGCTAACTTGCCGCCTGAGTTCTAGTGCTCCTGCGGGACCCTCTCAAGTTAGAGGCGGTTTACGGAGCCAGTAGCTGTCAGGGATTCTATTAAATCCCTTTAGGTCCGTCCCAAACGCCGCCTTGATAGGGCTTACACTGTGTGCTGAGTAGTTTTTTAAGTTGTAGGCGTACTCCGCGTAGGGTAGTAGCTCTACCTAGTTATCTTGCTAGTAGTTTATATAGATGCGGAGGTAGGTCTCTAGTTCCTGGTTCTGGCGTTCAGTTTACCTATCTATTTAGGGGTGGAAAGTAGTGCTAAGCCTATGTTTAATTTTAAGGTAGTAATAAATATCTAACTAGAACTGGCTTGTGAATACTAACCCTTGATCTGATAGAAGGGTGTCTAGTAGCCCCTGCTTAAGGAAGTATTATTTTAGCAGTAACTCTGCTACCTGCTAGGACGTGATTATCTTTATTACGGGCAGGTACTAGACATATTTTGTAAAGCGATCTACTAGTACTAGTATAGCGTCGTACTCGTTCCCCTTGTCATCTGCTAACTTCAGTAGGTCCGTAACGAAGTCCAAGGAGTAGTACCTCTATACTATCTTAGGAAGGGGTAGTAGTAACAACAGGCTCTAGGGCTTATATCTCTAGATCTTGTTCAGCTAGCACTGCAGGCACTAGCTAATATACTTCTAGGTATCTTTCCTAAGGTAGGGCTAAAAGTATTTTCTTTAGAAGACCTTAGTAGTTTTATCTACCCTATAATACCCTCCTATAGGGTTATTATAGTTCCTCTAGAGTATATTCGCGCGGAGTAAGGCGTCCTTAGGGATCCACACTTTCCCGCTCCTGCGTAGGAGGCCCTTAGGGTCGACTTCCTAAGTACTAGCCTCCTTTCTTGCTTCGCCTGCGTCCTAACCCGCCAGCGCTGTAAAGCTAGGACAGGCCTAATCCTGTGCTTGCACTAGCTAGACGTATTTAAAGAGGCGTCTTAGAACTTCTAAGGCGTAGGCAGACTCTTCCTACGTAGCTACTACTGTAAGGTAGTTAGGTACTATTACTTAGAACCCTAGGCTGCGTAAAGGCCTTTTAGTAGCTAGTAAGTATAATAGCCTAGCTTGTAGGTTTCCCTCTATGCTAGCTTTATCGCCTGTAGTTTAGCTACAGGCAGGGACAGGCGACGTATCACTAATAACTAACTGCTTATTAGGGAATTCCTAGGCAAGTAGATTCTCTTTTAGGGGTTAACGTAGACCTAGCTAGGTTCTGTCCTTAGGGAGGTATAGTTCCTATACTACCTGCGGGGCGGTTAGAGCTATAGACTCTTAAGGTGTCTACTATTAAAGCTTTTATTAGAGCGTAGGGAGCATCACACTTCTTAACGCTTAAGGTTCTCCCGCTAGGAGTCCTTGCGCAAAGTTAGGCCTTTAAGAGGGCCCGTTAGTAGGGTTCTTAGGTCCTAGTTTATACTCTACTTTAAAGTTAAATTCTGCTAGCTCCTTAGCCTATTAGGCCTGCTTAGGAGAGAGCTCCTTTATTATTATAAAGTATCAGAGGTTATTATAGTTAGAGAGTACCTAGATTATCGTTAGGGTGTGTTAGAGGTAGTGCCTCTACGTCCTAAATACTTCTATAATAGCGTAGAGCTCCTTATTATAGGTATACTAATTTAGGGATAGTCTAGAGAACTTCTTACTCTAGAACGCGATAGGCTTCTAGTAATACTCCGTTACCTGCCTGGTTAAGGCTAGTTATAAGAGGATAGCGGCTATTACAAAGTCTAAAGCGTTAGTAAGAACTATTACTAGTTCTACTAGGTCAAAGTGCTGAAGCACAGGGGCTTCTAAGAACTTCTAACGCAGCGTAAGGAACGCGTTCCTTACGTAGTTAGGCCACGCCTACGGCCGGTACTATCTTGTAGGTCCCTTATAACTCTTTGCGGCCTTATTCGTGGCCTTGCCTGTAAGGGGCGTACTTAGGTCCGTTACTAGGTTCTAGGCGGTTATTATATAGTCTACTAACGGACGTACTATAGCAGAGTAGTTAAAGATAAATCTTTAATAGAAGTTAGCGAACCTAAGGAACACTTAGATGTCCTTATAGCCCTAGGGTTCTAGCTACTCTCTAATAGTCTGTACCCTTACAGGGTCTATTACTACGCCTCCTAGGGTTACTATAAACCCTAGGAATTCTACAGATCTAGTAGAGAAGATATACTTACTTACCTTATAGTACAGGCCCTATTCTATAAGTTAGTCTAAGACCTCCTCTACGTAGCTGTTATAATCTTTCTTATTCTCTAAGTAGATTAGTATGTTATCTAGATACACTATATAAGTGCGGTCTATAAGCCCCCTAAGGGCTCTGTAGATATAGGACTAGAAGGTTGCTAGTGCGTTAGATAATCTAAAGGGTAGAACGAGGTACTTAAAGTAGCTGTACCGCGTCTTAAACACTATTTTCTACTTATCGCCCTCCTTAATCTAAAGTCTATAATAGGCGTCTTAGATATCCAACTTCATAAAGATTTACGCCTTTAAGAGGCAGTCTAGTATCTTACTTATAAGGGGGATTAGGTACTAGTTCTTTATAGTTACTTTGTTTAGGCCTTAGTAGTCTACGTATAGCTAGAGCGTTCTATCTAATTTTAGTACGAAAAGGATTAGGGCCCCCGCTAGCGACGTGCTAGGCCAGATCTATCCCTTCTCCTGCGCCGTGTTAAGGTATTCTTAGAGGATGTCTAGCTCTCAGCGCAAGAGGTTATAAATAGGGAGGTTTAGGACTTTTTATCCCTCCTCTAACGTGATCGCGTAGTTATACTCCCTATAGGGGCGCAGTACCTCTATCTAATACTTACTAAAGGCGAGCTACTTATAGTGCAGCTTCTAGGGGACGTGCCTTAATTCCTCTTTATCTAGGCGGTCCCTAGCGGGGTTAACCTGCGGGGCATCCTCCTTAGCTAGGCTGGGGAGGATATAGGGTGCTACTAGGAGGGTGGCGCGCCAATTAGAGTTCCTGTTGCGTATACTAGACACTACGCGCTGTACCGTCTCTGCGGGCAGCTAGGCTAGCTGGGGTTCCCTTTAGACACACTCCTTTAGGTAGTCTACAATACTAAGGACTAGGTTTTATAGCTAGAGTAAGCCCTAGCAATAGAACTATTCTGCGTTATATTCTACATCTCTACTAGGCTTAGCAGGTTCTAACAGATTTACAGCAGTTGCCTGACATATCTCCTCTTAGACCGCTCTTTCGGCCTCGCTAGTTAGGGTGTTATAGGTTAGGGCTCTTAGGTAGAGGATGTAGGCTGTCTCTCTAGGGCTAACATCGCCTAACAGGTCTGCGGCGGTAACGACTTAGACCTAGTCAGTATCTCGCGCGGCCTACTATTTAAATTCTCCTGTAGAGAATTAAATCTTAAGATTAGCTTCTCTTAGCTATAGGTATCCTAAGATAAGGTTATAGCCTTTAATATTAGCAGACTAAAACAGTTATAGGCCTACCTATTTTGCTATACCTTTTAAGTCCTGGTACTAGATGGACAGATTGTATACGGCTCCTAGTAAGAGTAGTTAATTATTGACTAGGCTTACTGTAGGCTTCTGGTGGTAGTTTGCTCTAGGCAGGAAGTGAAGCTGGGTAATCTTGCTTAATACGATGTTGATCTCCGCGCCTAAGTCGTATAGGGCTTAGAGGGGGAGCAGGAGTCTATTAGCTACCTGTAGCTAGACTTTGATTACTATCTAGAGTGCTTTCCCTTAGGTGTTAGGCCCTAGTGGCAGTTAGGACAGATTAGCGACTAGGGCGTTGCGTTTCCCAATTAAGGCCTAGGTTAAGTTTGTTTGTTGGCTCTGCCTCTCGCGTTTCTCTGATTACGATTCTTCCAGTGGGGTTAGGTTATGCCCTGCTTAGCTGGGTCCTAGGAGTTTTTAGGCGTCCCCTAGTACCGCGGTGGGTTCCATGTAGGCTTTAGACAGGGCGATCTTCAGGAGTAGTTTGTCTCTGAGGGTCCGTTGTCTTGCTTCTTACTAGTCCTCTGTAGGTTAGAGAAAGAGTTTAATGCTAGGCGTTTACCCTAAGAAGGGCCTTTAGCGGTAGCTTTTTAGGTGTCCCCTAGGAAGCAATCAGCGCGAGTTGCGGTTTCTGCGTTACGTAGGGCCCTTTTAAACTTAGGCTACGAGTTAATAGTCTTAAGGACCCTAGTACGCATAATCTCCCTGCAGTATTCCTCTGGAAGTCTTAACTATATAAAGGCGATCTTTAGCTCGTAGTCGTCCTCCCTGTCCTCTAGCTTAAAGAAGTTGTAGGTTAGAAGAGATTCCTTTTTCCTTAGCTAGAGGAGGAAGGTGTTAACGTTATTATCCCTCCGCTACTTAAAGTTAAAGAACTAGAGGTAGTTATCGTAGCGGGTAAGGATAGGATCTTAAACTAGCTTACGTTCCTCCTGTTTAAGGTAAGCCTATAAGGTAATGCCCTCTTTGTTAATACGTTGTTAGAGGAGTTTTTAGTAGACGTGATACTGGATCGTCCCTAGAGCCTAATGGGTGCGGGTTACTGTGTCTTCTAGCACCTAGGCGTACGCGAAGGTAGTTTCGACGTCCTTCACCTATTAGTCTACCTGCTGTGCTGATAGGGCTTAGGTTTCTAATCCTACTTTTAGTTTAGGTTGCACACTATTCAGAGCCTTAATAAGTTTCCCTGCCTTATTAAAGGCGGGCCGGGGGGGTTCTAGTAGCTTCCTAGCCTGTCCTACCCCTAGTGCTTATAACGCGTAATTAATTTAGTTCTTTAGCTTTTTAATCGCTTCCTCTAAGGCTCTAGTCTCTTCCGCCTTAAAGAGGTTAGCTAATAGACCTTAGATAAACGTTTTATTTAAGATTCCTGTTGTTAGCTTTTTCCTAGCAGAAAGGGGTTAGGTTTCTGCTAGGACGTTAGCAGCACTAGACACCTCCGTTAGGGTTTCGCTAACCCAGTTAAGTCTACTACTGTAAGTGCGTTAGTCTAGGGGTAGTCTTAACCCTTGCCGCAGGGTACCCGTTATGTTGGAGTCCCGGGGGTTTTAGTTTAGGGCGTCTAACGTGTTTAATTGTTAGGGGTCTTCTAATGTCCCTAGGTCTCTCTGGGCGTCTTTGGTACTTCCTTAGGGAGGCTCTAGGTTAGCGTCGCTCCTGGGTCTTCTGCGAGTGCCTGCCATAATACTTCCTCTTTTTTTTTTCTTCTTTTGCTGTTAGGATGTGGGCGTACTGTCCCTAGGCTCTCAACAGTACTTTAGAGGAGAGTTTCTTAACTGCTACCTCTAGGGTGAGAAGGATTAGAATTGTTAGGGACTGTTAGTAGAGGTTAAGGTTAAGTGATAGGGGATAGTATTAAGACTAATCCTTAACCTCTGCTCTAAGGGGGTAGCTCTTGTTTATATACTAGCCCGTCTCCAGTGTAGTCCTGAGCCTTTCCGGGCTCTATCCGGTATGGGTCCGAGGGCCCTCCGCTAGGTCGTCCCCCGCTAGGTCTAGTGTGTTCGTGACAGTTTCTCTGTAGTAACTAAGTTTAGATAGAAATTCCTTGTAGGTTAACTTACTAGTTAACATTTAAACTTAGATTCTTAGTTTGCTAAGTGTTTTATATTTTATTTAATTAATTATCTATAGGACTTAGCGTTTTTCTCCTTAATACTTAATACTTTAAACTTAAACTTAATAGTTTCAATCCTTTATTAGTTCCTCTCTAAGAACTAATTTCTTACTTACTTAATTTTCTAATTACTAGCTAATAACTAATAACTAACTATATATCTTTTTTATATATACTATTATGCGTATCTTAAATAAAAGGCTATAAGTAAGCCTTACTTAAAGCTTAAAAATTACTTATCTAGATTAGTCTTAGGGTTATTTTTACTCCTTTCTATTATTTTCTAATAGTAGCGGCTTAGGGGATCTTAAGGTTACACTAAGAAGTTAATAAAATTTAGCCCCTTAGGCTTTGCTAATTTATGCAGGAATAGAGGCCTTAGCTAACTTCTCCCTTTTAATAGTAGCCTTACGCGCAGTAGAAGCAACTAAGTATCTTATGTTAGCTAAGATAGTAAGGTGCGGGGACAGGTAATAAGGTAGACAAAGGTAGATAGGCAATAATAAATTAAATATTTAAGACTTTAGTAAAGCAGGACTTAACAATACAGCGTAGGTAGTACTTAGGAGATTTAATGCCTCCTAAGGAGGTCCTATCTATCTACCTTTATACCTAGATTTCTTAGCTAAGCCTACCTAATCCTAGCTAAGATACCCTTAGTAACTACGTTACTAAGTGCATTAGCATAATAATATATCTTATATTACTTATTTAGCTAAGATAATTATACTTATTCCTTATATTATAGCTGCTTCCTATTCTACTAGAGTTAGCGCGTTAATATATTATACCTTATATATATATTACGCGCGTAGTTAGTAGTTAAGTTCTATAATATCTTTTTCTACCTCTATAGGCGTTAATAGCCTTAAGGTTCTTAGTTAATACTAGTTCTAAAAGTTTTCTCTTTTTTAGTCTTTAGTTAGAAGTACTATAGTATTACTAAGGTCTTCTTTAGTATCTTTATAAACTAAAGATAGGGAGCTACTACTCTCTTCTTTATCTTTACTATACTAGGTTCCTAGAATCCTTATCTTAGTAAGTTCTTAGAGAGGTAGCTATAGTATCTCTATATCTTAAGCCCTTTCCTCTTAAGTAGTAATAACTTCTTATATTTTATTATTACTATTTTCTTCTTTTATAGCTAATATATTAATCTAGAGGGTTACTTTATTCTTTTTTTTATAGTCTTTAGCTATATAGCCTTTCTTATTATAGTTAAAGTAAGTTATTTCTTTTTCCTTCCTACCTTTACCTAACTTTTCTTTATTAAGGTTATCTAGATATATTACTTTAGGGCCCCTAGATATATACTATCTAAGTACTCTTTATAGCTAATACTAGTATTATAGGTAGCTATTATTTAACTTATTATAATAATCTTTCCTAAGTTTCTTATCTTCTTTTATTTATCTAAGTTATTATCTTATAAGTCGCACGTAAAGCTTATAGAGCTCTATATCTAGTTAGATAGTCTTATTAATTAGGTTGTCTAGTGTTATAACCTTTATACCTGTGTATATAAGCTTAGTCTAGACGTCTGCTTTTAGGCCCTATTTATATATAGTTTTTAGGGTATTATTATTCTAGCTAGTTTACCTAGCGTAATCTAGAAATTTATTAGTATAGTTAGCCTTAGATTAGGTTTATTATATATTTTAAATTTTTTATTTTATAATAGTTACCTTATTTAGGAGCCTAAACGCTTAACGTATGCATGCTTTAAATCTACTTATCTCTTTAAATATAGTAATTAGTTCTTAAAGCTTCTTATTATTACTTATATACTTACTTAGTAGGGTTTTACCTATTTAGTAGCTTTGCCTCTTATATAGCTAGATATAAGTACTACTTAGTTATTATTATCTATAGTAGTTATATTAAACTTAAAGAATAGGTTAAACTAAAGTAGCTATTCTTTAAGCTTAAACTAATCTCTATAGAAGAGATCTAGTTTAGTAACAGCGTTACTTAGCCTAGTAGCGTAGTAGGCCGCGTTTTCTATATAAGTATTACTTATCTTAAGAGTGTTTAAAGTATAAAAGATCTTAATAGCTATTAGTAAGAATAGCTAATAAGACTGTAAGGTTAGTTCTCTAGGATAGAGTAAGGGACTAGATAGAAGGGGGTTTAATACTAAGATAGTAAGAGGGTGCTTCTATAAAGAGTACTAAGGGTTAAGAATAATTAGTACTACTATTACTATACTATAGAGTATAATATTAAGTTAAATATAATAAGCTATAAGGGTTTATTGCTGTGATCTATATACATAGAAATTATGCACGTTGCTTAGTGTGCTTGAGGTGCTTAGTACTACTGATTATACTAATTAACTAAGCACGTTACGTGATCTTAGTTATTAGTCTAATGTCTGCGAGGTCTAACTAGAGCCGCTAGGAACAGGGTCTCAGCAGGATCGTAACAACTACTTAGACAAATAAAAGAAGATAAGAAACCCTAGAAGGATTATCGCAACAAGTCTAATAGTAGTTGCTTATAATATTAATACTAGCTATAAGGAGTACCTAGATAGTATATGTCTAGCGGCCCTAAGGTAATATATCTAGATAACCTTAATAAAGGAAAGTTAAGTAAGGGTAGAAAGAAAAAAGAAACAACCTACTTTAACTATAATAAGAAAGGCTATATAGCGAAGGACTATAAGAAGAAGAATAAAGTAACCTACTAGATTAATATGTTAGCCGCGAAAGAGGAAAACAGTAATAATAAAATATAGGAAGTTATTGTAACCTAAGAGGGAAAAGCTTAAAATATAAAGATATTACTACTACTTCTCTAGGAACCTACTAAGAAAGGGATCCCTAGAACCTAGTATAGTAAGAATAAGAAAGAGAGTAACAGCTCTCTATCCCTAGTTTATAAAGATACTAAGGAAGACCTTAATAATACTATAGTACTTCTAACTAAGGAATAAAAAATAGAGAACTTCTAGAACTAATATTAACTAGGAACCCTAAGGCTATTAACGCTTATAGAGGCGGAAAGAGATAGAGTAGAACTTAACTACTAACTACGCGCGCAACACATATATAAAGTATAATATATTAACGCGCTAACTTTAGCAGAATAGGAAGCAGCTATAGCATATAAAATAAGTATAATTATTCTAGCTAAATAAGTAATATAGGATATATTATAGGAATATTATAATTACCTTAAATATTATATAAAAGTAATATAGGAATAGGCAGAAAGAGCTAAGGAAGTATAGTAGCCTGTAAGCGTTAGAGATACGCCCTAGAAACTTTAATAAGCTAGATAAATATAGGTACTAGAACCCCTAATAGCTAAGACCTCTAAATACGTATTATAACGCTAAATAATACTACTACTAATATAGGAAGATACTTTCTATATACTAAATATTAAGGACCTAGTATAGTAAGAGTACCTTTAAGTTAATTTCTACAGCAAGATCGTGCTTATAGACAGTAAGAAGTAAGACGCTTATACCTAGCTTAAATAATAACTATATTAGGAGGATAATAAAGAGAATGTTAACCCCTACTAGCATCTTATAAAAGAAGAAGCTAGAGAATTATATAAGTACGTTGAGGTAGCCTAAACCCTGTATACTATGCGCAGAGGACTACAGAAGCGGATACTAGACTATTTAATAGACCTACGTAATTAACACTATAGTGTTATCTACTAGTCCTTCTGTACTATAGACCTGTGTATAATATACTATTTAAGTAAAATAGAATAAGAATATTTCCCTTATTTATTTTACTAGTGTAAATACTAATAGTAGAACTATCCTAAAGTTAAATATAATAACTACCTACAGGATAAGAGGACTATCCTCTATTTTCTAGGAAATAACAACCTTGCGGCTACTATAGCGATGCAGCTCGTCTTTAATAAGGAGTGTAATTAGTAGTAATTATAAACGTGCCTTAACCCTAACTACCTTAAGTATAAAGACGTTAAGATAATAAATAGGTGCTAGGAAAAACCTTTTTTAGAGTCGCGCCTACTAATAAGTAAGAATTATAAACTCTATGTATAACAGGCATATAAGGACTCGTTAAGCTAGATATTAAGCTTAATAGAAGCTAGATAAAGGCACTAGTAGATTCTAGAGTATAATAGAGCTACATTTCTACGCAAGCGATAAGATAAGCTAGTCTTGCCTTATTACTAAAATTAGTACTATATCTATTAATAGTAGCTAATAGATAACTAATGCTATTAGAGTCTGTAATCACACATAAAGTATAGAACGTGCAACTTATTATCTAGAACTATAGGGAAACGATTAACCTAGACGTCTTTAGACTATTATAATATAATATAATACTAGGACTTCTATAGTTAAGAGAACATAGTCTAGAAATACATTAGAAAAAGAAAAAATTCTTATTTAAATGCTATAGAATAGACGTAACTACGAGTAAACCTACGCTGTAGCTAAGTACTTAGGTAGATAAGAAGATAATAATAGGAATTCTTACTTTAAGCAAGGACGACCTTAGGATATAAGGGTCCGACTTAGCAGATACTAACAGAAGGCTCTTTGACTAACAAGTTAGAGTTAAGGAGTAAAGCGTAACTCTAGTAATTCCTAACAAGTATAAAGAATACAAGCTACTCTTTTAGGAAAAGACAAGTATAAAAGTATTACCTAAGCATTAACTCTAGGATTACAAGATAGTCCTATAGGAAGGAAAGTAACTAACTTTTAGCCTAATCTATAGTTTATTAGAAAAAGAACTTAAGACCCTGTGCAAATATATTAAGATAAACTTAAAAAAAGGATTTATTAGAAAATTATAATTACTAGCAGAATACCCTATATTATTTATACTGAAAAAGAATAAGAAGTTAAGATTATACGTTAACTACTAGAAACTTAATAATATTATAATAAAGAATTAATAATCTTTACTAAATATAGCAGAACTATAAGATTAATTAGCCTTTATAAAAGTCTTTATAGCACTAGACTTAAGGGGAGCGTATAACCTTATTTATATAAAGGAAGGTAAAGAATAGAAGACTATGTTTAGAACACGCTACTACTACTATAAGTATATAGTAATGCCTTTTAGTCTTACTAACGCACTAGCTATATACTAGGCGCTTATTAATAACGTGTTAAGAGAATACCTAGATATATTTATTATTACATACCTTAATAATATCCTTATATACTCTAATAATTTACAGGAACACGTTAAGCACGTTAAAATAGTTCTTACTTACTTAGGAAGATTTAGTTTACTACTTAAACCTAATAAATGCGAGTTCTATAAAGAAGAGCTTAAATTTCTAGGATATATAGTAGGTATATATAGAGTAAAGATAAGTAAAGAAAAAATAAGAGTAGTAAGGGAATAGCCTAGACCTAAAATAGTTAAAGATATATAGTTATTTATAGGATTTATTAACTTTAACTAATAGTTTATTAAGGACTTCTCTAAGAAATCTATCCTACTTACTAAACTTATAAAGAAAGAAACTAAATAGGAATAGAGAAATAAATAAAGGGAAGTATTTTAGATGCTTAAGGAAGCCTATATTACGCTACTAGTATTAATCGCGTTCTAAATAGGAGTACCTTTACAGTTTAAAATAGACGCCTTAGACCTTACACTAGGTATAATAGTAAAATAAGAACGTAATAGGAAATAGTACCTAATTACCTACTACTTAAGAAAATTTACAGACTTAGAAGAGCGGTACAACGTGCATAATAAAGAGCTTATAGTAGTTATTAACGCCCTTAACTACTAGCAGACCTACGCAGAGAGCTGCTTAGATCTTATAATATTTATAGATTATAAGAACCTAGTTAATTTTACTACTACTAAGACCTTAAACTAAAGATAGGTCTAATAAGCTAAAATGTTAGGATAATATAAGTTTAAGATCGTGTACACGCTAAGAAAGGATAACAGTAGAGCTAATGCTCTTAGCCGCACATTAGATATCACAGGAATAAAAGTAATAGTTAGTAATACTATTTGTTAATTAAACTAGGATAGAAGCCTAGGACCTAATAAGTTATTAAACAATACTATAATAATTACGTCTAACGTACCTAAAGAATTATAAGAAGTAATTATCTAATAATACTATAATAACCTAGTACATAGTTACCCTAGAATTAAAGGAACGATAGAACTTATATAGTAATACTACAGCTTTAAGAATATAAAAGCTAAAGTTAAATAGTTTATTAAAAATTGCGCAGACTATTATAAGAATAAATATAGTACCTACGCACTGTATAGAGAAATGCAAGCTATAGAGCTACCTAATAAACCTTAGGAAGATATTTCTATAGACTTTATAACAGGGCTGCTACTATCTAAAGATCCTGCAACAGGAATTAAGTACAACGCTATCTTTAATATACTCTGCAGGTTTATAAAAGCAGTAGAGATAATACCGTTTAGAAACGACTACAACACAGAATAACTAGCGATTATTATCCTAGACAGATTAATACAATACTATAGTATACCTAAGTCTATTATAAGTTATAGAGACAAGCTCTTTACATCTAACTTCTAGTCTATATTAATAGCTGCGATAGAGACAAAGAGAAAGCTGTTAACAGCCTATCACCTATAAATAGACAGACAAACAGAAAGAATAAACAGAATAATAAAGACCTACTTAAGTATTTATAGTAATTAATAACAGAATAATTAGGTTTTATTATTACTAATAGCATAATTAGCCTATAATAACAAATTATTAGAATTAACTAGAAAAACACTATTCTTTACTAACTATAGAAGACACCCTAATCTCTTTATAAAGTCATATCCTAGCAGAAAAGCTAAAGCAGCTATAAAAACAGCTAAAGAAATAAAGAAAATACACAAATAACTCTAAGAGAACTTTAAGAAAGTACAACGTAATAGTATTTCCTACTAGAATAAGAAAAGAAAAATAGCACCTTAGCTAAAGAACGGGGATAAAGTATGCCTACTTACGAAGAATTTACGTAACAAATAACTAAGTAAAAGACTTAATCACGTTAAGGTTAGACTATTTTTAGTTAAAGAACGAAACAGACTTATAAATTATACACTTAAGCTACTACTAGATGTAAAAATCTACCTACGCTTCTATGTCTCTAAATCAGAAGTAGCTAATCTTGCAACGCTATTATAAAAAATATTTTAGTATAACCTAGAGGAAGAAAATAAGTTTAAAGTTAAGAAAATCTAGGGATACTAACGAAATAGAAGAACTAACGACCTAGAACTAAACTTTAGTTACCTAGTTAAATAGAAGGGATACCTAAGCTTAGAGAGCAGGTAGGAACTAGAGGAATATCTAAGAAACTGCTAATAAAAAATTAAGAATACTAGAAAAGAGAAGAATCTAGACAAAAGAATAACATACCTTAAAAAAACTAAGAACTAGAGGGAACTGCTAGAACTACTACTAACAGCCTGTTACTAATTAGGGCCTCCTAGTACTTAAGAGGGAAGCTCTTAAATGTACCCTAGGTGCTAGGCGATAAACTAAGCCTAAGGGCGTTAGAAGCGTTTTTAGGAAATAAGGCCTCCGCTACTTCTTGCTCCTTAATATCTTACTCTTCTATAGCTATTGCCTCCTCTGCACAATAGTTGATTAAATCTATTTATTATTATAACTGCTCCTTATAAGCTTAAGTAACGCGCAGCTCTTCTAAAGCCTTTTTATGCGCCTTTATTATAACCCCTTACGCATTTCTAGATTCTTTTATTTACTCCTAAAGCTTTATCTTTTAATTAACTAGTTATTTAAACTTAGACTCTGTAACTCGCATGTTATAACGTTGCCCTTAACGAAGGCACTTGCTATATTTCCCTGAGCGAACGTGAACCTTGCACACTTAGCTGTACTTTACACACGTTGTATACTTCTAAACTATAGCTTCCTTAAAGGAGTTAATAAAATCGCAGAGGCGTTAATAATAAATAGTGCTGGATACCTGTAGATGTTTAGGCGTAGCGAGACATAGTAAGGTAAAAGTAAGAAACGCCCGCGTTATATAATAAGCACTAAGGACAGCGCTAGGATAGGAGGGGGATAGTGTTACGATCCTGCTGAGACCCTACCCCAGCGGCCCTAGCTAGACTACGTAGGTATTAGCCTAACAACTAAGATTACGTGACGTGCTTAGTTAATTAGTCTGATTAGTAGTACTAAGCACACTAAGCACACTAAGTAACTTGTATAACCTCTATATATATAGATTACTATAATAAACCCTTATAGATTATTATGTTTAACTTAATATTATACTCTATAGTATAGTAATAGCAATACTAATTATTCTTAACCCTTAGTACTCTTTATAGAAGCGCTCTCTTACTATCTTAGTATTAAACCCCCTTCTATCTAGTCCCTTACTCTATCCTGGAGAACCAACCTTGCGGTCTTATTGGTTATCTTCACCGATAGCTTTTAAGATCTTTATATACACTCTAAGTTAATAGAGCTTTATATAGGTTAAGGTAGCGTTAACTAAGCTCTAGCTATATAATATATTTAGGTAAGTAGTAATATATTAAGAAATACCTTATTAAATCTTTTAATATATATTCTAGATATAAATAGAAATAAAGTAGATCTAGAGTATGTTAAGTTATGAAGAAAAATTAAAGCTAAAATATAGTATTATACTATTATTAAAATACGCGTAGAACCTGTAGTACTAGAGAGAGATAATAAAGAAGTAATAAAAGTGCTAAAGAATGGCCCTAAATAGACCAGGCTAGCTTTTTTATAGCTACTATACTTTAAACTACTTTAAAAGTATAATAAAAAGAATAGAATAAAGTATAACTACTAAGTAAAAGACTATAAAGCTTACGTTATATAATACTTTATAAACTTCCAGTAAAAAGTATATAAGATTACTTTCTTTTTTTAATATATCTTAGATTAGTATAAAATAATATAAAAAGAGTATTATTTATAAGAAGAGGCTAAAATTATAAAATTGTAACTTACTTAGAAAGATCTTAAGTAAAATATACTTAATATATTAAGAACTCTTAAAGAAAAATACTTTATTACTTATAATATAGTAAATATATATAAGTAAAGTCTAAAAGAAATACTTATAGCTATATTAAACTATTTACGCTAATATTAAAAGAATTAAGTAAAAATTACTTTATAGCACTAAAGTAAAGCTATTACTTTAAGTTCTTAACTAAAAAAATATAAGTAAAGTTATAAAATATTCTAGTTTAAGAAAGAGAAACCTTCTCTTAAATATAAGAATAAGCTAATATTACTTTTAAGTATTTTAAGAAACTTAATATTCTTATAGTTTTACTAGCCTAAAAAATAAATAGAAAACTTTTACTTAGCTTAGAAGAAAATAACAAGTTTTAAAAAATGTGTAAAAAATATAAAAAGTAATAAAATTTCTTACAGAGACCTAGTTAGCCTCTTTTTACCCTATATATAGCTAAAGTAACTTATAACTTTTATAGTAAGAAGGGATATTATAAACTTTAATATTTAAAGCTAAATACTAAAAAAAAAGACTTACTTACTTAAATAAGAGAAAAGAGAAAAGCTATAAATACTAAGCCCTTACTTTATAGCTTATTTAGAACTCTTTAGTAAAACTTCTAAAAAAGAAACTTTATAAATAGCTATTTATTCTTTTTAAGTAAAGTTATTAATAGTAGTTATTACTTTTAGCACTTTAAAAGAAATTAAGGCCTTTATAAATAGAGAGTTATAGCTTAACTTCTTATTAGTAGTTCTAGCTTAAGAGTAAAACTTAGTTATTAAGCTTATACTAAACTTCTTAGTAAGAAGTATTAGTAGTAAAGGGTTAACTATTTCTAGTACTACTAAAGTAAAAGTAGCTATAATAGACTTAAGAGAGTAAAAATAAGTAAAGCTAGTCTTTTTTTATTATAGTAGATATTAAAAAGTTTAATATCTACTTAGGCCTACTATAAATTAATTAAGTTAACTTTAAATTAAACTATACTTAGAGTAGAATACTTTTCTAAAGCTCTAAAAGAAGAAATACTAAGCTTTTTAAGTAAGTTAGAATTAAAGATACTAAAGAATTTAAAAGAACTCTCTAAAGCGTATAAACTAATATATATACGCTTGCTATCTATATAGTTACTTTATTTATTTTATAAGATAACTTTAGTAAGTACTTATAACTAAAATTAAACTTATATATATATAACTTTTACTTTACCTTAACCTAGAGTCTATATAACCTAACTAAAACTTATACCCTTAGTCTGTGTAACCTAACTCTAACCTTAATCTACGTATCTATAACTCTATACCTAATCTATACTTATAATAGGTACTCTTAACCTATTTACTACCCTAGGTTACTATGTACACAGTATTTGAGTATATACTTTGCAGGTCCTACTACATTATTAGCATAAGTAGATTGTATAAATTAAAAGGGATATATATGTTTTATTTAAATTAACTATACTTTTAATAATAACTAATGTAGTTATTTAGGTATAAGTACTAAAAGTTAAGCGTTTTACGTAATTAGTGTTATCTCGCACTAAAGCGTGTTTCTATTTTTCCTTAGACGCTCTGCTAAAGCTTTGCTAACCGTTACATAATTAAATCTTATCTAAGCAGTCTCTAAATTAGCTAAGGAGTTTGCAGTAGTTTGCAGAACTTATTACGTTAGCTGCGGTCCAAGCTTTAAGCGGAGCGTCTGATTTCTAAGATAATTTTTTAGCGACCCTTTGCTGGACCATACTAGAATAAATTTGACGCTCAATGCTACCGGCCCATTTCTATGGCCGCATTCCACGATCATGTTCCGTTACCCTTCACGAAGAATGTTGACTGTAATTCTCACCATTTCCACCCCAACTACTACAGCAATGCCCTCAGCTACTCACACAATAAACGTTGGCGGTGGCGGCAGCTTCATGTACGAACCAGACACGGTATACGCAAATGTTGGCGACCTTGTGGTGTTCAAGCTCTACCCAACTATTGAGGTGGACGGCGTAACGGGCCAGACGACGTAACGAGCCACCCAACCACCAAAATCAACACCACAACTTGAGGCTATTAAGCCTCACGAAATAGCTATTGATACGATATTTTTTAGTGTTAGGGCCTAGGGGCCTGTAGAAATATATATAGCTACTTAAATCTAATTAGAGGGTTAATTTTCCTACTGCGTTATAAGCGAGCAAGTAGAGCACCCTCTGCGCCTTATACAGACCCTTTACTATCTCTAGGCTACCTAACCTCTCTATTTTTTAAGATTACCTAAGTAGTAGCCTTAAGCTTTATCTTATTCCTCTTTTAGGTAATTTTAAGAGCGTTTTAAAGTTATTTTTAAGTCTTATAAGTCGCTACTTAAGAAGCTTAATCTATAGCTTTTAAGCTCTCTCCTTTTCTCTTAATAACTTAGCTATAGCCTTTATAATATACCTAATCTCTTTTACTTTAGCTTTAGCTTACTTCTTTAGTTTATAAAGCTTTATTACTTTAAGCTTTAAAGTTATTTTTACTCTTCTTTAAGCGCTTACTACTATAGATAGTTATATACTTTCTTTACTTTCTTTAGAGACTAAAATATAGTATTACTATAGTACTCTTTAGGCTACTCTAATAGTAGAACTTTACTTTACTTTATATATTACCTTTTATTAATAAGAGCTTTTCTAAAGCCTTAAGCTTTATATTTAAGTAGTATTTTCTAAACTAAAATTCAGTAAAAGGCCTAGCTTAGCTTTTAAGCTTATAAATTTTATCTATCTTTAATAACCTAGAATAGTAAGCCTTTTGTTTTCTTTTAGTTTAAGGCGCTTAAAGCTAAGAAGTTACTATTACTTAAGAGATTTAGCCTTATAGAGGCTTTTAAAGTAATTTTAAGTATTACTTAAAGATTAAAAAGTAATAGGCTAGTAGCTTTAAATACCTTAAGAATAGTTAATTCTTTAAAAAAGTTTTCTTAGGCTACTATAAATAGTAGAAAAAAGCCTCTTTTACTTATTAAAGTAAGTCTTTAGTACATCTCTATAAAGGCTAAGATTTAATTTAAGTAAGCTATTAAGAGAAGCTTAAATATAATAATATTTAGTAGTTAAAGTATATCAGTTAAGTAAGAAGAATATACTATAAGAAAGATCTTATTTTAATTATAGTACTAAATAAAATTTATTATAAAGTAAGATCTATAGCTATTAAGAATAAGGAGCCTATAAAAAGGAGTATACTTTTACCTTTATCTTATAATTAAATACCTATTTAAGCTATACTAGGCTTATATTATTATTAGTCTATATTAAAGTTAAAAAGCTAAAAAAGACTTAATAAAACTTAGAATTATAGGCCTATAACTATAAGTTTTAAATTAAGCTTAAAGCTAATTAATATATAAGAGTAGGCTTAAGGGTAGATTTATTAGCGTATATATAGGCTAGTAGTATTATTTAATTTTAACTACTATCTTAGATATAAGCCTTAATCTTATACTCTTTATATAGCTTTCTACTAAATACTTTTTTTAACTTAGTAACTACTCTTAGTATAAAGCCTTTCTTATCTATATTATATATATTATATAACTTAATATTATATTAGCTAATCTTATTACGTAAAAGAGTAAAGTAGAAAGTATACTTTACTCTTAAATTAGCTTAGTAGCTGTTACGAACAGAAGTAGGAAGGGCGGCGGTTATAAGGATAAGAGAGGAGGCACAGACGACTAACAAAGAGGCCAAACCTCTAAACTAACTAATAACGCCAGGATTATGTAATCCTAGGAAACCTACGCTAAGACAGACTTAGTCCTATAGGACAGAGATAAACCTGGAAAACCTAGAGGGGGCCTTATAGGAATCCTATAAGATAATTATATATATAGACTCGCATAATATAGCCCTTATAGTATATTATAATTAACTTAAGATAATCTATAAGTATACTACTATCTAATACTTCTATATTTAACTCTACTAGTACTGCATATCTACAGAATACTCTAAAGAACTAACTAGCTAACACTAGTTACTTTATATTGTAACTCCTTGATTAGATCTTTAATAGTAGCGTAATTAATCTATCTTAGTTACTTAATTTAAGATAAGCTTAACTATATAATTCTTAATATAGTAATTAACTTAGTATACGCTAAGCTTTTTCTTATTATAATTTATAAGCTAAAGTATTATATTATAAGCTTAGTAAAAGGTAAGCTTTACTATACAAGGCGTTTAATATAGTATATAAGCTTTTACTCTTAATAAGAATAGAGAGCTTATTAATTTTCTACTTTAGTATTACGTAAGCCTAATACTCTTTAACGTGTTTCACTAGTTAGTGGCCAAAACCAGTTAGCGGCTAGCCCTACCAAAGTCAACGCGTCTTTTTGCTTAATTACTTAACAACAGCACAATAAATTATAAATTTAATAAGGAGATAGGCTAGTCTATCTTCGTCCACACTGAGTCCGATTATGTCCTTGGATATGACAGTTGCTGCACGTTGGCGGTGCGCGCTGGCGCACTCGCTCAGGCTGAGCTTGACTACCCTCATCTACCACCATATCAGCCTCTGCAGCGAGCAGCTGGCCTAGCTCAACCTGCAGAGCTCCTCCATAAGCAATATATCGCCTACGCTTCTGCTTTTCATGTTTTTTATACTTAAGAGCTGCGCGCAGCTTTAAATTCTCGTCTGTAAGGATAGCTACTAAGGTAAGAGTAAGATAATAACCTTTAATAAGCTGGCTAATAGCTAGACTAGAAGGGCTCTAAGATTAACGACGTATAAGATCTTGTACTAGCTAAGCCTGTTAATTAAGCTGAGATACTGTGTGAGGCGTTTTAGCTACCTAGTTAGCTGCTGCAGCTGCAGCAGGTGGTAGAGACCGCGTACGGATAACTGTGAGCGATAAGAGCACACGCTCTAGATAAGCTAGGATAAGGCCTGTTGCCTTAAAACCTGCCTTGATGTTATTCTCTATAAATACCTTAGATCTAACCTTAAAGTAGATAGAGAGGAAGTCTATCTTATTAACGTGAAAGACGCTTGCGTAGGTAAGGTTTTCTATCGCTCTGCCGTACGCTTACTTAAGAGGAGAGAAGCAGCTATTATGAAGAGGCTGCAGGAGATGCAAGGTGTAAGGAGGCATACAGAGCGTAATAATATTACTCTGTTTACAGTACTAGTTAAACTTAATAGTAGCATGACTACTGTAGCTATCTAGCACTAGCAGGCGATAGGCTCCTTAAGCGCAGTGCGCAGTATGTCTGTTAAAGTGCTGCAGCCACTAGAGGCCTATCTGATGAGTCGTCCAGCCATTGTCGCTAACTGTGAGTACTGATCCTGCTGAGCCTGCAGGGAGAGTATCGTACCAGGCTGCCTGGTAGTTCTTGGCGGATAGAATAATGAGAGGAGGCAGCACCCTGCCTGTCGCGCTGATAGACTTAATTGTCGTGACCCAGTTATGGTTGCCTAGTTGAATCATAGTAGCGCGGCCTATAATGTCTGCGCTAGTAATAACTTTTAACGTTGCTGCGACAACTATTATAAATCCAGTCTCGTTAAAATTATAGAAGTCTGTATCTGCTATACTGTTTGCAGCGCATATCTCTTGTATAAGCTTAAACTACGCGTTAATAATAGCTAGATCCTTATATTGTGCGCGCTGTAAGTATAGCTTTCTATTCTACTTTATCTGCAGCTCTAGCTAGCTATAGATAAAGCGCGACACCTAGTTCTTGCTAATAGGTTAAGGAGGAGGATTTTAGCCACGCTCAGCTAGCAGAATATCTACCGAGGTGGACGGCGTAACGAGCCAGACGGCGTAACGAGCCACCCAACCACCAAAATCAACACCACAACTTGAGGCTATTGAGCCTCACAAAATAGCTATTAACGCGATATTTTTTGGTGTTGGGGCCTAGGGGCCTGTGCAAATATATATAGCTACTCAAATCTAATTGGAGGGTTGATTTCCCTGCTGCGTCGTGAGCGAGCAGGTAGAGCGCCCTCTGCGCCTTGTGCAGACCCTCCACTATCTCCAGGCTGCGCAACCTCTCTATTTTTTGAGATTGCTTGAGTAGCAGCCTTAAGCCTCATCTTGTTCCCCTTTTGGGTAATTTTAAGAGCGTTTTGAAGTCGTTTTTGAGTCCTACGAGCAGCTGCTCGAGAGGCTTGATCCTCAGCCTTTTGAGCTCTCTCCTTCTCTCTCAATAACTTAGCTGCAACCCTCGCAGTACGCCTAATCTCCTTTGCCTCAGCCTTAGCCTGCTTCCTTGCCTCACGGAGCTTAGTTGCTTCAATTTTTTGGAGTCGTTTTTGCTCCTCCTTAAGCTCCTGCTGCTGTAGACGGTCACGTGCTTCCTTCACCTTCCTTGGAGACCAGAATACAGCACCACCATAGTACTCCTCAGGCTGCTCTAATGGTAGGACCTTGCCTCGCTTCCTACGTCGCCTCTCATTAATAAGAGCCTCTCTAAGGCCTTGAGCCTCGTGTTCAAGCAGCGTTTTCTGAACTGAGATTGAGTGGAAGGCCTGGCTCAGCTTTTGAGCTCGTGGATCTTGTCTATCCTTGACAACCTGGCGTAGTAGGCCCTCAGTTTTCCTCCAGTTTGAGGCGCTCAAAGCTGAGGAGTCACTATCACTTAAAATTGCCTCAGGAGCCTTAATGAGGCTAAATCTCTTCAGTATTACCTGAGGATTAAAAGGTGATAGGCCAGTAGCTTCAAACGCCTTAAGGATAGTTGATTCCTTAAAGGAGTCCTCCCAGGCTGCCATAAACAGTGGAAAAAAGTCTCTTTTACTCATTGAAGTAAGCCCTTGGCACCTCTCCATAAAGGCTGAGATCTGATTTGAGTAAGCTGTTGAGAGAGGCTTAAACATAACAACATCTAGTGGTTGAAGCGTGTGAGTTGAGTGAGGAGGATACACTGCAAGGAGGATCTTGTTTTGATTGCAGTACTCAATAAAATCCATTGTAAGGTGAGATCCGTGGCCATCAAGGATAAGGAGCCTATAGGAGGAGTGCGCCTTTGCCTTTGTCCTGCGATCAAACACCTGTTTAAGCCATGCTAGGCCTATATCATTGTTGGTCCATCCTGAGGTTGAGGAGCTGAAAAAGACTTGATGAGACTCAGGATCGCAGGCCTGCAACCACGAGTCTTGAATTGAGCTTGAGGCTGATTGATATATGAGGGCAGGCTCAAGGGCAGATCCATCAGCGCATACGCAGGCCAGCAGCGTTATCCACTCTCGACTACCATCCTGGATGTAAGCCTTAATCTTGCGCTCCTTATATAGCCTCCTACTAAACACCCTCTTTGACCTAGTAACTACTCCTAGCATAAAGCCTTTCTCATCCATATTCTATGTATTGCGAGACTCAACGTTGTATTGGCTAATCTTATCACGCAGGAGATTAAAGTAGAGGGTGTACTTTGCCCCTGAATCAGCTTGGTGGCGCGATCGATCGATCCCAGTTACCCAATTTGAGATGAGCTCAACCGTGTGATTCTTGATATAGCGATCAACCCAGTGTACGCCAAGCTCTTTTTTTGCAATCTGTGAGCTAAAGCGTTGTATCATAGGCCTAGTAGGGGGTAAGCCTTGCTCTGTAAGGCGTTTAATGTAGTGTAGGAGCTCCTGCTCTTGATAGGGGTGGAGAGCTTGTTGATTTTCTGCCTTGGTGTTGCGTGAGCCTGATACTCCTTGGTGTCTCCGCGCGAGCGTTGTACGGTTACAGCAATACTTTTTTGCAATTTCTCGATAACTAAATTTTTCTCCAGGCTTCAGCGATTCTATAGCTGCAATTGCAGCCTCGATTGAGCTCATATTGGTGAAGGTATCGCTTGTTGAAGTTTTGTTGTTGTTGAGGAGGGGTGGCTCGTTACGCCGTCTGGCTCGTTACGCCGTCCACCTCGGTACTATTTAATGTACTTAGATAACCGCGGGCGGAAATCCTTGTTAAGAGAGGTCTAGTATCTATTAAATAAGGGACTGCTCTTTAATAGGGTCTAGCTTGCGCTTCTAGCGATTACGCGTGGCCTAAGGTAGGCTACCTTAGAGGCGACGTTGAAGGGTAGTACGAGGGACAGCAAATAGCGCAGCTGTAGTAGAAACTTAAGAAATCTAGTTTCTATAAAGAGCTGCTAGAGCAAGCTTAATTTAACCTTCTTAGTTAGCTATTAAGAGACGTTGTTAAGAGGCTGTTGCTGTTTGAACGCGCTGAGACGCGTTGACTTTGGTGGGGCTGGCCGCTGACTGGTTTTGGTCACTGACTAGTAACGTGTTCTACCACCACGCGCACGTCCCTATGTTACGATCCTGCTGAGACCCTGTTCCTAGCGGCTCTAGTTAGACCTCGCAGACATTAGACTAATAACTAAGATCACGTAACGTACTTAGTTAATTAGTATAATCAGTAGTACTAAGCACCTCAAGCACACTAAGCAACGTGCATAATTTCTATGTATATAGATCACAGCAATAAACCCTTATAGCTTATTATATTTAACTTAATATTATACTCTATAGTATAGTAATAGTAGTACTAATTATTCTTAACCCTTAGTACTCTTTATAGAAGCACCCTCTTACTATCTTAGTATTAAACCCCCTTCTATCTAGTCCCTTACTCTATCCTAGAGAACTAACCTTACAGTCTTATTAGCTATTCTTACTAATAGCTATTAAGATCTTTTATACTTTAAACACTCTTAAGATAAGTAATACTTATATAGAAAACGCGGCCTACTACGCTACTAGGCTAAGTAACGCTGTTACTAAACTAGATCTCTTCTATAGAGATTAGTTTAAGCTTAAAGAATAGCTACTTTAGTTTAACCTATTCTTTAAGTTTAATATAACTACTATAGATAATAATAACTAAGTAGTACTTATATCTAGCTATATAAGAGGCAAAGCTACTAAATAGGTAAAACCCTACTAAGTAAGTATATAAGTAATAATAAGAAGCTTTAAGAACTAATTACTATATTTAAAGAGATAAGTAGATTTAAAGCATGCATACGTTAAGCGTTTAGGCTCCTAAATAAGGTAACTATTATAAAATAAAAAATTTAAAATATATTATAAACCTAATCTAAGGCTAACTATACTAATAAATTTCTAGGTTACGCTAGGTAAACTAGCTAGAATAATAATACCCTAAAAACTATATATAAATAGGGCCTAAAAGCAGACGTCTAGACTAAGCTTATATACACAGGTATAAAGGTTATAACACTAGACAACCTAATTAATAAGACTATCTAACTAGATATAGAGCTCTATAAGCTTTACGTGCGACTTATAAGATAATAACTTAGATAAATAAAAGAAGATAAGAAACTTAGGAAAGATTATTATAATAAGTTAAATAATAGCTACCTATAATACTAGTATTAGCTATAAAGAGTACTTAGATAGTATATATCTAGGGGCCCTAAAGTAATATATCTAGATAACCTTAATAAAGAAAAGTTAGGTAAAGGTAGGAAGAAAAAAGAAATAACTTACTTTAACTATAATAAGAAAGGCTATATAGCTAAAGACTATAAAAAAAAGAATAAAGTAACCCTCTAGATTAATATATTAGCTATAAAAGAAGAAAATAGTAATAATAAAATATAAGAAGTTATTACTACTTAAGAGGAAAGGGCTTAAGATATAGAGATACTATAGCTACCTCTCTAAGAACTTACTAAGATAAGGATTCTAGGAACCTAGTATAGTAAAGATAAAGAAGAGAGTAGTAGCTCCCTATCTTTAGTTTATAAAGATACTAAAGAAGACCTTAGTAATACTATAGTACTTCTAACTAAAGACTAAAAAAGAGAAAACTTTTAGAACTAGTATTAACTAAGAACCTTAAGGCTATTAACGCCTATAGAGGTAGAAAAAGATATTATAGAACTTAACTACTAACTACGCGCGTAATATATATATAAGGTATAATATATTAACGCGCTAACTCTAGTAGAATAGGAAGCAGCTATAATATAAGGAATAAGTATAATTATCTTAGCTAAATAAGTAATATAAGATATATTATTATGCTAATGCACTTAGTAACGTAGTTACTAAGGGTATCTTAGCTAGGATTAGGTAGGCTTAGCTAAGAAATCTAGGTATAAAGGTAGATAGATAGGACCTCCTTAGGAGGCATTAAATCTCCTAAGTACTACCTACGCTGTATTGTTAAGTCCTGCTTTACTAAAGTCTTAAATATTTAATTTATTATTGCCTATCTACCTTTGTCTACCTTATTACCTGTCCCCGCACCTTACTATCTTAGCTAACATAAGATACTTAGTTGCTTCTACTGCGCGTAAGGCTACTATTAAAAGGGAGAAGTTAGCTAAGGCCTCTATTCCTGCATAAATTAGCAAAGCCTAAGGGGCTAAATTTTATTAACTTCTTAGTGTAACCTTAAGATCCCCTAAGCCGCTACTATTAGAAAATAATAGAAAGGAGTAAAAATAACCCTAAGACTAATCTAGATAAGTAATTTTTAAGCTTTAAGTAAGGCTTACTTATAGCCTTTTATTTAAGATACGCATAATAGTATATATAAAAAAGATATATAGTTAGTTATTAGTTATTAGCTAGTAATTAGAAAATTAAGTAAGTAAGAAATTAGTTCTTAGAGAGGAACTAATAAAGGATTGAAACTATTAAGTTTAAGTTTAAAGTATTAAGTATTAAGGAGAAAAACGCTAAGTCCTATAGATAATTAATTAAATAAAATATAAAACACTTAGCGAACTAAGAATCTAAGTTTAAATGTTAACTAGTAAGTTAACCTACAAGGAATTTCTATCTAAACTTAGTTACTACAGAGAAACTCTATAAATAGCTATTAAGATATTAGACAAGGAGGAGCACTCGCTAGCTACCCTTACGCCTGCGCCTAAGCAAGCTAGTAATAATAAGACAAAAGACATTAAGACCCTAAGTTAAATAAGAAAAGAACAGATAATAGACATGCTAACTACCCTAAATATAAGCAGGAGAAACGTGTTACTGCCTATAAGGCACGGCACTAGCCTAGTGTTTAACAGAACTAACGCAACTAAGTTCCTTAAGAGCTATAATCGCTGCGCAGAAAACAGAGGTCTTAATTAAGAGGAGAGACTCTGTGTACTTCCTAACTTCTGTAATAATAAATGTAGTAACTTTATTAAAAGATCCCTTAAGTTTAAAGGGAGAGATTAGGAAGGCCTTTAAGAGCTTATTAAAGAATACTAGAAAGATAAAGATAAAAGTACTAAAATAGAAACACGTGCGTACCTTAAGAATTATATTACTTAATTAGCGCTGTAGTTCTCTAGCTTACTTAGCTATTACGCTAACTTCCTTATTTATATAGAAGCCTATATTAAGTTAGGAAATATATCTAAGAAAGAAAAAGGCTACCTATTCTACTAAGGCCTGCCTGCTAAGAATAGAGAAGACGTACTTATTAGGATGCCTAACAGCCTAGAAGGAAGGCGTTTAGAAACCTACTATATAGAAAGTATCTATAAGTTTATAAGGAAGATATACTAGTAAAAGGAGGAATTAAAGGAGGTAGCCGCTGCGGAACAACAACTGCTTAGTTAATATAATACTATCCCGCGTAAAACCTCCTCCTTAGCTTTAGAAGAGGTAAGAAAGGTAGTTAAAAAGAAGAAAGGGCCTTAACTACTTAAGGTTAATAATAAAGTAATAGATCTTATATAAGCCTTTAAAGACGTTAGAATTAATATTACTAAGTTAACTAAAGTTATAAACTAAAATAAGGCTATTACGAAAGCCCTCTAGTCTCCTGTAAATTACGCATACTTCCTTAATTATATAGTATAATAATAAGTACTATCGCAACTACACTAACAGATATATTATAATTAAAATAATAGAAGTTATATAACTAATATACCTCTAAACGTTAATTAGAGATAAGGCTCTACGTAAGTATAAGGGCGAGAATAACGCCTTACATGTAATATGTGTAGCTTAGAAGCTTATCTAGTTTAAGATTATAATATATACTGCGAACTTATCTTATTAGGCTAAGTATCTACTTTCTTTATAAAGGAAGATAACTGCAGGATCTATTATTTTAGACTATTATATAAAAAGCTTAGAGAAATTACTAGGTCTATTCTACTAAGCTTTTAGCTTAACTAGCTAAAAAAGAAGGTTACAGAATTCTTTAAAGTACCTAAGGATATACTAGACTAGCTAGCTTTAGTAGTAAGACTAGACATATTTAGAGGAACAGACTTACGCGTAAAGGTAAGAAACCTAGGGCGAAGTTAATAATAAGAGAACTTAGCAGCTAACAGCGTTACAGAAATCCTTAGCGCAGGAACTAAGATAGATATAGAAGATAAGTTTTATAACTTCTAGGAAAATTATATACTTAACTAGTAATATTATAGCTTAGTTATAAGCCTTAATTACGTAGACAGTAATAATATTATTATAGGGGCGTTTCCTAAGAACCTCCTAGAAACTGCAGAAGTCTGTGTAGCTAGTTAAAAAGTAATACTAAGCAAAGATAAAACTCTAGAATAAGTTCGCTAAGGCAAGGTATAAAAGCCTACGCAGCTATAAAAGATTTTAGCTAGATAACTACTAAGAAACTAAAATAAAGAGCTAAGCTAATTTATAGAGAAAGAGCTAACTACTTTAGCTACGCCTACTTTAAGATAAAGATATAAGGGCGATAAGATTATACACAATATAGGACTTGCAGGCGTGCCTATTATAACGCTGTATAGAGGAGTAACAGTTACTACTAAGCCGCTACCCTATCAGATACTAGATTACCTTAAGCTACCTATTAATTACGCGTATTATAGTAAAGAAAAGAAGGTTTAATTCTAAGAGACTTATAATAAAGAATAAAGCCTAGAAATCTACTAACTATCTAGGATTATATTAGCTATCTTAAAGTAAGAAGTATAAGGATTAACTATAGGAGACTTACTTAGGCAGAATAATATTAAAGGCTAGGTTAGAAAGCTCCTTTAGGAAGAAGAAGGAACTAAGAAACGTCCTATAGAAGTAAACGTAATAGTTTTAGTAAGCTAGCTAATTAGGAGCCGCCCTAGGTGCGCTAAGCTTAACCTAGGAAGCCCTATAATTAGCTAGAACTATCTAAACCCTAATAAACGTAAGGAACCTAAACCCTAGGTATTAAAATATAACGTAATTGTAACTATATATAACGCGCAGTAGTAATATATTATTAATAGTAAATCTAACACCTAGATTAATAGGGATAAGGTTATAGCGAAGAGGGTAGCTACGCAGGAAAGGCTTAGAGGAATAAGACTAATACATTACGACCTTCCTGTTTATTAGGCATTATTTAATAGGAACGCTATAAAATGCCTTATTAACATAGGTTTATAAATAAACCTCTTAAGATTAAGTACAGTATAAGCCTTAAGTATCGTCTATAAGGCTATAGAGTAACGCCCTAGGCAGATAAATAGGATTATAAGTATAATAAGAGACACTAACGCCTTTATTAGTACAGCTTAGGACGTCCTAGTTAAAGTAGGGGAGGTTATTATAAGGACGCACTTCTAAATAATAGCTAATCTAATAAGGTTAGCTATCCTTAGTAATCCCTAGTATTCTATAGTAAGGTTAGCTATCTAGTATAATATATATAGTTAGGTTACGTGTTAAATAATCTCTAAGGATAGAATAAGGAACGTAGTCTTCCTAGTATTAGATCTAACGCCCTTTTACCTAAGTATAGTAGTAGTAGATTCTAATAACTTAGAAAACTAGATGCGAGCGCACAGATAGGGGAAGTGCGTTCGCATACTAATATTAACACCCTAGAAAACAAGGATATTAGTAACATCGCTTAAGCTAAGTATTACTAGGAAGTCTATCTTATTAATAATAAGTTAGATTTTAGAGACTTTTCGCACTTATTTACTATATAAGACAGAAGTAAGTTATAAGCACGAAAGGACTATGCTGCGTTACAACTTATCTTATTAAACGCGACAGCTAGTCTAGAAGTAAGCCTTAAAAGTATTATATATAAACTAAACTGCTAAACTTAGAGCTAGCAAAGACAGTAGTTGTAAGTTAATATAATATATAAGAAGGTAGTAGATAAAGTAAGGCTAATTAATAAGCCGCGCCCCCTAGAACTAATAGAATTTAGAAGAGAAGACTAGCTAGAAATTGTAGTTAAGAACTAGTTACTTCGCTTAAGCCTAAAGGGACCTAGCCTAGGACCTTCTAATTATCTCTTTAAACAATAATACGCGGATTTTCTACGAAGGTCTCGCCTTACTTCTAAATAAATAAATTAACTAAAGCTTAGATCCCTATAGGCCTAAGAAAAGTAGTTAATACTAGATATATTAATAAATTAAGAATTAGTAATAGCCTTTACCTTTACTAAATTAGGAAGGATTAGTAAAGATGTATACTAACTATATAAGATAAAGATAATACCTTATAAAGTATAGCAGGTTAAGTCTTTTCCTATACTAAGAAGGATTAAGGAAGAGGCAGTAGTAATATTTTAAGGAAAAATTAACTAAGGAACCCTTAAATAGTGTAATAGTTAGTATAGGAACCTGTAGTTCCTAGTTACTAAGAAAGATAAGAAGTACTAGCTTATTAATAACGCGGTTTATATAAATAAGGTTTTAATACAGAATATAAATCTCCTACTAATAGCTAATAAATTCTTAGAATAATTTACTAGATATAAGATCCTCTCTCTTATAGATCTGTTTTTAGGATATAATTAGATTATACTTTACCCTAACAGTAGAGACATAACTACATTCTAGACGCTAATTAGGTTATTAAGATTATGCATAATAGTTTAAGGAGCCACAAACTTAGTTAGTGCTTTTTAGTAGATAATAATAAAAATCCTAATTAGATATTAGCCTTATACTACGCTATTCCTAGATAATATTACGTATAGTAGCTTAAAATTAACGTATAATAACAAAGAAGTATTACTAAGAGTTTAAAGATATGTACTAGAATATATCTAACAGCTAGATAAGGTACTTACTAATATTAAAAGAGCTAAGGCTACAGTCTTAGGGACAAAGTATTACTAAGGAATAGACAGGCTAGGTATTATTAGATATAAAGTAGGTACTAAAGGAAGGCATCTAGATTACTAGAAAGTAGCTAAGATTTAAGATTAGCCTAAATACAGGAACGTAAAAGAAGTGCAGATATTCCTTAGAATATGTGTCTATTATCGTATCTAGGTACTAAGTTTTACTATTTAAGCAAAACTATTATTTACCCTCTTATAAAATAAAATAGAATAGGCATAAGAATTACTATAATAAGAAGTAATGCAGGATCTAAAAAACAAAATTACTAATACTCCTATATTAGCTAGCCTAGATTATAAATATAGATAGAGATTCTACCTTAGGGTTAATAAGAGTAAAGAAGGTGCAGGAGCTATACTTAAGTAGAAAGGTAAGGATAGGAAGCGTTATCCTTATTAGTTTAAAAGTATAATATAGTTACGAGCTAAAAGTTAGTAGTATTTAACTAAGCTTAAATGTAGGGCAGTACTTTAGGCGCTAAAGAAATTCAGAACTTAGCTATATAGGCAGAACTTCACAATTAAGACAAACGCGCAGACATTAATTACGCAGTTAAACTAATTATTAGCTGAGACGCCAGGATCTATTATAAATAGATAGATAGCCGTAATTCTTATATAGGAATTTAATATTAAGCACGTGCCTAGCAAAAAGTATATAGTAGCTGACGCATTATCACAGTACCTAAAACCTAACAGATAGGAACTACTAGATTAGATAGAGAATAATTTAGAGGAATACGTTAAACACCTAATTAGCGCGATAGATAAGGCGCTACCTATTTAAGGATAGGCCTTAAAGAACAAATACTTAAACACTTTAGAAGAAATTGCCTAATTCCTCCTATTACTAAAACTTCTACTTAATCTTATAAGGAAGGAACTTTAAGTATAGAAAAAGAAAGCTATAAACTTCTTTATTAGAGATAGCTATCTATTTAGAAAAATATTACAAAATATCGCAGTCTGCAGGGTAGTTAATAACCCTAACTTATAAGCAGCAGCTATAAGCAATATCTATAAAGTTATTAGATATTAAGGCGTTATAGGCGTGTATAGCATAATAGCATAAAGGTATTAGTAGAAAAGCATGTACAGCGACGTTAAGCTTTAAATATTAGCCTGTAAAGAATACTAACTAAGATCTTCTAAGCGCATAGTAGATATGCTTACTAACACCTATAGTTACGCGCTATAAGAATTAATTATAATTAACGTAGTATATATACTAGAGCAAAACAGAAAGAGATTTCTAGTCCTTGCTAGGGAATACCTATCTAGATAGGTTAAAGGTCGCGTAATCCCTAATAATAAGTCCTTAACTATTACGAAGTTTATCTACAAAGAAATTATATGCAGATAGAGTATAACAAAGAAATTAATAGCAGATAGAGGACCTAATTTTACTAAAGTTATCGTAGCCCTCGCCAAGATATACAAGATCAGGCGCGTCTAATTATTAGCTTATAACCCTTAAGTAATAGGTAAAGTTAAAGGCGGTCACAAACTAATTATAAATGCGCTTACTAAGTTACTAAGATTATAGGTTACAAATCTCCTAGCTGTGTTATTAGCAGACAAGATATTAATCTAAGAACAAACTAGGTATTTAGCCTTCTAACTTATTACTAGATAAAACCTAGTCCTACAAATTAAGCTAGCCTTACTAACCTAGCAGACACTTCCCTTCCGCTAAATCTATAATAAAGAACATCTTCTTATAGTATAAGTAATACAGATTAACCTTAGAGACTAGCTTATTAAAGAGGCAGTCGTAAAAACTAAGTAAATGCGTGCGGCGAAAAAGAAATACTAGGACAATTACAAAGAAATTAAATAATAAGAGATAAAGAATAGAGACTTAGTCCTGCTATAGGATTTAATACGTAAGATTAATATATCTAAGTTAAGAAAACTAACTATAAGATAGTTAGGTCTATATTAAATCTTAGAAGTATTTAAGGATTAAGGTACCTACAGACTTAAAGACCTTAATAGATTAAGGTTCGCCCACACCACGCTAGGTTATTATTTAAAGCTATTTATCTAGAGAGACCTGTTAAATATAGCCGCTAAAGACTAAGGAAGAATAAAATTATAGGAACTATAATTATAGGAAGAGGTACACCTCTTTTAAGAGCTACTAGCTTAGTTTAACTAGTCTTAAAATGAACCAGGCAACGACGAGCCTAAAGTAGAGGGAGGTCGCCTGCAAAACCTTAAATCTAGAAAATTAGTTAATTAAGACCTAGTTATAATATTAGATGCAGTAACCTACCTAAACTACACATTAGTCTAAGTTATACTAAGGAGGTTAACAATAACAGAGAAAGAGGCGTATTCTAAAGAATTTATAGATTCTAAATTTAACATAACGTCTAAAGACAAACTATTATAGGCTAAGAGATAGCTAAAAGTCTCTAAGTAAGGGAGAGGAAGGTAATATAAGTAAGTAAAATTACCTTATATATTTACAATATAATAGGAAATAAATAGGCGGTAAGCTATTATAGATATAAATTTCAGATGCCTAGCGTAGGTATTAGCTAATCAGGACCCGCCCTAGGTGCGACTAGCGTAACCTAGGAAACCCTGTAATTAGCTAACGCGCTAACTTTACATTTACGCCCACTAATAACAAAACAAACAGTTAAAAAGTAATAAAAATTACCTGTCGTAATTAGTGTAGGTAAAGGCGAGGTTAAGAAATAATATACAGTAACGAAAGGATAAAAACCCCGCCTACAAAGCTTATTACTTCCCTTTTTTAATAATTAATATCTTACTAGCAGCTAACTATTAACCCTTACTAGACGCTGCTATATTTTATAAACTAGTTTAACTAAGCAAATAATTATAAGCGGTTCTAGGAGGGACCTACTAGGCACCCTACTTTAATAATCTGTCGTGCTAAAACTCCTACTGCTGCCTTAGACTCTAGGCTTATTAGATAAGTTAGTAACTTACTTAAATATATCTAACTAGCCTTAATTAACGCAGTAAATCACGCGTGTGCCTAATCGCGGTATTAACTTCTAGAATTACAGATAATACGTCATACCTTAGAAGAGTAAGACTACGTTTAAAGACTTCTATAAGGAACTAGTTAAGTAACTATCGCACGTTTAGAAACATATAGTAACTAAGTAGATAATCTCTTACAGCTTATACGTTAACAAACTCCTTAACCTAGTTAGTGCGGCTGCTTAGGCATTTAAGAATAACGCGGCCCTTATAGCTAAATTTGGAGGTGTGCACTAGTTTAACGCCTAGTTTCCTATAGTTAAAGATGTTAAAGACTATTAAGCTAAGTAAGGCAGCGAGTTATAATTAGCTACAAGCTACCTTAAGAGCTTATACAAGCCTCTTTTTAATTAGGTTATTAGTGTACATATAAGTTTAGTTATATACAGCTATTCAGGCGTTACTAACCTTATATTCCTCCTGCAATAAGTTAAGATTACAGACCTCGCGCTATACCTTAACACAGAACTTATCCTATAACTCTAAGATCTAAAAAGGCGTTAAGATAAGTCTGTAAACGTAACTAATATTAGTAATATAAAAGTAACTTTATAAATAATTCCTACCTATATAACTTAATTATAGGATAATAAGAACTTAAGGGCGTTAGCTACTAAGAACAGGGTTTAAAAAGGTAACACAGACGTTTATACTTATACGCGCGAGAATAATAATAAGCACTTATTCTAGAAAGGAGTACTAAAATAGTTTAAGAAGCTTAAACACTTAAGTAAGACGCGCACTAATATAGTTACAAAGGACGACTAATAGCTTATTAAATAAGGACTCTAGATATATACGTGCGAGCTTATTATCCCTTAGATTCGCGCTATTAAAGTCGCGAAATTAAGTAGGTAATTAAGTTAGTCCTCCTGTTAAGGCAGTCTAGGAGTATAGTTACCTATTAAGTATTAGTAACTCTAAAGTAGGTTATAATCTATAGGGAGCTATTAATATTTACAGCACGCGTTTATTAATAAGATTATCTAGTCCCCTTAACTTACTTCTTATCTAGAGGCGGAACTAATCTAATTAAATAATATTAAGGTAACCTTAAGAAAAGATATCGTATATCTAGGTAACTAATTATAATTAATGCTGTTGGCCCTAGGACTAATTAGCTTAAGGTAAACTTACGCAGCTACTTAATTTAGAGACAGCTAAGTAGGGACGCTTAAAGCGCTTAACGTAAACCTAGATATCCTAGAAAGTATTAAAGGATAAGAAGATTCTATTATTCTAGCTTTTACTCTGTACACTTCTTATAAGTGTAAGAATAAGGAATCTGTTATAGCTAAGATACTTTTGTAAATAAAGCTGTATAGGAAGGTTAAGATCTAGAAGTAGTTTAAGCTCCTAGAAGAATAGTACTATAAAACTATTAACTATAGTTAACTATTAGATAAGCGAGGTAACTATATACCTAATCCTAATTATGTCTGTTACTTTTACTTTACTTATATCGCGTCTTACGTAGGAGTGTTCTATTACAGCATAAACTACTATTAGATCTAAGAAGTCTTACTTATCTTATACCTCTATAAAGATAAGATTAGAGAATATTAAGCTAACCTAGTTATATAAGTCCTTTTTATAAAGTTGTACTAAGGTAGCTGTACCTATAAGGATCTTAAGAGCTACTAATATAGGCCTGTACAGACTACACCTAATATTAACTAGGAAGCATTTATAGAGACGATAAAGCTTTAACCTTTAATTAACGAATTTAAATAAATAGGAAGTATTATCTGCGACGTCTTTAGCTAGATCTAGAAGGATAAGGAACTAGTTAAAATTATTAATAAAAGCTTTAAGATGTACGACTACTATACTTGCTAGATTAGTAGCAAAGATAACCTTAGTTAGGAACGTATAATATATTACTTATTGCCGCAGCAACTAGTCCGCGGAGATCTTAAATATTACCTAATCTATACAGCTATTTAAAGGGAGCCTTACCTTATCTTATACCTATACTACGCTAAATATACAAAACTAGGTAATAAGACTTACTTCTGCTACGTTAATCTTAATATTACTCAGGCAGTTTACTCTAAACGCGGGTAGATATAATTTAAGGCAGTGTCTCTTTTAATAATAAGGATAAACATAACTACACTAAGATGTTGCTAGGCTTCTATAATATTATTAATAGTTACTAAGAATAGCGTAAGAACTTAGGTTAAGATAATAGTATAGGGCTAATTAAATTATAGAGTAATGCTATACACTTCCTATAAGAACTAAGGGAGAAGTAGCCTAACGTATAATAGACGAAGCAGCTATATAAATAAGGTAAGGTAAGGATTTCAGATCTACGCCTGCCTTATAGCTTAACTAGACTATCTACTATTAAACGACGAACTGTGCTACTCTAGTACATAAAAGTTAATAATAACATAGAAACTATAGAGGTTCCTAAGATAGGCAGCTACTAATTAATTATAACTACTTATTAGCACCTTACTAAGGCCCTATGCACGCCCTCTGGTTACCTAAATAAATACAGAGGTATTAAATAGCCTTTCCTAGGAGCTACGTAACCTATTTACAGTCATCCTATCTTATAAGTAGTAGGTAGCCTTGTTAGGTGGGATAACCCTGTTATTTAAGATGCTATGCACGATATCTTTAACCTAGACATAAGTACCTACAAAGATATTATAGCAGAAATCTAAGCTAGCTAAAAAGAGACTGTAAGGATAGTAAAACATTACTAGGAGATTATTAAGATGTACGAAGAAGCTGCGTATTAATCAGACAGTAATATTCCTTCTTAGTCCTACTTCTTTAATAAAGGAAAGTACTTAGCTTAGATAAGTAAATAGTACGTTTATAATAGAGAAGTTAATAAGGATACAGCCTTATTATAACTCCTTAACGAATTAAGCTAGGAGGAATAAGCTTAGCCTAATGCGCTTAACTAATAAACAGCGTCTCTAAGCACCTGTCGCCCTTATAGTAGAACCTTATTAGCAGGTTTACTATTAAGCTTGTTAAGTTCTCTAGTAAGTATGTTGCTGCTAACTCCTTACCCTACTAGGCTTCCTGTTACCTACGACGAGCTTTATAAGGACCTACTGCTAATAACTAGGCCTACTAGGAAGTTAACTTAGTAGCTAAGAAGGAGCGAGGGAAGTAAGAGGACTTAACGCAGCTAGCAGATTTAGAGCTAAAAGGTTAAGTAAATCTAAGAGATAGAGAATAAGGAGTAAGAGATATAAGGAGATAAGGTGTAGGTTAGGGGATAGTCTAAGATCTCTTTCCTTTGTAGTTATTTATATTCTATCTTAGGTTAAGTTAACCTTTTTCCTTTATTATTTTCTTTTATTTTACTTCTTATAATAGGATACTAAGCTTTATAGGGCAAAGCTCTTAAGTAGGGGAGGTATATACTAATATACTTAGTAACGTAGTTACTAAGGGTATCTTAGCTAGGATTAGGTAGGCTTAGCTAGGAAATCTAGGTATAAAGGTAGATAGATAGGACCTCCTTAGGAGGCATTAAATCTACTAAGTACTACCTACACTATACTATTAAGTCCTACTTTACTAGAGTCTTAAACATTTAATTTATTATTACCTATCTACCTTTGTATACCTCGTTACCCGTCCCCCGCACTTTACTATCTTAGCTAACACGAGATGCTTAGTTGCTTCTACTGCGCGTAAGGCTACTATTAAAAGGGAGAAGTTAGCTAAGGCCTCTATTCCTGCACATTATAGGAATTATTATTACTCTAAATATTATATAAAAGTAATATAAGAATAGGTAAAAAAGGCTAAAGAAGTATAGTAACCTATAAGCGTTAAGGACGCTCTTTAGAAACTTTAATAAGCTAGATAAATATAGGTACCTAAACTCTTAATAGTTAAGACCCCTAAATATATATTATAACGCTAAATAATACTACTACTAATATAGGAAGATACTTTCTATATACTAAGTACTAAGGACCTAGTATAATAAAGGTACTTTTAAGTTAATTCCTATAGTAAGATTATACTTATAAAAGGTAAGAAATAAGATATTTATACTTAGCTTAAATAATAAATATATTAAGAGGATAATAAAGAGAATATTAACCCTCTTTAGCACTTTATAGAGAAGGAAGCCTAAGAAATATATAAGCACGCAGAAGTAGCTTATACTCTATATACTATGCGTAAAGGACTATAGAAACTAGTACTAGACTACTTAATAGATCTATATAATAAGTAACATAGTATTATCTACTAGTCTTTTTATACTACTAACCTATATATAATATACTATTTAAGTAAAATAGAATAAGGATACTTCCTTTACTTATTTTACTAATATAAATACTAATAGTATAATTATTTTAAAGTTAAATATAATAACTACTTATAAGATAAGAGAACTATCCTCTATTTTCTAGGAAATAATAACTCTATAGCTACTATAGTAATATAGTTAGTCTTAATAGAGAGTGTAATTAGTAGTAATAGTAAACGTGCCTTAACCCTAACTACCTTAAGTATAAAGATATTAAGATAATAAATAGGTATTAGGAGGAACCTGTTTTAGAGTTACGCCTACTAATAAGTAAGAATTATAAACTCTATTATAATAAGTATATAAGAGCTCCTTAAGCTAAATATTAAGCTTAATAAAAGCTAGATAAAGGTACTAGTAGATTCTAGAGTATAACAGAGCTATATTCTACGCGAGCGATAAAATAAGCTAGCCTTATCCTATTATTAAAAGTAGTACATATCTATTAATAGTAGCTAATAGATAACTAATACTATTAGAGTCTATAATTACTTATAAAGTATAGAACATATAACTTATTATCTAGAACTATAGGGAAATAATTAACTTAGACGTCTTTAGACTATTATAGTATAATATAATACTAGGACTCCTATAGTTAAGAGAATATAGTCTAGAAATAAATTAGAAAAAGAAGAAGTTCTTATTTAAATACTATAGAATAGACATAACTATAAGTAAGCCTACGCTGTAGCTAAGTACCTAGGTAGATAAGAAGATAATAATTAGAATTTTTACTTTAAATAAGGATAACCTTAGAATACGAGAGTCTAACTTAGTAGGTACTAATAAGAGGCCCTTAGACTAATAAGCTAGAGTTAAAGAGTAAAGCGTAACTCTAGTAATCTCTAATAAGTATAAAAAAATATAAGTTACTCTTTTAGGAAGAGATAGCTATAAAAAGTATTACCTAAATACTAACCTTAGGATTATAAGATTATCTTATAGGAAGGAAAGTAACTAACTTTTAGCTTAATTTATAGTTTATTAGAAAAGAACTTAAAAACCCTACGTAAATATATTAAGATAAACTTAAAGAAAGGATTTATTAGAGAATTATAGTTACTAGTAGGATACCCTATACTATTTATACTAAAAAAGAATAAGAAGCTAAAATAATGCGTTAACTATTAGAAGCTTAATAATATTATAATAAAAAATTAATACTTTTTACTAATATAGTAGAACTATAGGATTAACTAGCCTTTATAAAAGTCTTTATAGTATTAGACTTAAGAGGAGCGTACAACCTTATTTATATAAAGGAAGGTAAAGAATAGAAGACTATATTTAAGATACGCTATAGCTACTATAAGTATATAGTAATACTTTTTAGTCTTACTAATATACTAGCTATATACTAGGCACTTATTAATAATATATTAAGAGAGCACCTAGATATATTTATTATTACGTACCTTAATAATATCCTTATATACTCTAATAATTTATAGGAATATATTAAGTATATTAAAATAGTCCTTACTTATTTAGGAAGATTTAGTTTACTACTTAAACTTAAGAAATATAAGTTCTATAAGAAAGAAATTAAGTTCTTAAGATATATAGTAAGTGTATATAAAAGTAAAAATATAAAAGAAAAAATAAGAGTAGTAAGAGAATAGCCTAAACCTAAAATAGTTAAAGATATATAGTTATTTATAGGATTTATTAACTTAACTAATAGTTTATTAAGGACTTCTTTAAAAAATCTATCCTACTTACTAAACTTATAAAGAAAAAGATAAAATAAGAATAAGGAAATAAATAAA